>WEKX01024503.1:2838-18305 GCA_013390025.1 Pitta sordida
GATTTACACGATATATGTAGTTATGTCCATCACCTGTGCTGCCACTCTGTGTTGTGAGTACACTTCAGCAATTATCTGCCCAAATCCTCCTGTTCACCCTGCCAGATAAGCCGCGGTGCATCGCTTTGTAACTGGATTGTGCATCACTAGAAGGTGGTCATGCATCTCACTACAGAGGTGGACATCTTCCTAGGTTGGGTGAAATCACTTCATGGAAGTAGCTAATTTTTATTTGAGGAAACACCCTTAAAAATTCCAAGTCCTAGTCAAAGCTTAAAGTGAAACCCACTGAAATTAGTCCCATGAAGTCCATCAGAGGATTAATATTTTTAGACATCTCTGTCTGTGCAAGATTTGAGCCATGGTTTATGGTTCTTTAAAAAAAAAAACTTTTAGACTTACAAGGAATGTTAAATCTTTAGGAAAGTCAGTGAAAAGGGCAATGTCACCTGAATGCTCTGTTTGCAGCATATCGTCTTTCAGACCAATCAATCTCTCATCCTCGAGCAGAGCTGTCCCTAAGTAGCAGAAGGTTACACCCAAGTGGACATAACACAAGCCTGGTTTTTAGCCAGAATGATTTACTGTTGTCATAAATGGTAAGCAAACCATTTTTACAGCTTATGAATCTGACCGTTACAGCTTTGTGTCTCTACCCAAGATTATGTAATGCAGAGAACATGTCTCTATCCCAGCTAATACAGGGGAAACAAATCACATATTTTTAATGTGCCAGAAATGGATAAGCAATTTGATAGCCACAGATCCAACTCCTCCTGAATGTCGGTTTCCACACTATTCCCCAAAATTTTGTAATCATTTACAACAGCACTGGTACTAATTTCCTCTCAATTTAAAGGGTCACTGGCTGCATGCTTGCTTTCCTCATGTGTTTCAAGAACATGGTGATCTCTCCAAGCAAAGGCATGGAAGGTATGAAATCAAAATGAAACAGGATGAAGCATTTTAGGTCATCTGCTGCAGTCATCTCAATGTTACAACACACTGGCTGTTCACTGCAGTTCCCTTCGCAGAATGGGGATGGATGTTGCAAACGGGAAAACATCACTTTTTCTCTTCAGGGAACACTTAGTGTGGTCTGCTACATGGAAAGCTCCTGCACAGGTCTCTTGAACTGTCTCATCTTATTCTGTTATGCTGTCGCAGCTTGTGATTCTTTATTAACATTTCCTCCCTTTTTGCATGGATGTAACTGAGATGTGAGTTTTTAGGTGACTAAAGCAAAATAGTGGCAGTAGGATTAAACCTAGAGCCCATTGCTGAGAATGGGATACAACATTAAAAAAACAAATCTTCCACAGACAGGGATGCCTAAAAATTTTTCCAGAGGCACTAGCTATTGGGAAGTGTTACAATCACTACTCTATGTACTTCTTCTTAATAAGCATAGTGCAGGATCTTTAAAGATGGTCAAAGAAAATACATCAGTGAAAACCTTTTCTCCGAAAAGACAGCTCCTTTGAGAAGAATACCTTTTGAAATCATGTCAATTCCATGAAAACATTTTAAGAAAGACATAAAAATGTTCTGGCAGCTTCAAAGCATACCATTTTTATTTTTTTCAGAGCAAAACATTTTAATTTCTAAATCACTATGGTTTCAATTTAAGTTACCATAGCATTAGAATACAGTGCAGCATAAATGAAAAGGTGCCATCATTAAACATTTCGAACAACTTTATTTTTCTTCCTGAAGTTTGGGGGGTTTTTTAGCAATTACAAAGGATTTCAAATTTTTCAGATTGCATTCCTAAATAGAACAAAAACAAATCTCAAAAATATTCATAAAAGTGAAGTTTTGTCCTCTGCACAGCATATGCCCTCCCTCATATTCATGGCATACTGAATTATGGCAAGAAGGCATAGAATCACAGAATCACAGAATCACAAAATACTATGAGTTGGAAGGGACCCACAAGGATCATCTAGTCCAACTCACCATCTAACGCCCGTACAGAGACCGAAAGCACACCCCAGAGTGGTGAACATAAACCTAGTTCCCTCACAGGCGCACAGGCCACTCTGANGAGTACCACATCTACACACCTTTTAAATACTTCCAGATGGTGGCTCCAGCACTTCCCTGGGCAGCCTGTTCCAGTGCTTGGCAAACATTTAGGTGAGGAAATTTTTCTTAATATCTAATCTAAACCTCCCATAGTGCTACTTGAGGCCATTTCCTCTATTGCTTATTACCTGGGTGAGACTGACAGCCACCTCTCTGCAAGTTCCTTTCAGGTAGTTGTAGAGAGCATTAGGGTACCCTCTGAGCCTCCTTTTCTCCAGGCTAAACAACCCCAGATGCCTCAACTGATGATCATAAGACTTGTGCTCCAGACTCACCGCCACCAGTGCCCTTCCCTGGACACACTCCAGCACCTCCATGTCTTTCTTGGAGAGAGGAGCCCAACACTGGACACAGTACTCAAGATGTGGATTCAGTGCTCCACTACAGAGAGATGGTTCACTGCCCTAGTCCTGCTGGCCACACTATTTCTAATGCAAGCCAGGATTCAACATCATCATCCAAGTGTAACCACTTAATAAGTGCTGTCCTCTTTGGCACTGTGATTCTTTTAGATATACATTTCAAGAGTACATATGATTTTGCAGCAGTGCTGTATCACTGCACTATTATTAGTATTTTTTCTACTGTATCGCAATAGTCTTGTGTCCTTAATTCAGGTGGATATTTGATTTGAATAGGAACTGCTCAAATACAGAGGGGAAAGTGGTTTTTCTTCTGCAAATTTTATGCTCCAGTCCCTGAAGAAGTTCAAGGAGTACACAACACATAAATAGGAGAGCAAGTGTCTGAAGTCAGAGCTTAAGTTGACAGGATCAAGATGATACAAACCACAGGTACATGCTCTTCTTTCCAGGTTTCTCTGCCCTAAGAAGTAGCTGTGAATTTGAGTGATTTTCCCAAAATATATTTCTTNCCTTTATTTATAGTTTTGCCTTGCTTCTTTTGCCTGTGACCAGTTTTATTTTATTTTCCAGTTTTATTTTCCAGTTTTTTGGGGTTTTTTTAGTTTTCTCCTTCAGGAGAAGGTGGGGTGGGTCTCTGGCATCCAGCCAGGGTCAAACCACGACAATTTCTTAAGATGTAACTTAATCTTTTTCTTGATTTCTGCAAGGTTATTTACGCTGTACTGATCCTTGTAATATCTCCCAAACTACTTTTTGCTACCAAATTCATTAGCATACTCTTTACCACTCCCACATAGGAAAGTAAGAAAGGAATTAACTATAACACTACTTTACTACTCTTGGAAAAGAAGACTCCTTAGGAAGAAAAGAAGGCAAAAAAAGAGAGGGAAAGCCAGAGCAGAGTGCAGAATGCTGCAGGAAGTGGAGGCCAATGGAATAATGAGAAAATGGTGAATAGAAAAGTAGGCGTAGAAGAGATATTAAGAAAAAAGGAAACAGCCAACCAGAAAATGAACAAAAGTGTCTGGCTTAGTTAACCTCTGAGAGAGTACTTAATTTCAATATCAGAAATTCACAGATCCAAGCCCATGCCTAAATTTAAGCTTGTATTTTATTCAAGCCAACATGAAATAGAGTTCTGTACACACGGATTTACAGCACCAGAGGGAATCTGTTGGAAACTTGGTGAGATCAGTGCACCTGCCCCCCACAGGTTTCTTGACAAATCTTGGATTTCAAGATATACTATTAAAATATAAAATAAATTTTGTCAGAGCTCTTTTTGTACTATTTCATATTCAGTGAAGGAACCTGAACAGAATTAAATATCTGCTCAGCTATTTAGCACCGGGCTAAGTGTCAAGAAGAAACAATTTTTTTCCTTAGGCCAACTTGGTGACAATTCCATGCAGTTCACCAGACATTTTGTTGGAAATCAAATCCGTATCGTGGTGAGGCTTTTTGTATAACTAGAGTCACCACCATTCTTTGGCATGGAAGAGAGGACTAAGCACTTAACATCATTAGTTGATGTCATCTCTATGGCTTCATATCTCACCATAGCATCAGAACATCCCTTTCCTAGGTCCTGAGAAATACGTATATAACTCTGACTCATGCCAGCGCTCAAGACTGTGTAGTCTGGTGTGGTTATTATGTATGTAGCACAGTGTACCAAAAGGAGAATGAAATAAAATCCTAAACCTCGGCTCACTGCCAGAGACCAGAGGAGGTATTGTTACATGAATGGAGCAGGGCTTGCAGAAGGAATATTGGCTCCTTCCTATATGTATTTCAGAATGAAACTTAATCCCCAGAAATATCGAGTTCTGGAAAGTTAAAATTGAACACCTTTGTACATTACAAATCATCCTCCAGTTCTGCTGTCTTTCTGGAACTTAAGGGCATGATGAATCTGTAAGGTAACAGGTTTCCCATTTTGTACTTTGCTGTACACTAAACTTCCAGAGGGCACCAGGATCACTGCCATGTTGTCTCTGATCTCTGCTTGTGATTACCCCAGAGGTAACTGTTGAAGGGCAAAATTAAAGCTTTCACAATCTTTCACTTCAGATTAATTAAAACAATCTTTGATGACACAAAAAGCCCAAAACTATAACCCTTCAACTAAATTCAATCACGCCTGAGCCTATTTCATGGCACCGGGGCCAGCAGGCACAACCTAGCCATGTCCATGACACTGATGTCTCGTATCCTGTTGGGAGTGGTGCCTTGTCAAAGCTGACTCCTGCATGGCACTGGTGAGTTCCCTGGGAGAGCGATGGTGTTGCTCCACCCAAACCTACCCCCAGAAATTGTCTAGGGATGTCACAATGCTGAAAACTGAGTCTCAGCACTCAACAATATACCCTGTACTCTGGCTTTGTTTAATTTACTAGGATAGATCTCATAATTGCCAGGCCTATGTGTCCCAAATTTCGTATTTATCAAGCTCCACTGCTTCCAATACAACTTATCTCTTGCTTCTTATTCATATTTATTATTAATTAATTCTAGTAAATCTGGTAGTATTTTCCTACATACATAAACCAACAAACCAACCAATAAATCCTCCAGCTCTAGATATACGTATATGCATGAAAAAATACCTTTGAAAATTCCACTTATTGCAAATGAATCTGTACCTAAAACTGGATTTTCCCTGGTCTTTGGTGAAATTTGGACTCGGGTTTGAATTCTCATGAAGTCTTCATTTCTTTCATCAGTTTGTTTGAATATGATTTTTGATCTGCTTGGTGTACAGAAGCAAACACCTAAACTATCTTCTGTACACCAGTGTTGTGGTTTGACCCTGGCTGGATGCCAGAAACTCACCCACATCCTCTCCTGGAGGAGAAAAACTGGAAAATAAAACTGGTCATAGGCAAAAAAGCAAGGCACACTATAAGTAAAGAATAGAAAGGATTTATTTACTAACTTACAAGATCAGAACTGTGAAGGAAGCATCATTTAAAAGGCAACCTTTCCCTCACACCCTTCCTTCTCTTACAACAGATCTAATATTCCCTTTTTTCACCTGGAGACAAAGGGGGAACACNTCTCTCGTGGGCCTGGGGGCCTTCGATCTCTAGCCTTCCGACGCAGGTTCTGAGCCGGCACCTACATCTTGCTACTGAGTTGTTTTTTCTTCTCTCCCAAATATGTTAGTCACAGAGACGTCTCTATCTCTATATCCTTGAATGCCATGGGAGCACGATGGCCCAGGCAAGAACTGAGCTGTTAACCCCCTCGCCACAAGAGCAGCAAAAAAAACCCTAAAGCATAACAACCAGTATGGTTCAATTGTAAAGCCAAATGCTGAAACAAGCATCTTTCTTCATTTGAAAATGTTTCACATATTAAAATGTAGCCACATTTTAAGCCATGACAGTTACCTGCTTCCTAGTGAAATAAAGTCTAGCATGGACTAGAGGTATGCTAGAGGCATGTGGAGGTAAGGAATAGTAGTGGACTGGATACTGGGAAATGGGGATGGAGAATGGGAGAAGTGAATGAGGAGGTGCACAACCCCGCACTACACCCACTCAGTCCTGCTCTAGGACCTGAACCCACCTTGTGTTGTGAGGGAAAGGACAAGTCCTTCTTTGGCTGTTCTTTTCAACAACTTGTCATGTAATCTGGCATGTGGAGAATGCTGGAGGGCATTCAAAATCAGATCTGGGGACAGAAGTCCAGACCTGGAGAATCTAGGGTGTGCAGGGCAGCATGGGCTGTAAGCACCTCACTGTGAAGCACGAGCAGCTCCTTATGTGTTAACAGCTGCTAAAAAGCTAACAGTTTAACAGGGTTGGAAGAGAAGAGTGTGCTGGAACTTTTCTCAAGGAGGGTTATGTTGTTTTATTTTCCTGATGGGAAATGGAGGAGAGGAAGAAGAGACCCATCACTTTCTTCTTAAGTGTTTATTGTAATCAATATGGAACCATCATTTTTGAGGATTCTCTCATCATGGTGTTGATAACTATACATAGCAAAGATTTCAGTGAATGAAGATGATCTCCTTCCATATAGCAGTAGAGAGAACAGGGCTTCAGAGTCACAGCATTGCATTTATTCCATTTCAGTATGTTGTTGCACCTAAAGAACCTCCAAGATCTACAAAAAATATGTCCTTATTAAAGACATTACTTTGCTGGAAAGCTTTACTAACATATGGTTAAGACTGCTCCCTTGCTTCCATAAAGTCGATCTCAGCATAATTCAAACCTCTGAGAAACCAGGAAATACAGAGGATAATCAAGCAATATTCACTTCAACCATTAAATAACTCACTTATTCAATGAGTGACTTTCAGAGAACATAGTATGTAACTACTAAAGCATAGGCACACCTTCTCTTTGGGAAAGTGGACTGTATTCAACATGACACTTCCTTTTATATGCATGCTCTGACCCAACTTCCTAGAAACAATTGCATAACAGTGAAATTTTATCTTTCCCCTACTCACCAGATAACAATATTTATCCAGGTACACTATTAAGCCCACAGATTATTTTCCCTACTTTACTTTGCACAAGTACCAGTTGTTAAAATGTCTCTGTTTCCCAGTGCTGATTCAAGGTACAGAACTCAGTCATAAAAAGAAGCATGCATCTATCTCAGGGCATATATATGTGTGTGTATGTGTATGTATGAATATACGTATGTTCTTTTTATCTCCCCCGGGAATGATGAACACTTCTGAAGGTGTAGCCTCCCATGTTTCCTACTATCATAGTTTACTAAGTCTTCTACCATATGACACAGCAATAATTGGCTCAGTNAGTTTGGTTCTGAACATTTTCCTGCCAACTGGCTCTTTTATACCAGTGGTGGTGTTCACCACCATTTTGCTATTTTCTTTATTCCTCTCATAGGTTCTGTTTTTAATGACAATCAGAAATCACTGAGCCAAAGATAAGCTGGCTTCTTTAGCAGATATGTACAAAGAAACCAACCTTTGAAAATGTATGTATAACTGTTTGAAGCTGCAAACATTGTACCAGTTTTCAACCAAGCTCAGATCCTATCTCTTTGGGAAAAAAAGAGGCGGGGTAGGGGGGAAAGGATAGTTAACACAAAATACTCAGTGGAACTCACTGTCACCTTTTGCAGCTGGATTTTCAGAAGTACCTGAGTGGGCTCTTTGTGTGGTACATGAACACCTTTTAAAACTCTGATCCAAGCTGATTATGGATGAAATATAGAGTGAAACTGAAGTTTTGACCTAGGACTACAGATAATATTATCCTTTTAAGTTCTGTCAAAACCCTGCCACAAACTCATCACTTCAGTTCTGCAGCTCTACAATAAGATGGGGCATGACGGTAATGTTGACATGATAATAGAGCTGAAGGACCAGTGGTGTCAGTGGAAACAGGGGATGCACATCTCTACCCACCCCCCCCCTCCATCTTCTGATGCAAAATATGCAACACAGCTGTCCCTTAAAAGTGACTGCAACCTTCTGGACGTTCCATTTCCATAACTCAAAAATGCTCCTTCCAGTATGGTTTTCAGGCACAGTCAACTCCAACAGTCGCAACGAGGAAGATTGTTCTGGCAACCAATGATTAATTGTGATTGAAGCCATGCAAAATATTTTCAGAGAGCTGTTTCTTCCAAGACCAAAATGGGCTTGCTTTTGAATTCACAAATTCTTACGTGAAACTGGACACCTTACATGTTCTAATTTGTGCCTCTTTCCTCTCCAACAAATAAGGAATATAACTATCCATTCACTAGAATGACTGACAAAATGCTGAGAGTAATGAGAGTAATCTTTAATTTCAAGCTTGGTGAATTGTTCTAGATTTGTATGTTGGCTTCAGAAAAATCCCAGTTCCCTTACTCTCCATCCTGCTTCATGTTATCAAATAAAGCCAGTAGAAAAGTCATATTTTGAGACAGGGAATTGACTTCTTTGTGTTGTCCTCTAGCTGGAAACAATAAAGATGTTGCTGCTTCCTGCTTGTACATCTCCAGTATCTTGCTGACCACAAGAAACCCAAAGGGGCAGACAACAGTTACAGAAATAACTGCACATAGTAAAGACATCAGAGGAAAGTAGTATAGGCCATTTCCCCTCAAGATAGTAACAATGCTGTCTTTATGAACGGCCTTAATTATGAATGACTTCTCAGAGTACTCCAAAATCAGACACAATATCCATTGAGTTAAATACCTCAAGTCCTTTCCTAACAGTAGAGCTGGATGTAGCATAGCTATGTGGAAGTTAGTTTTGTCTCTCTGCATGCAGTGGTGTTGCATTAACACACAGACTGCAAAATTACTACTACACATCTCCATTGATTTCCTTCTCTTGTACCCATGGTGAATCAGTCCTGTTTTCTAGGTCATGCCTATTTCAGATGGTAATCTGCAGTAAAAAAAATGCCTTCAATCTCATTTACGTCACCTACACAAACACCCGACAGCTCCCATGTTAGGGGCTTGATACAGCAATACTTTCAAAAGAGGATGGAAAAGAGTTAAGCGCAAAAAGCAAAACCAGCAGAGGAGTGCTTATGCTAATTTCAGCTTTTGTGCCAGTGCCCTGCCACCTGTATGACTGACTACAGGATGCCTTTGCTCTGCTAGGGTACAGCTAGGAACATTTTAATGGGAAGTGTCCTAGTTTTTAAAAAGTCATAATTAGAGGGGAAAATTTTGTTCAAAAAAAAAGCAACCATGTTACAGAATATCCATGCAGATGGAGAAAAGCATTTCCAAATGTGATTTAGGCTCTGTGTGTGTGTGTTTTGCCTCTACATGCTCAGCAACCTTTGTTTGGGAAGAATCATATTTTTCTACCATATTGTTTTTATTAAGATCTGAGAGAGGTTTATTTTTCCTCAAAATCTGTGCTCTGGAGTCATAATTTCCAAAGTCCTAACTTAGTTTGGTTTCATTGAAACGTTTGCTCTCCAGATTTTGAAGAAAATGGGAAAACTGATTTTATAAGTTTCAACACTAAAGGAATTTTCAGCAGGTCTGGGGAATGAAGTCTGAGGCTCGATGTTCAGTTTCTGATTTTTGGATTCAGCAGCACTATTAACCTCAAGACTAGAAGCCTTAAAAACATTGGTTTAATGCTCATGCAAGTGTTTCAGCAGGGTATTTTCATTTGTTCTTCCTTCCCCACCCTCTGGTAGTACCGAAGTACATACATTGCTTCAGATTTCTAACATTTCCCAATCTGGATTAATTTACATTTGGAGAGAGGGTGTGAATTAAACTGTTATAAAAGGCTTAGATGCAGTGCCAACTTGTTACTATGTTCTTTCAAGCATGAACTTCTTTTTCTGTTAAGGAAGCTCTCAGAGAATTTCTTGCATCTGGAAATCTCTCTCATTCCATAGCTTATTTATTAAATGCAAAATATGACATATACAAATGAAGGCATTCATAGTAACACATCTCATGAAGACCCTGATGTAGATGGAGACTCTGTGGTACTATGGCCTATAATAAGATGTTGCCTTCTTCAAGGAGATTTCAGTCTGAGAAAATTCTAGCTCCTACAGAGATGTGCAACGCAAAGGAAGGGTCAGAAGCAATAAGGAGACAAGCAGAGGACAGAGTACAAACTGCCTTCAGCTCAAACTGCACCTAACAGTCCAAAGTGAGAAGTTGGGCCTGATAGCATTTCTTAATTCATTAAATACTTCTTAATTCATTAAATGACTTCAGCTTCCTTGCTACTTTATACATGCCCCCCAATAGACAGCTATACCTAGGAGTGAATATGAAGCCTGCCCTTCTTTTCTGCTGGTGTTCTTTCTTGATTTTCTCATATGTCAAGTACCTACAGACATACAATTCCATTTTCTGTCAAGGGATGTGATATAATTTCTGTCCACACTTGATTGCAAGCATCACATCCATAGCACACATTTTAATGAAAACACTAAAGCATTGGATGAGTTGATTCAAATTTGGGCATGTAAAGGATGTTCTCATTGTATTATTGATACAGAGCTGTGTTAGTCACTAAGAATTTTGCTAGAAAATTGTATCCAAGGTCCATGTAACTTCTCCCCAGCCAGCATTCACAGAAATCTCTCCCTTAAACATTATCTTAGTCAAATAGCCTCTGCCAGTTTTTGTAGGCTCTGTGAAAATTATTTATGGATCACAAATTTCCCAGGTATTGTAATTTCCATTCTGAAGCATTATTGGTCAACATATCCTCAGGACACTTTAGTATGTTCATCTGCTTCTCATCTTTAGCCTGCCTTAACCTTCTGCTCACTTCCACCTGGGTAAGCATCCTTCTTCAAGCTACGGAATACAGGAAGGAGCTGGCAGAAGCAGAAGGGATTCAAAGCTTTAAGGGGAATAGTTGGTGAACTTTTTTCTCCTGTGTTCACCTTTTCCAACAAACAGCCACAAAAGCCTTAGATGTTCTGCATTCCTCCTTTACTGGATTTCCTTAGAGGTATTGTGGAGTAGCTATAGAGCACAGCTCATCTCCCACATCATCAGTACCAGTGTCTGAGACAGCCCAAATGGTATCAGCAAATATCTTAGTTCTTCTTCCCACCAGTTCAATAGCTTGATTACTTTTCTCTCTGATTTTCTGTTGAGTGGGGAGAGAGTACTGCATCAGCTTATAACTCATCAAATGTGACTAATATTTTAACATATGAGATAAATGTGAACTGATGTGAACTGAAAAGTAAGAAAATTTCCAGGCAGCAGGTTTCAAACAGTCACACTGTGCTGGCAATGCTTCTGAGTCTGCAATACAGAAGGCAGGATGCAGGGAGAGAGAAAACACTGGTGTGCTGCTGCACCTCCTGATGTAATCCACAACAGATCTGGCCATCCGTACAGTCACAAAACAGTCCGTGGAAAAAAACCCAAACTACTTTATGCAGTGATTGCACCGCCTATGCAGCTACACTGCAGCTGAGGTTAGAATCATGCAGATAGTTTGGAAAAAAGGTCTCAAATCCCAGCTCCTCCAGGCAGGCGAGAGTATTCAATCCTGCTCAGCCTAGCAGGCTCAGAGCTTTCCTGAAACACAGAGGTTAAATTTGCTGCTCCAAATAGTCCCACCCAAGAGACTGCCCTGAAGCTTTTTACAGGGAAGGATTTAATTAGAATGTGATTTTTGTGGTACAATGCAATATTCAGTACAACAGGAACTCCAAAATGTATGCTTTGTGATTTGTGGTGTGGGCTTTCTTAGGCAACTTTTGAGATGATCCCTAAGAAGAGAAAGGGCAAAGGCACCAGAGAGGATGAGAGTCTTTGCTGAGCACGTTTGAATGTCATAGATGCATGGTCATGTCTCAGTAATTGTATCACAGTTGACAGATGCTGCAGCAGTCACATGACTAGAATATGACCTCATATTTCGGCTCTCTCCCCTCCTCCCCTAGTGATGAGGGCAGCACTGGCACTTAAATAAGCAGAAGGGATCTCCAGAAGGCTAGTTTGTAAGTTACTTAAAGGAGAAGCCTGAATTTTGGCACAGAGATATATTTTGTACAGACTATTAAGGAGCTGCTCAACAGTAGCAATGAAGGAAAACTCTTTATCTCCCCTTGGGAAGTTCACTGCAATGGCTATTGGGGTAGAAATATTGAATTCCAAATCACAGATCATCCCTTCTCAAGAAAAGTTGTGGAGGAATGACAGTAGAGGGAAGAAATGCCTCCACGATCTATCACAGGATTACCCTTCTGCTCAGATGTCCTCCAGGGATCTGTGAGAGATCCTGCAGCCACAAGAAGGTTGTCTCTGCCCTACCACTGCCCCAGAGGCCACTCTGAATGCTCTGGCAAGGTGATTTCACAGGAGGGTGGAACAGCCAGGAAGACTATATAATGTTACAGAGATTTCCCAGGTGTACTGAGTGTCCTCCGAAGCCCATCCACTCACACACTGGCTGAAAGGTAAAAGTCCTAAATTAGTATCTCAGCTTTGGCACTGACTCCATCACAAGTTACACCAATGACAAGTGCTCTAAAAGTGCAGAGATGTTTTTATATCTTAGAGTTTTCTCACCTGTCCATCTGTAATTTGCAGCTATTCATGGACTACAGACCTGAAACTTTTCAATACAGCTTCATTGTTGTAGATTCATTGTAGATAAAAAGTAAGAATTTTCTGTACAACTGATTGTCTCTAAACCTTCTTTTCTTTAGCCTGATGTAGTTTCTCTTCTCTTTGGATTGAAATGTGGCACAGTTATTTTGATCTACAAGTTGCAGAGGTAATGTTTTGGAGAGGGAAGATCCCAGTTAGCCCCGTTAATGTTGACAGCACATCAGAACTGGGATTTCTCTGCTTTTGATTCACAAGGTTTCAGTTACATTTGGGTTTAAGCTCCATTAAAACCTTTGTTTGAAAAGTTCTGGCTACATACAGCAATGATTATTTTGATTATCCCAGCTAAGGCATGAGCACTCCCAGAAGGGCCAGCAGCTCTGTGCACTGCTTTGTTGCTGACCTGTACCAGGACCTGGCTGAAGACCTTCATATGATTATTTATTTTCTTCAATGCAAGAAAATAAAAACTGAAAACTGAGGGACAAGAAGAGCTCTATATATGCGTGTGTTACACGTGTGTTAGGTATTATTGCTTGACTGTAAGCAAGGACCTTCTAGTCCTGTGGAGCACACTTGGGTGGCTGAGCCTGCATCCCCAAAATCGCAAGTGACTCTCTCCCATTGCACTTGAGACCAGCTCCAGGTGCTGGGCCAGTCCCGCCAAAGGCACAGGCTCTGGGTTACATTCGGCCATCAGCTTTCCCGTAGGAAAAGGAGCTCGGCCAGCGGCGCCGCAGGGATATCAGCCAGGCCCCCGCTGCCTGCCGCGTTCCCCCAGGGCTGTGGCCATGTTGGCAGCTCCCCGCGGCGCCATCTTGTGGCCCCTGAGGGCCGGTGGTACTGCCAGCCCTGCAGCGGGGCCGGCTGAGGACGCCGTTGTCCTTCTTGTCATGGACAGAAATACAGTAAAAGCATTTCGAAATGTTGTAGGACCGCTTGGTTTTCATCACAGCGAGCGAGCAGCAGCAACTTCCCTAGCCCCGCTGTGAAGCCCTCCCTGTGCTGGGGGGAAATCGGGATTTCTGGACGGCTCAACGAGCCACAGCCTCTTCCCAGCGTATCCGAAGGCACCTTCCCGATGGAAACCACATCAGCAGCAAAAGACTGCTGCTCATATTGCAACACACCGCTTGCTGAACATGTAATAAAGCATGGTGCTGAATACACACTACGTATTACAATTCAGGCTGGGCCTGCACCCAGTTTCTCACACATGAAAAAAATATCTCCCACGGTTTAGCCAAGATTTAAAATCCTCAGGCACCTTTTTTTCACCTAGCCTGACTTGTGAGAACATGTTTTTCTGTAAAAAGTTGAATTTTGTAAGTGGATATGTGAGAAAAATGATCTGTTGACCAGCTCCATCACTCCTCAAGCAGTGGTGGCAGTCGGTGTCACCCAGAGGCTGGTGGAGAAAACTGATTTACCCCTGGTTTGAATGGATTTCCCCCTCTGCCAGGCTACAGCAATCCCCTCTGCCAGGCTACAGCAACACATGGGAGACACAGAGAGACTTGGGAAACACTGGAGAGAAAGCTCCTGTGACTTCTGAGGCCTTACATAGCCTTTGGAGCCGGATTTTAACTGAATGAGGCTGGGCGGGAGTAAGTGGATGGCAAAGTGGGATCAATCATGGTTTCATGTATTGACCAGTTTGTCACAGCGTCATCCTTTAGGGAGTCTCACTTAATCCACCCTCTTGCTAAAGCTTTCCAAAAAGAGTTATTTAAGCCTTTTTGCAGTCTGCCATCCTATGTCATTGAATGGACAGTTTTCAGAGACAGTGTCTATTCACTACGTTACGAACATTGATGAAAACACCTAGGTTTCTACAGGTTTATGCCGTACACTTGAGTGTCAGTAAACGCTTGAAAAATCTAGTTCTTAGTGTTTTGCAATTTTTTTTCTTAATTTTCTTAGCATTGGTAGATGAAGTTGTTATCAAAATATTGTTGATATTTAGTAGAATATTGATAGGGTGAAAGCAACAAACAATCTAACACTTGATGCTTTTAAACACTTACACTTGGCATGGCTTGGATGTAGACCATCCATGGTCAATATCAGTCACACAACCGACCATCCCTACTCAGTCTAGGTAAGGAACTTAATCTACTGCTGAAGTGCATTAGGATATGCCCCCTTATAAAGGTTATGTGTCACTGTGACTGAAATTTTACTCTGGGAGTAAATTAAATGACAGTTTGTCTAGGGCTTTACAATTTTCTCGTTTGACTTGAACTGAAACTTAAATTAAGTTCCTAAACTGCTTACAAATATGCCTAATCAAAGAAGGAGATCCTTCTGAAGATTTCAATGCCCAAGTTGCTGGTAGGAGTCCCTGATAGATTTCTCTTTTAAATTTAGCATAGCCCAGAATAGTAACTCTTACATAACATATACACAGCAAATAGGAGACTTGCTATAATTTCAGTGAGAGACTGCAGATTTCCTGCAGAGTAACGAAGGCAGACAGTATTAGAGTCATGCCTCATATAAAAAGCTTGAGCAAATAAGCTTATTCTTACAAAGCAAGGGATAATGTTTCTTGTAAGTATCAGAATAGAGTTGACAACCTAAAGGACTGTGATGGATCCTAGTTCCTCTCATGTCTATGCTTGGCACTGTGGTGTCTGATTACCTCAAAATATACAGATGGGTCAGACTCCCTGTTCTTGAGGATAAAGGGAGACAGCAAGGCAGAATTTGCGCTCCATTGTCCACAGGCCATTTGGGCTATTCAGGAAGGAGATTTC
The DNA here is from genome assembly GCA_013390025.1 of Pitta sordida. Taxonomy (NCBI): domain Eukaryota; kingdom Metazoa; phylum Chordata; class Aves; order Passeriformes; family Pittidae; genus Pitta; species Pitta sordida. The sequence goes on from WEKX01024503.1 coordinate 18,107, forward strand.
TTAGAAAAATAAAATCTCTGCATATTCACAGCTAGCTAGCTGTCTGTGGAGCATTCACTCCTCCACGCAGCCCATGTTGCAGATGGAACAGGAACTACGCCTTTCAGGCATAGTATGTATGCCAGGTGATCTAGCAGAAGAAATTAAGTAGACCTTCAATCAGTTTTCACCCCCTCCTGCCTTGATCTCTGAGCTTGAT
>WEKX01024503.1:18576-40629 GCA_013390025.1 Pitta sordida
AATTATTTTTTATTATTTCTTGCAGGTATAAATGATGATGCAGACAAGGCAGTGGGGTCTCAAAACCACTTCATACACGGAGGAAACGTATCCGTTTTACTAGAAAGATGATGTTGCACTGCTTTAACTATGTGTCTCTTTAAGCCTTGCTTATCCTGGCAAAGCTTCCCCAAAGCTAGTACAAAGTATGTACATACACACACAGCTGCACTGGTTGAACTAAAGAAGTGTGATGCCATATTTTGTAGCTAAAGAATTAAAACTCTTCACTTAATATTTAGGTGTGGCATTTATCTGTCCCTCAGACCCATGGCAATGCACCGATCCTGCTTTCTTTTGTCTGTTAGGAACTAGTCTGTGACTGTTTCATGTGCTGATACAAAAGACTGGGGACTGAATGTGTGTGGTGTCTGTGTGTGGTGTCTTCCTTCCTCCTCCAGAAGACCCACAGATTCTGGGTTTTCTGGAACCACAGAGGCAGAGGGTAGCAGTAACTAGAAAGGTAGCTTGGATGCCAGGCATCGCCATTCATAGCCATGAATGTACTACTTCTGCTCCCAGAGTCCCACGAGTCCCACCCAGGGCTTCTAGATTCTGTGCCTTTATTCAGCATTTCTGGTCAAAATAAAATTTCCCTAAGGGGTAAAAAAATAATCTCTCTCTCTCTCTCTATATATATATATATATATATATATAGTGTACTGAATTCCTTGTTGTTCACATTCTTTATGACAAGAAAAGATAACTTCCTCAAAGTCTGACCACTTTCTGTGGGCTTTAAATAGGAATTCCTGGTTATTTTCTTTGATCAGTCCTTTGGTAGAAGTCAGACTAGAGGATAATAAGTGATATAGCTGAATCTAAATTATTTGAAACTGAGATTTATTTTTTNTTATCAAAATATTGTTGATATTTAGTAGAATATTGATAGGGTGAAAGCAACAAACAATCTAACACTTGATGCTTTTAAACACTTACACCTGGCATGGCTTGGGTGTAGACCATCCATGGTCAATATCAGTCACACAACCGACCATCCCTACTCAGTCTAGGTAAGGAACTTAATCTACTGCTGAAGTGCATTAGGATATGCCCCCTTATAAAGGTTATGTGTCACTGTGACTGAAATTTTACTCTGGGAGTAAATTAAATGACAGTTTGTCTAGGGCTTTACAATTTTCTCGTTTGACTTGAACTGAAACTTAAATTAAGCTGCTAAACTTACAATATGCCTAATCAAAGAAGGAGATCCTTCTGAAGATTTCAATGCCCAAGTTGCTGGTAGGAGTCCCTGATAGATTTCTCTTTTAAATTTAGCATAGCCCAGAATAGTAACTCTTACATAACATATACACAGCAAATAGGAGACTTGCTATAATTTCAGTGAGAGACTGCAGATTTCCTGCAGAGTAACGAAGGCAGACAGTATTAGAGTCATGCCTCATATAAAAAGCTTGAGCAAATAAGCTTATTCTTACAAAGCAAGGGATAATGTTTCTTGTAAGTATCAGAATAGAGTTGACAACCTAAAGGACTGTGACGGATCCTAGTTCCTCTCATGTCTATGCTTGGCACTGTGGTGTCTGATTACCTCAAAATATACAGATGGGTCAGACTCCCTGTTCTTGAGGATAAAGGGAGACAGCAAGGCAGAATTTGCGCTCCATTGTCCACAGGCCATTTGGGCTATTCAGGAAGGAGATTTCTTAGAAAAATAAAATCTCTGCATATTCACAGCTAGCTAGCTGTCTGTGGAGCATTCACTCCTCCACGCAGCCCATGTTGCAGATGGAACAGGAACTACGCCTTTCAGGCATAGTATGTATGCCAGGTGATCTAGCAGAAGAAATTAAGTAGACCTTCAATCAGTTTTCACCCCCTCCTGCCTTGATCTCTGAGCTTGATCTCTGCTATGTTCCAGGGGTGAATGTGCGAAATACTGCTTCTCTCTCTCTTTCAGGCTGACAGCGTTTGAGAACTGTAGCTTACTGAGCTGGGTAGGAATCAACTGTTCCCACAGGCAGGACACCAGGATGCTGCAGTGTGCAGAGTTACTCCGCTGCTGTTGTACTGGAGGATGCAGCAAAGACCTTCACTGTGCTTAGTAAGATAGTATAGTCATGTGGGCTCTAGGACAGGATTTCATTTCACTGAGATACACTGATACAGTGTCCTAGAACTGATGGCACTTTGCATACAGAGTACAAGTTGGACAGTGTTTGTCCCTGTGTCATTTGATGAGATTATTTACGCAGAAGAATTTGCTTAGCTAAGAAACATGGATGGAAACAGACACATGTCAAATGAGCAGTTACCCACCGTACTCAGAGGCTTATGGAGATCAGTCATACTGACCTATAGTCCCTGCCATTTCCTGAACTGATTTGAAAATAAGAAACATAACAGGAAAGGCATTAAGTAATTATTAAATTCGGCTTGATTTTGCAGTTGCCTTAAGAACTTTTGATCTGATGATAAGTACCCCCTCTGCTGATTTGGTAAGGATATTTATTTATTATTTATTATTTTATATTTTATATTTTATTTTATNAATAATATCTCTCTCTCTATATATATATATAGTGCACTGAATTCCTTGTTGTTCAAGATAAAGATAACTTCCTCGAAGTCTGACCACTTTCTGTGGGCTTTAAATAGGAATTCCTGGTTATTTTCTTTGATCAGTCCTTTGGTAGAAGTCAGACTAGAGGATAATAAGTGATATAGCTGAATCTAAATTATTTGAAACTGAGATTTATTTTTTTCCCCCTTAATGCCAACAGGAGAACAGTACTATTGACCTTACTGGGAGTTTAATCTACATGTGTCCATGGAAGACTGCTGTACATCTGCAGGCTCCAGCAGAAATTCCAGCATCAGGCAACCTGGGTCTTATTTTGGAAAACTGTAGAAAACCAATGATTTAGGATATAAATCAGCAAAAAACTATATAATCCTAAAGTACAGGTTTAATTTAAAATAAAGAAAACTTGATTAAAAGGGTTAGATTAGAAGCAGGACTCATAAATAGTCATGTGGAAGACATTTAAACAATACAAATACCTTTTATGAGGCACAGTGCAGAATTCAATAAATATTTAAATAAAATACTTGTGTTGAGGGTTTTGCCAGAAAACCCTTGGAGAATTCTTGGTTTAATCAGGTTCTCACTGGTGCTGTAAATCTGCCTTTAAAAACAGTTTCAGTTCTTTCTTGACAGAGGCCAGATAAACACCTTGAGGTACTCTTGCTGCATTAGGGTCACGTTTATGCAGAGAGACATCACAATGCTCTATTTAGCAGCATCAGAACAGAACTTAAATGATGCATAAATCTTGAGCTCTTCACGAGTTATTTTCACCCTCTCGGTATGAGAAGAAAAGCAAGTAGTTCTTTTAATCCTGTGTGGCTTCTGTATTAAAATAAGCCTTGATATTAATCCCTGGCTTTCTGGATTTAAACTGACATATATCGTACAGCTTCAAATACCAGAACATCTGAATTGCCAATGTGACCTTAAATCCAGGGCATTTATGTGCTTAATCACACCAAGGACAGAAGAGTCATTATGCTCCCAGTGTTTCCCTAATACGTTGTGGGTTCTTTCAAAAACCCAGGCAGTTTTCTTCACATTATTTCCTTGGCTGCAGTGTTTGTTTTGTTCCCCATTGTGACTTGAAAAAACATGATGAGCAAGGTAACATCATAGAGCGGCGCATCAAGGCTGTGTTGGCATCTTGTGTAAATTCAACTACATAGCTTACAAACTGGAGTTTGAACTGAAATTTCACAAAGGACGGGTGGCTTCGCTTGTACCTGCGCAGATTTTCTCCCTGACAGAAACGTAACGACTGCTAGGCCCTGATCCTAATGGAGTCATCAAGCTTGATCAAACAGAAATGTTAGTAAATGACAAAGCATCCATGTTTCTGATTTTTATGAAAATATATGTGACGGTAATTTATCAGAACAATGCTGCTGTAGCGATAACTTCAGCAATGTCACTTCCCGGATATACTGTGCACATTATGTCACATAAATAAGTCACCAACTTGTGCTTCCTTGTGTCCCTGAAAGTGCAGAGGTACTGCACAAGATGGTGCTGCTGTGTTTGAGTGTAAATGACCAAACTAAGTTTTGCCTTCTGTGCTGTAGAGGATGAATGCCAGACAGAGACAGAACCACCACGCTGGGACTTGAAGTTGCTTGTGACTGCCAAGGCTCAGCACTGAAAACTGGTGATGGCAAACGCATTCATGACATGAAGTCCATGCTTTATAGGCCTCTCAGGTGAACTCCCCTGGAGTCAACCGGTGAGGAAGAGAACAGAGCTGAAGATGATGAAGGGATGACACCAAAGGTTAAGGACTGGGGTCCACAAAGAACCAAGGTGGTACCAAGACGAAATGAGTGCTCATTGTCTAGGACCTGGAGTTCCTGGTCTAGGAGCCAGGCAGGCTCAGCTCCTTTTGGGCATCACAGTAGGCTTCAGCCCTGCACTGTTTAGTTGCTGGGAAAAAAGTATTAACTATGTGGGAGATAATGTCCTACTTATTCCCTACTCCATGCTTTGTCACAAGAGGAAGGAGATGATTCTGGAATTTCAAAAGCTGTTCCAATTATTCTTAGATTAAGATGTAGATACTTTCTTGAAAAGAAAGATGCACGTTTCTTCCATAGGTTCTTTTGGCAACTTTCATTTGTACTGTTTGAAATTCAAGGATTTTTACTTTTGGAATACTGGAATCCTTTAAAAGGATTCAAAACAAAGCATATTTAGAGAAAAAGAGATGGTTGGTGGCTGACAGTGATCCTGAGGTTCCAAGCAGCCAAATTTCTTTCCTTGCTAAAACTGTAGCAGGTAACTCTGCATTTGAAAAACCATACACCAGGAAAAAATACATGAAAATCAAAGACAGTCTGTTACTGTGTCAATTCCAAGAGTGTCCCTGTTTCTTGGACATACTAGCTGATGATATGTCCAGTGAATATCTAAGGTGAAAAGTAACTGATCTCTAAGACTATACTTCTGGTCCTCAGGAAATTCTGGTTTGATACTCACATGAAGTTTCTTTCTGCTTTCTATTAACTGATTATTTGATCCAGTTGCCTGGCAAACCCCCACAAAACAGCAATAATAACACCAAAATTATCAACACAAGATGTTCCATGTGTAAATACGTAGTCTCTGCAGCACAGCATTTTTATGACGATCACAGAGAAGTGTGAAAGTGCATAGAGCACTCACTCTTTCAAGCTTTATTATCTTAAGTTTTCTCTGCAAGCACATATGTCTTAGCTGCAGTATTTGACCATTTGGCTCTTTACAACCTGCTGAAATTGTCCCAAACTATCCAGTCATTTGATCCAGCACTGTCACTATTTAAGCCCTTCTGACAGAACAGTTATTACTAAGTAAAAGCCAAGCCTGCATTTCTCAGGGTAACAGAGAACTAGAGAGAAAACAGAGGCTTTAGCCATGGTGTGTGCCTTTGGTAGCAACAGTCTATTTGGCAGCATTTATGGACTTTCTCCATCTTCATCTTTGTCAAATAACGCATAGCCCAGTGAGCATTTCTGTGATAGCTACAATAAAGTTTGAAGCACGTTTAGGTAAAGAGCATAACTCTTAGAAGTTAGGTGCAGCTGGTGAATATACCTAGAGAAGGGAAACTGAATATTTTTTGTCAACTATGACTCAAGATTTATTGAACCTTATTTGATATGGAAGGAATCTCCTCGCTGTTGTGATCCTGAGGCTCTGCAGTGCTGGACAAAAGAAGGGAGCCAAGCAAAAAATGAGCCATAAAGAAAATCTATTAAAATGAAAGAAAATAATAGACTTTTTGACAAACTCAAAGACCACATTTCAGACTTAGTGCCTCCCTGAGACAGTTACAACTTTTATAATGAGAAGTACTATTGTTCTAACACATTCCAGAAAATAGTTTAAAAAACGGCAGTTGCAATTAAAAAACCTGCACAATATTTGTTCCTTCATCCTTTCCCTTGTGCAGGGTGCTTCTCAAAGAACAGTCTATGCCCAAAACTGTATTCAGGACTGCACACACAACATTTTTATTGCTACAAAATTAGTAGTACCCCTACCTTTGCTGTGCTCAGCTATTCAGTGATCATGACTCAGAGTTCAAAATCATGATTGGCTTTAAACTCCTGAGAGTTGTTTTTTTTAAGCAAATAAGAGCCTTAGAGCTTTTTTATTTGTTGTCTGGTTTCTTGGCTTCTTGTTCTGGAGTTTTCATTACTATGAGAGCTGGAAGCTTGAAAAGAAAGTTTTTATTGTGTAGTTGTGTGACCTCCCGGCTAGTGGCTGTGATTTACAATAAAATCTTTAAGAGCCAGCAGCACTGGTTTTGATTTGTATATCCAGTTATTACAGTGGGGAAAAAATAAATTGAAGAAATTGGTCTTCTACAGCCTAGTGCTGAAGAGGGAACTAAAGGATTTTACACTCAGTTACTCAGTTCGTGCACTTCAGGCAGGACGGGAATGATTGCATTAGGAGCACAATTATCTGGTTACCTTCGGAGTCGCACTCTGGAGTCCTGCAGGGGCCGCCAACAACTCTTAGTGTGAGCCGGAGCCTCCCCGGGGCCAGTGTAATTTGTGTTGTGCCTCTTAAGGTCACATGAAGCAGAGACTACCCAGGGTTTAGCCACTACCAGCTGGGCTTCTGATTTTCCCTGTATGCTGGAGCTGGGAGAAAAGCCAATGTGTCGTTCCTAAACTAGTTCTTCATAGCCCACAGGGGCCCTTGGAGCAGGGGGTGCTATCAGTAGATTACTTATCTCTGTGTGATAATACTGGAATAGATTTCAAGGCAGAAAATGCTTAAGTAAAATCTGCAGTCTTCTTAGATGAGCTGGCTGAAATATGGCAATTATTGTGCGTTTTCTTTTTTAATATGTTTACCTATGCAAGTTTCTTTTTGAAACAAAAGTAGAAATAGCAGGTTTCCTGGAACCCAGAGAGTTACGATAAAAGTCAAAAACCACTTTACATATCTAAATAACACTTTATTTTAAATTTTGCATACAAGGTTTTTTAGCCCACATACACATGTGCACAAATTCTATAGTTAGTTTTAACCTTTTGTTAAAAACAATGGCAGCGAATGCAAAACATACTGTTATCTTACTCTAGTTTGAATCAAAGAAGCCTTGAGCCAGAGTCTGTTTTAGAAATTAACAGATGTGGACACTGCATTTAAATGACTTCATGAACTTTTATAGGAGCCCATGTACTTTAAGGAGTGAAGATTCAGAACCCTGTCTGCTAGCTTTCTTAAACTGCAGTCTTCAGCACTGGTTGCTACTGTAAGGCAGCTACAGAAAAATACACCACCCCTGGTCTCCACACAAGGTTTGGGCTTGATGTTCTAGAGCAACAGCAGGTGCTGAGTCATTTTGGTTTTGTTTAAGAGCAGTGATGTAGGGCAGCAGCAACTAAGGCACAGATTAGCCCCAAAACTTTTGAAGTTGCCTGGAAGAGTGTTTCTCCTGGGAAGGTTATATATAGGTAGGGGCACCATTAGTAGTGGCAATTGATAAAAGAGCCTCAGTAAAATAATTATTTTAATGGTGACAGCTAATTTTAGCTTTTCTGATCTTTATCCTGATGCATCTTCTCAGGCTTATACATATGCCTTCTGATAGGAGAGCATGCCATTGAATAATGCCACTAAACCTTCCTGGAGCCTGAATTTGAGCTTGTTATTTTGGATCTAAGGCCCAAAGAAGTGTCTCAGCACTAATGGTGGCACAATACCAGTATTAGGCTGATGATTTTGAAACTTGGACTTAGGTGAGTTGTCTGTGGACAAGTAAAGGAGTCAGTGGAATAAGAAAAATCCAAGCTCATGTACTGTAGTTCTGAGGCCTGACTACTACCCAAATCTGACGTCCATCAGTTATGACAGGGAAAATAGAAAGGCTGTGATGACATACAGCAGTTCACTTTTTAAACCCTATTTTAAGGTCAGAAGAAGGTTATAGAGTAATAACAAACCCCATTTTATGAAGGATTAAAAAGGCTGTAGATTCTAGATTGTTCAAATTCATTGGTTATTCATTGCCATGCTAATATCCTTTCAAATGGAGAAGTATGTACTATGTCATGATTATGCTAGCTGGCATAACTGTTTTTCTTTAATGAGTAAAAGACGTATTTGTTGATGTCTATACCTATGGGGGATGCACACACACACACACACACACACACACACACACACACACACATTATATATGTAACTTTATCCCTTTTTATCCAAAGAAAAGAACTTTGTAATTCTGATCAGTAAAAGCTATATTGGTAGATGTCTATACATATAGAATATATATATATATATATATATATATATATATATACGTGTAACTTTATCCCTTTTTATCCAAGAATGAGATCAGACTTTGTCTTCCTCCTAATATATAGAACTCCTATGCACTGCTAATAAAAATCACAAATCTGTTTTTTCACTTGGTAAGCATTGCCTTCCACACTCACTCTGATTTTTAAAATGAAAAACCCATGCTGATGATCCCTGTTGGAGTAAGAGAGTCTCTGTCATTAATTTCAGTCACAACGATGCACATGGCACCACTCAATTTTGTTTTCCAGTCAACAAGTCTCTCTATTTGCTCAGCAAACTATATTCTGCACAGATCTTCTTCTGCTTTATTAAAACCACACTGGCTCAGTGACTCAATCTGCATTCATTCTTTTTTGTCTGATTGGATAACTACAATACTCAGCGTCACCCGTGACAGTCACTTAAGAATTGTCTAAATCAGTGGCTGTAAATGAAACTAATAATCTAATTTTCCTTTTTAAACTATGTGAATGTAAATCACTTTGTGAACTCAAACAAACACACAAAAATTAAATTCTGGGGGTCACTTAAGGCCATAAAACCATGTGATCTAAATTTTCAGAAATAGCATAGGAAATTTTGCAAGACTCTCTTAAGAGTGTAGCAAATCTCCATGCCAAACCCTACAGGTGAGGAAGGTGATTTTCTAGTAAAATAAGAACCTGAAACAAACCAGCTGTCATTCATTCACACGTGCTCTACCAGCCACGCACAAGTAACCAAGCAACCTGCTGAGCAATCAAGCCCTGGCGTTGTGCGTGTAAGTGCTCAAGCAGTCTGCCCAGCACACTGGCACCAAGCCACATATATTGAGGCAGTCTGGCCAGGATTCCTTGCAATGGTGCACAGGACAAGGGCATCAGCTACAGAGGCCTCCTCACATTCGTGTTGGTTCCCAGCTGGTGACCATGTCCTGGTTTTGCACGTGCCTTGTTGTATTCTTTTGGAGCTGACAGTGATCTGTCTGTCCATTCTGTCCCACTCTTGTGAGTAATCAGGGGTTAAAGTCAGTTGTTTCGCAAAGTGGGTATTTGAGGAATTGCACAGGTAGTGTGCCAGGGCCCTGATGACTTGCTAATCTAGATGCCATCAAAACAGGGCATTCCAGCTTTCTGTTTTTCTGTCCCTTCCAGAGCTTCCACACTCCACATTCACACGACTCCTAGTATTTCTTTCAATCCTCTATAACAGCACTGCAGCTGTAAAGAAATAATTTTCTCAGATCATTTAAAATTTCTGAAGACTGAAGGTGTTTCTCAATTTTGTATCAGCTGAAGCCATGAATTTTCCAGAAAGCAAGTTTTAGGTCTAGTAACTAGGTCAGAGGGAAAACAGATCATTAAAGATGATGCAGGTGCAGATGAAACAAGTTTTCTGTTGCAATATTAATGGGACTGGACAAGTATGTTCCAGATGGACCTGGTAAGTCTAAGCATGGTAGCTAAAGTACTCACCTGGCTTACAAGAAAGCTTTGTTCAAGACTACATCCTGAGTCCAGAAGGCCTGAGTCTCATAAGTCTCAGATACCCTAGAAGACCACTCTTGTCAGCTAGTTGCAAGGCCAGACTCCTGCTACCCTTCTTAATCCCATATTTACTTTTCGATTCACAACTGAAGTTGTGCCAGAAGGAGAAGCTCCCATCCTAGAAACATCTATTGTCTATGGATTAGGACACTGACCTGAGAGATGGAAGACACAACTTGTCCCTTCTCTGAATCAGGCTGTTTTCCCATCTCTCAGATGTTACCAGACTACAGGCTTTACTCGGCTTTTTCTTCTGAGACCTCATAACTTCTATAAAGAAATATGCCTTTAGTATAGAGATGTCTTTTGGGGAGCTTATGTTTCCCTCTGCTTCCTGTCAGCTACTCGGAGCAAAGTCATTAGAATTTTAATGTATTTTCAAGCATGTAGCATGCTAACCACAATTTCTGCCTTTACAAAAGTGTTTACATTTCATGCCTGAAAAGAGAAAGCATGTAAGCTTCTCCCTGTAGACAGAGTCTGAATGAGTCAACGGTGCAAGACTGAGTTAATGACTAACGTCACTAAGAGACAGGGTCCTTGAAAACTAGATGTTGCCAATTTTAAATCATGGTTTAGCATGACCCTCATGTCTGAAAACATTTTGTGATCACTATTTTAAACTCGTGGCTTTAATTTTTGTGTCTGTTGTTATTAGCAGATATGCCTTATTCAATCTGACACCTAGGGATCTTATGCTGTTACACAATAAATGCTTAGGCATCAGTGCAAGCTAATATACACTCTCTGAGCAGTTAAAAAGCACAATTTGCACCTGTGATAAAACATGCTTTAATTTACATTTATGAACATTTTTATCTGGTGGCTCAGTTCCCTTGGTTTCTCTTAACATCTAATGCCCAGTTTGGAAATAATGAAAAACTAAGTGCAGCAGCACCACATTTTTTGCCATTTTTGTTGCTTTTTTCTTCCCCACTGCCCACGCAGGCCATTTGTACAAGTCTCTGATACCATCTTTCCCCTAAAGCTTTGAGCTGCTTTTATCTCTTGGACCACTAACAAAGTGTAGAGCTCTGCCAATCCATACAAATTGAGTAGCTAACCACTCTGGTAGTGTCTCTCCTTCCTTCCTGTTACCACTAGGGCTGAACTGCCACAGGGTGCTGAGCTGCCTGCCAGTCCCCAGTGTGTCACCAAAAACCCAAGATGATGTGGTTTTGTTTTTTTTTATTTAATACATTGTGCCAGTCTGCTGGGGCTAAGAGTTGCACAGAGCAGCCAAAGCCTTCCCTGCACAGCTGCATTCCCCTGTCACTGGTCATGGCTGCCTCAGGGCTCAAGGGGAAGACAAAACTGAGGTTTGCACTGCCAAAGGGTTTAGCTATGGTCATGGCAACACTGAAGAAACAGTCTCTGAAACTGTGTTTTGTTTCAGTGCACACACACCAAGAAATCACCAGCTGAAAGGTTAATGGAAGACGCTCCTTTCCCTATCATCATTTTATTTTGTGGTCTGAGTTTCTATCATAGCCCAGCACTTATACTGCTTTCTGTAGGCGATGCAGCCAGAGTGGGTGGTTATTAGCAGACAAATTGTGATGACCACAGCTTGTCCCTAATCTTACTCTGCCTGGAGAGTACATTGCAAATGGGGCCATTGGCCTAGACCAAGTAATTTAGAACAGTCATCCTAATACAGTGAGACTGAAGATACAGGAAACTGGAAGGCAGAAGAAAGCAAGCTCTTGAAGTTGAAACAAGAGCAGACCAAAGATCCACAAGTTTTCAGATTTCTTGGGCACACCGTGTGTTTCTACTGATGAAGGAGAAACATGCCTTTTAGTTTCTGTGGAAAGATTTCACCGCAGACAGTCAAGAGTTCTTACATCTCTCTGTTAGAGCCACATTAATGTGTCTCATCTTTTTCACACATGTACTTCCTTTATGGTGTGGAGAATCTGCTTAGCTTCATGTTTTTCTCTCTTGCCTCTTCCCTCCAAAGAGAGAGACTACTACAGACTGTGTATGCTCCAAACCCCATCTCCTTCTCCCAGAACAAGGTACCTTTTCCTTTCCCAGTACAATGGTCAAAGTGTGTTCCTTTGAGTCCCTTGAACTCTTAACATCCATGTTTTCAAAAGCCACTTCCTGCTCTTTGTTCTTTCTCTTTTTCTGGGATTTTTCCATAACACATCCCCAGCTCTTACAGACCACTGGGTGCAAGAGTAGTCCTACTGCCTTCGTTTCTTCTAAGACAGTCATTTTTAAATGGAAGATTATTAATGGCAGTGACTCACTTAGATTATTTTCCCTTTTCAGGGAGTTAAATGACATCAGCTCTGGTAGCAAATTGCTGATTCTGTATAATCTGAACCTTTCCAAGATACAGCAATTTTTTAACCTTATCCATCATTCATAAATTGCAAATAAATGAGTTTTCCTACCTGTCATTCTTAAGTATTTAAGACAAGCTTTACCCTCACATGACCTCACAGAATTGTTTGATGCAGGCCTAAATACAAACATGACTACTGCCCAGAAATAGGGGAAATCATACTGTATATGCCAAAATGTGAAGCCTAGAATGTGTGAGAAAGGATTCACCATACAATACTCCAGTGCTTTGCATTTGACATAATTTATAAAGATCCAGGAGAAGGCTTACACAACCATTTCACTTGGTGGTGCTGGCTACAGTGTAAGTGACTCAACATCAATGGTACAGAGTCCAACCCAGAAATTTTTTCTGCCATATGCACTGTGTCAACATGATGAATACCTCACAGAATGGAGAGATGATGTCTGCTCTACGAAACAGGTTGCTTGAAGTAATTTTTTTTTTCCATTTCTTTCATTTCCTTACCCAGGCAAATGATTGAAGTGTGGAGATTTGTTTTTAGAAACGTAAATAGATAGTATAAAAACCTACAAGGTGAAGCTGTCCAATAACTCACCTGTAACAAAACTGCATGTAAATAGATGCCATTCCATGGGAAATGTCTTCTCTCCAGTTGACTGACAACCTTTCATGACTCAGGAAGTATTCGAACATCATAAGATTAAAATGAGCTATTTTTTTACCAGGGGAGAAAAAGAACAAAAAGGAACTCCCTTGTAGCAAAGCAGTGAAAGAACTGGGCTAGATTCCCAAGGTTTACCCAATATCACAGAAGGTGGCCAGATTCAGATTATCACTACATAGAGTGCTGTGGGTTATCAGAAGTGCTGGAAAGTTAAAGAGGTGAGGCTCTGCTGGACTCTTCTAATGCTTCAGGGAAGAAGCTCGGTATTCAAGGAACAGAAACATAACTGCAGGGGGAAAGTGAAAACAACAGAGAACCCATTATAAACTGATGTATTATATGCTTTATACAATTTTTCTCAACCCAGAACTCAGACATGAAGAGAGAGTGACAGTTTCTAGGTCACTAGAAGTGTTTTAGTGCTTTGCCTGAGACAATAGGGTTGGGGTGTGAAATATGAAGAAATGCATGACAGCAGGGACAGACTTCATCTGAGGTAGACTATCACTTTTCCTTTGATGAATTCTTAAGAGCCTGTCACCAAGTTTTGCTGGTTTTGATTTGTTTTTTGGGTTTTTTTAAGGGCCAAGCTTAGCAAAGGAAAGTGTCTGCTTTTTCATTAGACTCCTTGTATTTAAAAGCTTATGCTGAGAGCATGGGCAAGTCTCTGGCAAGTAGGGGTCAGTGAATGAGAATTGATGCAAAGTAATAGACTTTTTCATTTTTTTGCTGGTTGAATATAAATGAAGACTTGCACTCACTGTGGTAAGAAGAGACTTAAAAATTACTGTGAGTTTCTTTCAGTTCTGCCACTTATTCACATGGCCTGTGTCGTAGTTTGACCCTGGCTTGATGCCAGAGACTCACCTGCAACCTCTCCTGGAGGAGAAAAACTGGAAAATAAAACTGGTCACAGGCAAAAAAGCGAGGCACAACTGTAAGTAAAGAATATAAAGGATTTATTTACTAACTAACAAGATCAGAACTGCGAAGGAAGCATCATTTAAAAGGCAACCTTTTCCCCCCACCCCTCCTTCTCTTACAACAGATGTCATATTCCTTTTTTCACCANGTCAAAGAGACTCCTCTATCTCTATAACCTTGAAGGCCATGGCAGCACAGAGTCCCAGGCAAGAACTGAGCTGTTAACCCCCTTGCTGCCAGAGCAGCAAAAAAACCCTAAACCATAACAGCCTGTTTGTCAGTTACATTGTTCTTCCATTCATGGGTAAAAGTCTTCCATTATTGTGATGTCCTTAAACAAAATATAGAGCCACTTCAAGGCTGCTTTAATTGACACAGAAGCTGCTGATTATTTTCTATTATCCCCAGGATACAAAGAATACTGGACTGCAGTACAACATAGGCCACTCCTGAGAAACTGACAGGGCCCTCATCCCATCTTAAGCAATGGATGGTTCTTAAAAGCAGGCAGGTATAGAGCTCTTACTTGTTGCTCTAGGAAGGCTTTTTACATGGGTGTTTGCACACCAGAACTTCTGTGTGCTGCTTGTTCGGCCCACAGGAGCTTTGAGGTTATTGAGAAGAAAACCTGTGTAATAGACTTATACCAGATACCCAGCCTCTCTGTATGTCAGTCTTCTCAGCTCAACATAAAGCCAGTAATACCTGCTTAGCTTTTTCCTGAGTGATAAATACATATCTGTGCCTGCACAGTTGTTGGAGATCCCTGCATAAGTCCATTAGAAATGTCATTACTGTTTATGTATTTACTTTTTTGCATGGTTTATCACTGCAGTATCTAGACACTCCCTACCCAATCTTGTATCAGAATTGGAAAGGACACCCTGCTCAAGTCCACTTCCTCTGCCACTGCAAATATATGTATATATATAATTTCTGTCATGAACCAATAGAGCTCTACCACTCTTTTAAGGGAAAAAAAAGACTGATTTCCACCCAAAACATTTGTAACACATTTACATCTTGATTGTTTTTGTGCAAACACTTCACCTTAGCTTGCATAATTCTTGTCCCTTTTCAGGCTGAAGTCACTCAAGATATTTATGCAAAGTGATCATATCTCTCTCCATTCTCTTTATCTCCCTTTTAAGTCTTCTCAGCAGGTATGCAAGTCCCAGTTCACCTGTATTTGAATGTGAGTGACAAGAATGACTGAACCAGAGTTGCAGGTAGCATCTCAGCTATGGCCTACTGAATATTCGTACTTCTGCTGTGGCATTTCATCCTGGCAATACCTCGGATCACATTTCACAGAATCACAGAATTGCTGGGGCTGGAAGAGACCTCTGGAGATCACTCAGTCCAAACCTCCTGACAAGGAATGGTCATCTAGGGCAGGTTGCACAGGAACATGGCCAAGAGGGTTCTGAGTATCTCCAGAAAGGGAGAATCCATGATGTCCCTGGGCAGCCTGTTCCAGTGCTCTGCCACCCTCTACATAAACTTCTTCCTCGTGTTGAGGTGAAACTGCTTGTGTTTCTGTTTATAGCCATTGCTCCTTGTCCTGTTGCTGGGCGGCAGCGCCCCAGCCCCGAGCCCCCGCCGCCGGGGCCGGTTAAATGCGGCCCCCCTATGTGTCTCTGTCTCTGTGTCCGTGTCTGTGCGCTGCCGGCTGTTCCCTCTCTGGCTCCGGCCCCCGGCAGCTCCCGCCTGCCCCGCTTGCTGTCGGTGCAGCGCCTGCACCTGTGAGATGCCCCGGCCCGGGGCTTGGCCGCTCAGTCCGGCGACGCTCCACACCCAGTTCCCCCGGGAGCGGGAAAAAAACGGGTCTTCGCTGGGAAAGCGGAGTCGCGGCTCCGAAGACCCTGCTGTTATTGTTACGTGCTAACATTCTTAGGAAACGCACAGAATTTTCACGTCAGGACGGCTGGTTTTTCACCCAGGCGGTCCTGGATGCCACTGAGCTCAGGGAGGCATTTTGAGGAGAATAAGGCAATTTCTTGTGTGTCTAAATGTATGAAACAGGTTGTGAGATGGATTTTGTATCAGACACGTTTAGTAACTAAGTATCTGTCTGAGATGGATTTTTGTATCAGACACGTTTAGTAACTAAGTATCTGTCTGTCCATATACCAAGTAAGCTCTCAAAGGAAGTAGCATCTGGAAAATCCGAAATCATTTCACTTGACATGGTAAAAAGTATTTTTAAATGCTTGGGACTTACTCTTCCTGCTTTGCCACCTTTATATCCCACATGAAATGCTTCACCTCATGGGCATTCTAATGAAGGCTTTTTCAATCATCTTTTTATGGTTATGCATAATTTATGTATGCGGAACAGCATTTCGTTTCCTCTTTTCTTACAGCATCATCATGCCTGTCACCCTAAATCTGCTACTTAATTCTTTCCTGTCCTCATNATCTGGCACCGTCCTCTTGGCATCTGCCTTTGCATTAGTTACATACATTAGTGAGATGCCCTTTCAGTCCTCCCTTCTCTAAACAGGCCCAGCACCCACAGTTTCTCCTCCTAAGAGAGATGCTCCAGACCTCTCATCATCTTTATGGCCCTTCACTGGACCTTCTCCAGTAGCTCCTTGGCTTGTACTGAGGAGCCCAGAACTTGACACAGTATCCCTTTATCACACCTGCAACCATGGCAGCTCATAGCCTGGATCCTTCCTTCTCAGCCGCTTCCAAAATTGACAATCCCCCACTTTCTAGCACAAACTCTTAATTATTCATCCCCAAAACGTACAGACTTGGCACGGCTCCCAGCAGCGTGATCTCATCCTCCGCAGGCCCGCATTTCTCGCACACATCCCGGTACTGCCGCAAGCCCCGTTTCCGCCGGCGGGGTCTGGCCGGCGTGTGCCGGGCTGGCAGCGCAGGGTCCCCGCCGCGGGCGCTGCCGGCGCTCACGTAGNAGTATCTGTCTGTCCATATACCAAGTAAGCTCTCAAAGGAAGTAGCATCTGGAAAATCCGAAATCATTTCACTTGACATGGTAAAAAGTATTTTTAAATGCTTGGGACTTACTCTTCCTGCTTTGCCACCTTTATATCCCACATGAAATGCTTCACCTCATGGGCATTCTAATGAAGGCTTTTTCAATCATCTTTTTATGGTTATGCATAATTTATGTATGCGGAACAGCATTTCGTTTCCTCTTTTCTTACAGCATCATCATGCCTGTCACCCTAAATCTGCTACTTAATTCTTTCCTGTCCTCATGGTGCTGCTGCTTCTTTGAATTCCTTCTTTATTGTGGCAGCTTTCATCTACTTTTCCTGTTCCTATACACACTTCCACTGCTCATGTCAGCACCTGCTATTTAGCTCATTTCATCACCCAGGAAAGTGAATTAACAATGGAGGAGTAACAAGCTGGTTTCCTGTCCTGAAAGAAATCCTTAATAATATATGTAGGACCTGACTCTTGGGCCTGCTTCAGCTGCCATCACTGTGCACAGCTAATTAACAGGGTTCCCTAAGAAAAAAAAAATCACTCTATTGAGGGAAGATAATCAACCTTATTCATACACAAAGGTGACATCCCCTAGAGTAAGGAAGTAGGACAAGAGAAAATTCCACAAAGGCCACTGACTCAGTAAAACAGGCTCTGGTTGTAAGAAGACAGAATATTGCTCTGAATGATGTCAGGGACTGGACTGGAGCTTTTCTGCCCCCAGATTTGAAGAAAATAGAATGGCATAGAATGACTTGTGCCTAACCCTGGTCCTATTCCTGCTATTTATTGAAGCATCTAAGTTTAGACTTCAATGGATGGATATTGTGCAAATACATAGTAGTTTCAGAGCTCTATCTGTATGGCTGGACAATGTTCTGTGTTTGGAAAAGAATTACAAAACTGTCACAGTTCACCAATGCTTTACAGCATGTTGACAAAGGACTCCAGGAAGACTTGCCTGGAGAGAATGTATTGCTTAGTTTCTGGTTTTATGCAGTGGCAATGGTAGCTCATGTTCTGACTTTTGCTTTCAAACAGCTAATACAGTTATACCTCCTCCATCGCGAGGAAAGGGACAGGCCAAAGGCATCGCGAAACATTAATCTCATAAAGAACTGCAGGTGGTTAATATGCATGCAGGCCATGCCCATTGCTCCATCCCCCGGAACTCTGGAGCTCTGTGGACAATTCTCTGCTCCTTCCCCTTGTCTCTCTCGGCACAAGCGAGCAAAGGGAAGCGGCTGCTGTGACCGTGTGTGTGCTCCCAGCGCAAACTTCGCGCCGCTGCTCCCCCCCCAAGCCTGGCCCGGACCGGCCCCACTGCTTGCGCTGTCCCGCGTGCGCTCGTGCTGCCACTGCGGCGGGGAAGGGGTGTCCCTGAGCTCTGGTCAGCATTCTTGGAGCCTGGAAAAACCTTAACTTTGCAACATTGAGACACCCCGTGCGCTTATGGAGGGGTGGTGGCTTTGGTATTGACGTTTCTTTCCCTTTAACATCCACCAGTGCCGGGAGAGGCAGCAAGGCAGCACCGCCACTATGGTCCCAGAGGGCGAGGGAACAGAAACCTCCTCCTGGTGACAGCGGTGACAGTGACAGCGGTGTGGGAACATCCNCCGGGCCCAAGGCGGGCCCATCCCGCCTCACAGGGAGAGCCGACCCCACCCCTCGGCAAAGCAGAAGCAGAGCGCATGCGCTGTCTATCAAATATCGCAGATCCGTGGAGCCGGACTGTGAAAAAATTGCTTCACAAATGGGCGAGGTCATCAAGGAGAAGTCGCGATACAGAGAGGATTCACTGTATTCTTCCTCTGCGTTGCCAAGGTGCTTACAGAAATCTATTGCTTTAAGGCTGGTCAGGACCTCTCTGTCTTTTACGCCGCAAAGACAAAGGAAGTAGTCTCCATACATCTCACCATACAAAAACTTCTTCTCAAAGACAATGTGTTTGATAACAGTCAGGTGTTTGCCCAGAAACATTTTTGGCTTTCTCTTATGGCAAAACGTTTAGGCTTTTGCCAGTGTCTTTACTGTGTCCCCCAAAAATTTTGCTCTTGAAAATAGATGAGAATTCTTGCTGCTGCGTTCTGCTCAGTGCAAGATGCCTATCCTTTATTCCACCATAAATTGTGTTTCAGCTGTAACTTAGAAGTCATAGGACTTCTCTTTATAGGTAGCTGTTTATAATTGTAGATAATAACTTGGCTATTGTTTACATTGAGAAACACATGTAGGTATCAAGCTTTCCATGGGATATTCCTGATCACAGGTCTCTGTAAGAACATGGTTTTTTGAGTGAGATTAGGAAAAAAACCCTCATCAGTGGGATTGTTCCAAGAGAAATCTGTATGACAATCCATTCATTAAAGGGGCTAAGAGGGAGATAAGACCTCAGGCCATACCTAAAACTGGCAGTATATCTCTTCACTCTTTAACTAAAACTCTCTCACTACCTCCATGGTCCTCTAGATCAGCTAGAGTTGCTTCTTACACCTGGTAAGATGTTCTTCAGGACTTCAGGTCCTGAAGGACCTATATGTGCAACACAATTAGGAAACTTCTTTAAGCCTCTATTGAAATTAAGGTTATTCTCTCAATAAAGCAAATAATCTGTTTGGGTTTTATTTGGTTTATTTTTTTTCCAAACAAAGTGTGTGTGGGGAGACCATGGCTAGCATTCCTCTTTCTCCTAGGTTTTTAAGAGATCAGAAAGTAACAAAATATTTTTCTTTATCCTCAGGAGACAGGTTTTTAGTAGACAGTGCACAATTGGATGGACCAGAAAGTCATGGAGGTGTGGGAAAGAGAAAAAAATGCAGAGAACTCATAAGCCACAAAGACTCCCACTAGGGGAGTGAGAGAGGCACTTGAAGGTGCAAAGGAATGATATGATTGAGCACTGGGTATCTCGGTTTCCTCTTACAGTAGCAAATCAGTGGACTGAAACTGCTGTATTGCAGTAATTTTCCTAAAGTGAAAAATGCCAACCTGGATACAAAGCAAAAGCATCCAGGCAGTAGTGCAGATGTAAAATCTGTTTGTTCTGCACCAAACAATAAATTAAGCCTAACACTCCTAATTCACATTCTAGCTGCTGTAAGAATTCTTCCTCTTTATTAATATTTGGGTGTCAGCTGATAAACCAGACTTGTAAGGATGATAAAGTTTAATGAAAAAGAATCAGTCAGGAACATTTTCAGGATTTATGGGTGCTTGTATTTACCAAATTGAGTTTAAGAGTGGGGAATGAGGTTTTGATATACGTTTCTTCTTTTTGCTTGCAAAAGTCTAAGCTTGCATAATCTAAATAGGTTTACAGTTGTGCCAAGCTGAGGCTGATAGAGACCTTTTAAAAATGAACAGTATGATTTATGACAGGAGAGAGGTATGAATATTCTCTTTCTAAATGGTTTCTAGGCTCACAGTGGCAATTTTGTGTAATGCAGGCTGAATTACAAAGATGGGACTGGAACAGATTTCCTTAGTTTTGTTCTCAGATATTGTATGCAGCCGTGCCTTATAATCTGTTTTAAACCCTTCAGTTTGCTCTAATCAGTATAAAAATCATGAAGAGTGTCTCAGGGAACTGCTTCAGCTTCCCGAATGGCTATGGCATGCTCTTTTGATTCCAGCAGTACATTATGGCTTTACCTGGGCATGGGAACTTCAGTCTTCCTTTAAACACATCTTTCCTGCTATTTTCTTCCCCTATATATTCTTTGCTCCAATGATCTTCTATTATGTTTTTCCCCTTGTTTAGCAGTCATCTAGAATCAAGGAGTTTGACAGAAATCGCTTTAATCTAACTGATCTAGCTGTTCAGTGTTGTCTAAAGGGAGCACAACACAAGACTGTGTCATGACTTTTAAAGAGCAATGGTTTTCTTTTTCCTTGGTGGTGGCTTCCTTTAAGACTAATAGCTGGAAGAGAAAACATGAAATTATGGAGAAAGAAATGCACAGTATCAGACGTTCCTGACAGTAGCTATTACACTCTAGAAATACCTCTCTTGGTAAAGTCAGATCATTCTTGCTTGAGGTATTTAAGTTGGTATTGCACATAGCATCAGCGAAGACAGTTTGTGAGCTCACAAGAAACTGACAAAATGCTGTGGCACATATTCACTTCAACCAGTCTTATATCATACTCAGTCAAATTATTTTTTATATTTTCAGTGCAGTATTTTGCAGGGCTGATAGGCCATCTGAAGGACAGAAAGAGTTCTCCAAAAGCAAAGTACCAGAAAAAACAAAAAATAGCTCATGTTACGTGACTAATCCTTCTCATAAGATGTCTTTCATCCTTACATCTGAACATTGTGGATTATAATCACAAAGTTCATTGAAGGGTGATATTGGAGGAGAAAAACTGATAGCAAGTAAATAATTCCAGAGGTATTTTAAGAATCAGTACAATAAAAAACACCTGAGGCTTCAATGAAAAAGAACAGGAGTTCCTTTTCTGTGCTGATAAGGAGTGTGATGCTGAAGCAGTACAAAACCCAAAGCAATCTGGTTTTGGGACACATAGATGTCCTGTAACACTTCAATAGGCTGTAAGAAAAAAAGAGCAAAAGTAGATGATACAGTATATAGAAGAGGATTTAATGCAGTGGGGAAAACCAGTGCATTCTTTCTTCCTTCTGCAACACCGCTCATACAATGGTGGACAGTTGACCTCCCACTTGAATTATTTCAAGGGCAAACACTTGTCAGTGACTCATGTCATGATCCACTGAAAAACACTTGAACTGCATGGGAGAATAAGCAACACATTGCAGACTGATGGCATTGTTTAGTCAGGGAAACCATTCAGCTACTGTTTGATGATGTACACTAAATGTCTCTGAACATCTGAATATTCCAGCAGTGAACTCTGCCTTTCTTGTGCATGAAGGTGCTTTTCTTCTCCAGTAGCATAGGCAGGAACAGCAATACTCTGGACATTTTTATATCAGCCGCAGATTTTTTTTTTAAACTCTGGATGATGAGTTAAGCTATAGAATCAAAGGATCATAGAATCATTTAGGTTGCAAAAGATTTCTAAGATCGAGTCTAATCATTAACCCAGCATTGCCAAGTCTACCACTAAACCATGTCTCCAAGTGCCCCATCTACATGTCTTTTAAATATCTCGAGGGATAGGGACTCAACCACTTCTCTGGGACAGATTTTTCCAATCTTTGACACTTTTGATGAAGAATTTTTTTCCTAATATTCAATCTAACCCCACCCAACACATCTCAAGGCCATTTTCTCTTGTC
>WEKX01024504.1:0-38427 GCA_013390025.1 Pitta sordida
TCAGAGTGCTGAGGAGAGAAAAGAGAAGTCAGACCACACAGGAGGTGATTTGAACAGAGTCTTAAAGCTTATCTGGAAATCAACGGCCCTGAGCTGGGATCTCAGGCAGTGCCTGGGTTTGGTGTTGTGTTTTGTATTTCCTGGAGATCAAAACAAGAAGTAACCAGTTTCACAGCCCTTCTAAAGGTAACAAAAACCCTGGTATTGATGAAATTCTGGGAGTGATTCAGAGTTCCAGAGCAGCAAGTTCTCAGCCTGGCACCTGGAAATCAGCTGAAGGTGGCGGGTCCTGCTGGGATAAAATCTCAGCAATTCCATCTTTAGGAACAAATCAGAAAGAGATTTCATCCCATGGTGGAGAAATCAGGTCCAAATTATAAAAACCACATTCCTGGAAGGGTTCCAGGCCAGGCTGGAGCCACCTGGGACAGTGGGAGGTGTCCCTGCCCATGGCAGGGGGTGGGAGTTTGGGGTCTTTAAGGTCCCTCCCAACCCAAATCAGTCTGGGAATTCTAAATAAAACTAAAGATTTCAGGAATGGTGAAACTATTGTCGAGCTCTGCCTTCAGCTGTTTTCCTTTTCAAGCCCAGAAGAGATTTGGGAAGTGCTGTTTCCTGCAGGAACATCCTGAATTCCCCAAGCAGGGCCCACCAGCCCAAAGCATTGGAATTATCAGTCCAGAACTGGAAGGAAACATGGGGAATATCAACCATCAGATAGTTGGTGTGAAACAGGCTGGAAAGGGGCACCTGGTTGTGCTGGGAGAGATGCCAAGGTGTTTGTGGCACTGAGATGGAAGCGTGATTGCCATTACCCAAAGGCACTGGCACTGACTCAGCCAGGAAATGGTCTGGATCCACATTCCAGAGGTCAGGAAATTCAGGGAGAGCAGAGAGAGCTGCACTTCCAGGAGTGTGAGTGGAAGGAAGAGCCTCTCATGGGCTGGGAATGGGTAAATCAAACCCTGTTTCTCAGCTCTGGAGCAAAGGGAGTGGAAAAAAGGACTCATTTTTTAGGGGGATCAGTGGATGGAGGCAGGGAAGTGCCTCTGGAAGGAGGGAAGTTTGCCCAGGGAACTTACCTGAAAAATATTAATGCATTCTGGAAAAACACTGCTAATCCAGGGTACACATTAGTGTCTGCAACGGAAGAACAAGGGGAAAACATTCAGTTCCTCAGCACTAAAACACAGCTCCCAGGGTCAGCCCCTGGCTGAAACCAGGGTGGGGGTGCTTGGGTTTGGCCAGGGACCACAGACTCTTCCATCCCTGTGGATCCTCTGCCAAGAGCTGGCAGGAAAAGTGAGGTGATGAGGAGCCAACTTACTCTGTGTGACATAAGCTCCGAAGAGAATCCACATGGAAGCAATGAGGGATCCAAACATCAGCATGAAGCCGATGAAGAGCCAGACCCGGGCGCCTGCAAGGGACAGCAAAACAGGTTTTCAAGGGTCAGAAAATCCCACAGGATCTCCACTGAGGCACTAACAAACCCCATGGAAAAGGCTGCTGGGGACCCAGGTGGGAAACAGGGAATGAACAGAGAGGGAATGATCAGCAGGTGACGGGGTGAACAGGATGTCTGGGATTCATCCCTAAGGAAGGAATCTGCTCCAGAGCCCACCCCAAGGAAGGAACTGGTTCCTCCCAGCAGCTCTCCAGGACGTGCAGAGGAGAGTTTAGGGAGCCAGGACATCAAGCAGGTGAATTTTGCCAAGCTCACCCTTTTTAACAAAGGGAGATGTTATTCTGTAAATAAATTAATTCACAGAATCCTCTCCTACTTCTTCTCTTCGGATTATTTCTTTCAGCACCACTTGGGAAAGAAAAAAAACCCCCAACCCAGAAATAAAGAGCCCTTGAACTCAGGGTGGTTTTTAGAGCTAATTTACCTGTTCTCCCTAAGCATCCATCACTGTAGCTGTCTCCTCTCACCTGGGCATTTGAGACAGCATTTATCCTAGAACAACAACACCTCAGATTATTAGAAAATCAATGAAAAGTTATAAATTCTGGGAAAAAAACCACCCTCCTTGGCAATTCTGTATGGTCACAAATCCAAATCTCTGCCTTTTTTCTCATCAACCCTTGAGGATTCAATAAAAGCTGTGGAATCTTGAAGGAGATTCCACATTTCCCTCCCCATGCCAAGAGCCAGACTATCACCTCCCCCATCTGAGGAAATTTTGGACAAGGGACAGCAGCAAAAAATGTTTGTAAACGGGGGGAAAACAGAATAAAATTTTAATGTTGAGGTAAGGATTGTGAGGATTCAATAAAAGCTGTGGAATTTTGAAGGAGATTCCACATTTCCCGGCCCATGCCAAGACTATCACCTCCCCCATCTGAGGAAATTTTGGACAAGGGACAGCAGCAAAAAATGTTTGTAAACGGGGGGAAAACAGAATAAAATTTTAATGTTGAGGTAAGGATTGGCATCCCCATCCCTGGAAGTGCCCAAGGGCAGGTTGGACAAGGCTTGGAGCCACCTTTAAGGTCCCTTCCCACCCAGTCCGTGCCCTGCTCCTGTGATTTACCCACCCTGGACACTTGCCCAGCAAAGCCTGGGTTTCCCAGCCTGTGCCCAGCCGGCCAGAGGTGCCCCTGTCCCCACTCACATGAAGAAAGCCAGGGTGGAGAAGACCCCACAGGTGTGGAAGGCGTGGTTCAGCTGCTCCGGCTTGGGATAAACCACGGCGGCGTCGATCATGATCCACCAGCCTGTGAAAAACTGGGGACACAGGACACACCAGGGGCATGAAACGGGGCCAGTGTTGCTGTTTTAATAAGCACAAGTTCATTATTAACTCAGACCCTCGATGTGTCTGAACGGGGGGGGCTCTGCACAGACCTCGATGTTCACGTTTCTGGAGAAGCCCTTGGGAACCCCTCAGGTTTCTGTGCAGTTATTATCAGGGGATGGGGAAGTTTATGCCCAGGGAAGCTGTGGGTGCCCCTGGGAGTGTCCCAGGCCAGGCTGGAGCCCCCTGGGACAGTGGGAGGTGTCCCTGCCCATGGCAGGGGTGGCACTGGGGGACAGTTAAAGTCTGTCCCAAGCCAAACCCTTCGGTGATTCTATGAAATTCCCTGTGCAGCCTCAAGAACAAGAATCCAGACTAAAAACACACAAGAGGCACAGATGTGTGGACCAGAGGTGTTCTAACAGATCTCACCACGCAGAAAACCCACAAGGAATTCCTTTTTAAGAGAGGAGAAATGGTTCATCATCAGCAACGTCATGAGACTCGTAAAAACTCTGCTGACAGTCACAAAGTGACACTTTACAGAGTCCCAGGATGTGCTGAGCTGGGAGGGACCCACAGGGACCATCCAGTCCAGCTCCTGGCCCTGCACTGCCCCATCCCCAGAGTGCCCCCCTGTCCCCAGAGGATCATCCCAACCCTCCTGCAGCTCTGGCAGCCTCGGGGCTGTGCCCACTGCCCTGGGGAGCCTGGGCACTGCCCAACCACCCTCTGGGGGAAGAAGAACAACCTTGTCCTGAGCTCCAACCCAACTCCAGCCATTCCCTGGCTCCTGTCCCTGCAGAGCTCAGGGCCTGCCCCTCCCTCACTGCCATGAGGTGACAACTCCCCTCAGGCTCCTCTTTGCCCTCAGCCGCTCCTCACCCCCTTGCCCATCCCCAGTGACCCAGGGGACGGTCCCAGCAGTGTCCCCCCGGCCATGCGATGTCCCCCAGCTCACCAGCACTCCGGCCACGACGGAGGCCACGGCGTTCCTCCTCTCGCTCCAGTCGATGCACTCGCACTCGGGCCAGCGGAAATTGTCCAGGAACCCGGCCATGTCCCCCCGGGGTCACAGTGCCCTGCCCAGCCTGCGCTGCCACATGGGGCTGCCCATCAACGGCACGGCCCAGAGCCCTGCAGCACACCCGGGGAGGGGGAAATGGGAATTAGCAACACCTCGAGGTGCCGGGCAACTTGCACAGTGTGGGGTTGTTTTGTTTTAGAGAACTGAGTATTTCATACAGAACCTTCTGGTCCCTGGACAGGGAATGAGATGATTGTAAGGTCCTTCCCAACCCAAACCATCCCCCCTATGGCTTCTGCACAAAGGTACATTGTAAAAACAGCCCACCTTAAACAAAACCACAGGAGGAAATCATCACCCAACCCCCAAACCTACGGCAGCGTTTGAGCCTTGAGTTGGGTAAAGGATTCTGGATTAGTCACAATATTTGATCNCAATATTTGATCTTTGAGTTGTGTAAAGGATTCTGGATTATTCACAATATTTGATCTTTAAATCCTGTAAAGGATTCTGGATTAGTCACAATATGTGATCTTTGAGATGAGTAAAGGATTCTGGATTATTCACAATATTTGATCTTTAAGTCACACAGATTGAGGGAGAACACATTGCTGGGTACAGCCAATAATTAGAATTCTACACTGGGAAGTGGGATAGAATTAGTAAATAAACAGAGTTTGCCTAATCTACAGGTGAATAAGATCAACAGGTTTGTCCTCCTGGATCCCCTTCCAGAAATCCACAGTTGTGATGTTACTTTCAATATTAATTTAATATCACAATAATCTGTTGGAAAATAAATTCTGAATTTATTTTCTTTTTGTACAGTGCCTGGCCTCAACCACTTGGCCCTTCCTTACGTCGTACCCTTCACCTGGACTTTATTTGTCCCTCTCCAAACCAGGAATGTGTCTGTCCTGCTCCTCTGCTATTCCTCCTCCCCCATGGACCCCACACTGGCCCCAGGAACAGCCCAGGGTGAGGATTTAGGAGAGAAATCTTCTCAGTTCCCTGTTTCAAGAGGCTGAAACTGAGCGGGAACCAACCCTTCCCAGCTGTGGCTGTTTGCTTTGGCAGCTCCGAGGGTTATAATATGGATTTCATTAAGGTTTAATTAAGGCAACTTCCCATCCCGGCAAAACCCTCCCAGCTCTGCACAGTCAGTGCTGGGAAATGTTTAATGGGTGTCACACACTGCCAAAAACACCCTGCCTTGGTCGTTCAGGGGTTTTAAACATCAGTGACAAACCAGGGGATTTTTGCTCCCTTCAGAACGTGAGACCAAACTCCAGCCATGTGGATCATGGGATGGGATGGGAGGGATTTTAAGGATCATCCAGTGCCACCCCTGCCATGGGCAGGGACACCTCCCGCTGTCCCAGGGGGCTCCAGCCTGGCCTGGGACACTCCCAGGGATCCAGGGGCAGCCACAGCTTCTCTGGCAATTCCAGCCCAGCCAGGAATCCCTTCCCAACACCTTTAGCCCAGTTCCATCCTGCTCCACAGGCTGAACCCTCTGGAGGAGGCAGATCCTTCCAGCTGCAATTTCTCACCCGGATAAAGGCACAAAACTCAGCTCCCTGCTCTCGACTTCCACCCACACCCTTCACAGGAGGAAGAGGCAAAGCCAGCCTCCTGCCCTTCTCCAAGGGCAGCCGGGTTCTGCCACTGCTCTGGGACACGTTCCTCGCTCCAAACCTCACGAAACTGCAGCCACCGAGCAGCCCGAACTCAACCGAGCCTGGAAAAACCACCCCCGGCACGTCCCAGCACCCACCAGGGCGTGATTCACACAGGGAGCTTCACCTGAAAATCACCTTCTCTCTCCCCAAACGAATAAAACAGCAAAAGCAGCTGCGAGAAAACACGGAAAGTCTGCAGAGGGAAAACTGGGAAGGGAAAGAACAGAACCTCCTGTTGCCAAAGAAGGAAAAGTTCCAAAGAACCGAGGGGAGACGCTTAAAGTCAAGGAGAAAACTCGAGTTTCCCTTGAAGACACAACCCCCCCAGTGGAACGCGATTTAAATCCCACAGAAAGCCCGTCAGGAGCTCGTGCAAACACTGCTGTGACATCCACCCTCACCTCTGCCTTCCTTCCTTCCTTCCCCGCCGGTCCTGCCCCGTCCCACAGCGCCGGGCTGGGCTGGCTCCTTAGAAAGGGTGTTACAGAAAGTCGGGAGGAAGGAAAAGGAGTTTACAGCCAACCCCGAGGTGCCCCAAACCCAAACCATTCCAGCATTTATGCTGTCACAGGAATGCCATGCCCAGCCCCGCAGCAACCCGAGGGGTCTTTAAAGTTTGAAGGCTTGAGAGAGGCAAGGCAAGAAAAGAAAATAACAAAAAAGAAAAGAAAAAAGGTCACTTGTGCAATTCCCCAAAGGCCATTTCGGCTCCTGAGGCGCCACATATTCCAGCGACAGGATGAGGCAGGACCCCAAGCCGCGATTAAAGCCCTGTCAGCTCAAAATAAATAGTCATTTATATAAAATATGTGGGGTTTTTCTGCCAAATTTCACCTACAGACGGCGAACCTGCGCAGGTGGGGTCAGCCAGTGACACACCTGGACGCGCCGGGGGGGAGCCCTCACGGTTCCTGTCCCGCTCCCAGCCCCGTTCCTGCTCCCATTCCCAATCCCATTTACATTTACATTTACATTTACATTTACAATCCCAATCCCAATCCCAATCCAATTCCCATTGAGGGACTGGGGACAAGGGATGGAGGGACAGGACACAGGGAATGGGCGGCCCCACGTACCCGCTCCCGGGACAGACGCTTCCGCCTGCGGACACGGACCGCCCTGAGTGACAGCCCCGCCCGCCAATCAGCCGCGGGCTCGGCCACAGCGCGGAGCCACCATTGGTCACGGCGGTAGCAAGCCCCGCCTCTTCCCTTCAAAGGCGGGTCGGGAAGAGGCGGGGCCGGCGCCCCCCCCGCCTTTCCCCCAGGCCACGCCCCTTTCCCCTCAGGGCGGCGGGGCGTTCCCGCCATGGCGGCCGCCCCTCAGTGCCCCTCAGAGCCCCTCAGAGCCCCGCGGCCGTCCCGAAATGCAACAATATTAACCTTTTCAGGCACGTCCTGTGTTGGAATTTATAATCTTCACCCTCAAAACGCTGTTATACCTCAGCCCTGCGTCTTGTTTAATGAAAGCAAAGTGAATTAATAAGTTTATAGGACTAAAAGAGTCAAGGAATGGTTTGGGTGGGGGGCATCATAAAGAACGTAAATCTAAATAACATCGTCACTGTTATTTATTTTGTTATCATAAATCCAAATAACTGCATCAGTGCCGTGTGGGGCACAAAGTAAAAAAACACCAAGCACTGAGGAAGGCCCGGAGAGATGTAACAGAATATTCAGTTTCCCATCAAAAGACAAGCTGGGAGCCCATGAAATCCCCCTGAAGTTGTACTCAAAGCCCTCTGTTCTCTGCTCCCTTTATGTTTTATGGTTTTATGTACCCGATGTGTTCCATAAGGACTGGAGACACCCCACACCCCTGTTCCTTCTGAGGGGCAGTTTCTCCCAGTAAAAAATAAAGATTTACCGCTTGTCTTTTTCTCTGACATGTCCTGCTCTTGGTTCTCCTGGTTTTTATTCCTTCTCCTCAGAGCTTTCTCTGTGTCTCCGTGTACTGTTATTACTCAGAAACAGAGGCCTTGACATTACAATTCTACAGAAGGGAAGAATTTCTTCTCAGAGTCGAATCTAAATCTCTCCTCTTTGAGTTTTAAGCCGTTCTCACTTTTCCTGCCCCTTCCTTTCCTTGGGAAGCACTGACATGGATAATTGTACAGCTCAACAACAGTGCCTGAAAAAGCCTTCAGATCATGAGGCAAGAGATCCCTCACCCTAAAAAAACCCTGATACCTCAGTTAATATATCTTAATAATATATATAAATCACTATTTTGTTCATATTAAGATGTCACCTAGTGAAGCCTTTCAAAACACAAACCATATGCTCATTAAACCAACTCATGGAAGTTCTGGGAATAAGGATTTCAGCATTTGAATCTGGAGTCAGCGATGACTTCACCCGTTCAAGGTCAGCAGGATTGACTGAATACCACTTAAGATTTTGTGAGCTCAGAGCTCACTGTACAAGAGTACAGAGCAGCCCTGCAAAAATGAACGTCTCCACTTACCTGGGGAAGCAGAAATGTGAATTATTTTTCCGTCGTCATCACAACGAATGCCAACGATGTGGATTTTTTAGTGCCTGGCACGTTTGATGACAACAGTGTGAGAGGTCACACCTACCCCATTTAAACCCCAGTAGCTTTAATAAGAACATAAAACTCCCTCACTCTGCTGATTCATTCATTATGGTAACTTCGATATTGAAACTGCTGATGCTTCTCTTCATCATGGGCCAGAGTGTTTTCCAGCAAAGCTGCACTTACTGCAAACTGGATTCTATTCCCTCCTGTGCATTGAATTCCATTTGCTGT
The DNA here is from genome assembly GCA_013390025.1 of Pitta sordida. NCBI lineage: Eukaryota > Metazoa > Chordata > Aves > Passeriformes > Pittidae > Pitta > Pitta sordida. Next base: position 8,223 of record WEKX01024504.1, read on the forward strand.
TTCAATCTCCCACTGGACTGGTTTAAACAGTAATTCAGATCCAATTCCTGTAGGTCGTAATGAGAAGCTAAATGCAGTCTTTTTAAGATTATTATGTCAAAGGACTGCCAGAAAAGTGTGTTTAATTTACAGTTTTCATTATAAACAGGAACAAGTCATGGAAATAAACAGACATTTACCCACACAGCTGTTGGAGACATGAAGGAGCTTCTTCCTAAGGGACTAAAGGGGCTCCGGGAGAGCTGGAGAGGGACTGGGGACAAGGGATGGAGGGACAGGACACAGGGAATGGCTTCCCACTGCCAGAGGGAGATTGGGAAGGGACCTTGGACACTCCCAGGGATCCAGGGGCAGCCACAGCTTCTCTGGGCATCCTGTGCCAGGGCCCCCCCACCCTCCCAGCCAGGAATTCCTTCCTTCCTAAATCCTGTCATGGCTAATTTGCTGTAACATGAAGGCTTGGAAGATCCAGTGTTCACCAATAAATAAATCTGCAAGACCTCCTTCTGTGTTAAAGATCCAAAAACGGACTCGTGCACATGTGCAGTGCAAGTCCAGACATCCAGAATCTTCCCTTCAGAGCTGCTTAATTTAACCTTGGATAGATGAACGTACTTTTAAAAACTCAGCATTGAACCCGCCAACAGTTCATGAGCTTTAAGCACATTTAAATACAAAGGTCTAACTGACTGGGCACAGCAAGACTTCTGCCTCCAGTGTCCTTTTCTTAAGCCTCAATTTCCTCTTTCTGAGGAGATAACAGACTGTAACAGTGATTACACTCGGAAGCACTGATTTGGATTTCAGCCTAAGTAAAATGAGGTGCAAGAGAGTTCCAGGTTTGTTCCTGCTGTGGTTTAACCCCAAAGGCGGTGGTGCTGTGCAAGCCCTGCTCAGAAACAGGAATTAACTCCACCACAGCCCAATGTGGCACAATTACTTTAATAACATTTAAAAATAAATCCATTATTTGCATTGCAAATGCCCATCCAACAACCAAATTTCTCTCAACTGGTCTAACGGTGTGGATTTGACATTCTCAGTGTACCCGGAATTACCCTAGTGCAACATTGCATTAATAAAGTGCATTCAAAATCTTCACAGAACACAGGAAATAGTTATTAAATTATTTCAGTGTGAGGCTTAGCCACTTAACCAGAGAGGACTTCCACCCAAACCTTTTACTATCTTCCCCTTTGCTCTCCTTCCTGTCCAAGCGAGGAGCCTCTTCCCTCAGAGCCTTGTAAGCCTTTTGTGCTCGAACAATCTCCTTCTCTGGGCTGAAATGCACCATTTGCCTGCTCAGAATGGGCACCACCAGGTTGAAGTTGTCGACTCTCTTGTTGAGTTTCCGGATGTCTTCCATGAACTGCTCGCAGATCCAATCCCACCGCTCCTGCTCCGACGGCGTCATCGGCTCCCCGAGCTTCCTCCTCGAGGCCACCACGTTCTTCCTCAGCTGCTTAATGGTCTCCCGGATTTCCTTCTGCAGCAGGATCCACTCGGGCTGGTACCCGTTGTCGATCAGAATCCTGTTCAGGTTGTGGGTCATGGGGTCGACGTGGGGGCAATCCGAGAACTTCTGCAAAGGTTTTCCCTTGCCGCTGAGGTTATCGAAGTCTCCCTTGGCCATGGATTCCTGGATGAGATCCTCCACCAGCCGCTCCACCGCCTGAGTGATCTTCACCTTCTTGCTCTCCCTCACGTCCTTGGCTCTCAGCAGGTCGCTCCCCGCGCAGCTGCCCCCCAGTCTCTGCTGCCGGTACTCCAACACCTGCTCGGTGGCGCGGTCCACGCGGAACTGCATGTACTGCTTCTCCCTCTGGCTGGGCGTGCCGATGCCCACGCCTTCGAAGCTCAGGTAGTGCCTGTGCTGCAGGGATTTGCGCTTGAACTGCTCCTCCTCCTCCTCCTCTTCGTCGTTGACGCGGGGCTGCTGCTGGGCTGCCACGTCGCTGAGCACGGCCCTGTAGGCCTCCTCCACCCTCATGAAGGCGGCGGCATCGGCCGTGCCCGACACGCTGTCGGGGTGGTACTTCTTGGCGAGGCTTCGGTACGAGTTCCTGACGTCGTCCAGGGAACATCCCTCCTCGAGCTCCAGGATTTTGTAGGAGTCCTTGACGTCGCTTTTGGGTTTGTAACCCGAAAACATCCTGCAGAGAAAGGGCCTCAGCTTCCTCGGGATCATGGCTCCAGGGCCCAGGAAACGATGCCCCGCGGCGCTGGGCAGCATGGCGCAAACACACTGGGTACTTCTTACAAGCAGCCTGCAAACACATTTGCAGAAAAATTATGTTAAATGTACTTTTTAAAGAAGTTTAAGTCTTACCTTTAGCCTCTTATGTTAAAGAAGCCCCTACAGAAATTCAGTATATGATATTCATTGCTTTTACAGACTACCTAATATCAAAGTCATAGAATCATGGAATCACAGAAGGGCCTTAGAGCTCATCCAGTGCCATCTCCTGCAGTGGCAGGGGAGACTTTCCACTAGCCCAGGTGGCTCCAGCCTGGCCTTGGACTCTTCCAGGCATGGGGCAGCCACAGCTTCTCTGGGAATTCTGTCCCAGCCCCTCCCTACTTTCACAGCCAAGAGTTCCTTCCCAATATCCCATCTAGCCCTGCCCCCCTTCAGCTGAAAGCCATTAACCTGCACTTCTAATTAATTACTATTGAAGTAGTAGCATTACAATGTATCACAGAATCACAGAATCAGTGAGGTTGGAAAAGACCGTAGAGATCATCAAGTCCAACCTATCACCTATTACCTAATCTAATCCAGTCAAACCTGTTACCTAGATGAAAATGAAAAGTAATTCACAATATAGTTTTCTCCTGCTGTGACAACTGCAACACAGCTTTGTTTCGCACTGCAGAGTTCCCACAAAGCATTTCTGGTGCCTCCATTTAATTTTTGCATTCATTATTTTATTGCCTTTCAGCAAGCTCAGGGCAATATAAACCAGAAACACGATTTATGCCGAAACAAATCCCTCCCTTTTTCCCCCACCGTACCTACATTCCGTAACCACTGAATTTCTCACTCCCGTGGATCACTGGTACGTTCCCAAAGGATGTCATCATTTCTGGTATTTCACAGCAACATCTGCAGCAGCGTTCAGGTTACAGCTCCTGTATCCCAGCAGGGGCCAAACTCCTTTGCTGGTGCAGACCTGGAACCCAGAACACATCCACAGCAGTCGCTATTCCCCTCTGTCAGCAATCCCAGCGGCTCGGGAGCATCTGGGAAAACCAGCAAAAGGAACAGCTGAGCAGGTGGCAAAGCCAGTCTTCGTTAAAACAAACCTGGAGCGTAAATATAGCTGACTCTTCTATTCATGGAAACAAATACCAAGAGAAGTGCTGGGTCACTGCTGCTTAAATATTCAGGGAGGGCAACATCCCCTTTGCTGACCTCCCTTTCCAAATCCAAAAACTAGGCCAAGTAAAGGTTAATTAAGGAAGCAGTCCTTATGTGTCCTGCACACAACAAACAGCCCTTTGGCCTCAACCCAGACTTCCTGGAAGTGGATCAATAACAAAGGCTTTCAGAGTACTCTGATCCATTTCATTGAGTCATCAGCTTGTGATAATGGCCCTCGTTAACACCTGGGGGTTTTTTTATTTCTTTTTAATTCATGAGATGGATTAGCGATTTATGTATTTCTAGCGATCCATGTCTTTCTTTCTGGCAGGCAAAGATAACTGCGTTTCACACGGCCGTAAAAACCCACGCAGCGACCACCTGAATGGGAAGACCAAAGGCGACATTGCTTTGATGCAGTCGCGGCTCAGAGAGCGAGGCGGCTTTCTGAATTTATTCACTGAATAAATAAATTCGTGCTCAGAACCCTCGCCCCCACCCAGGCCGGGGGTTATTGCCGGAGAACGGGCCCCTCTCCCTCCCTCCCTCCCTCCCTCCCGGCCCCGCAGGGCCCCCCGACCCCCCCCCCCCGCCTCACCTGGGGCCGCTACCCCGGGAACGGGCCGGGAACGGGCACGAACGGGGGAAGGGGAAGGGAACGGGCCGGGAACGAACGGAGGAAGGGGAAGGGAACGGGCCGGGAACGAACGGGGGAAGGGGAAGGGAACGTTCTGACCCAGCGCTCAAGGACGGGCGGGAGGAGCGGGGCGGCAACGGGGAGGGAGCGGGGAGACGGCAGCAGGACGGGGAGAGAAGGGTGGGCAGGGCACGGGAGAGGAGAGGAGGACGGGGAGAGAAGAGAAAGGGGGGCACGGAGGGAAGGAAGAGGGAGAGCGAGAGGGATGGAGGGGGTGCCCGAGCTCGGCTGCAGCCGCGGGCGGAGCTGTGTGATGTCATGTCATGTCATGTCGTGTGGTGTCGGGCGGTGCGTGAGGGCTGAGGGACCCGCAGCTCTGCGCGGACACTGCCCCAGACAGCCCCAAAGCGCCTGGGCAGCCTTTGTGCTGCCTCCCGAGGGAGCTCCGCCCGAGCGGGGGAAAGTCCCGCTGCGTCCGCCCGGGCTGGGGAAGCAGCTTCCCCCGCAGGGAGGGCCGAAGGTTCCCCTCAGGATCGCGCCGCCCTCCTCGGCCCTGACGGCGTTTGGCGGCTCTGGGAGTCCCTCCCGCAGGAGGAGACGGGATGGGGGGAGGAAATCCTTCCCTGGCACGGGTTCTGCAGAGAAGGGGCGGCTGCCCCATCCCGGGAAGGGTTCCAGACCCAGCTGGGGTAAAAGACGAGCCTGGCCAGGTTGATCCTGCTCTCTGCAAGAGAAGGATTTGCTGCTGTGGCAGCAGTGAGGAAATGTGTCACCTCTGCCGAGCTGAACGTCCTTCTGCAAAGAGGGGTCTGATACACTGGTCAAAAATTAAACTTTTCCCCCTTGTGTCAGCCTCTTAATTAATTTCCACGTGTTTCAGTGCTGTGCGTGAGCCCAGTGCTGCTGAAAGTCAGCCTGGTCTGCACATCCACATGTGGCCCTTGGGGGGATTCTGGTGGGGCTGGAGGATCCTCAAGGTCTCTTCCCACGCGGATGTTTGGGCACCTCTGGGATTGTCCCCACCCAGGAGCAGCTCCTGGCCCCCGGCCTTGTGGGACAAAGATGGGCACGGGGATGGACAGCTCCCAGCGCACCCAGGAGCAAGTGGTGATCTTGTCACTGGTGTGGGACAGGCCAAGAAGGAGAGGCCAGGGCTGGGACGAGGTTCTCAGCCTGAGCCACTGGGCAGCCAAAGCTGGAACTGGTCCCCCCCGTGGGCTCATCCCCACTCGGCCCGGGTCCCTCCCCGACGAGCACCACCTCTGCCTGCAATGTCACACTGTCACCCCAGCCTGGCTGCTCATGGGCAGGGAGTAGTGGTGGCCAGGAGAGGTTTTCCCTGATGCTTGGAAATTAAGGACTTGAATTCAAATTTCAGAGAATGTTCCCAAGGGTGGGCCAATTTATTATTCTCAGATTAGTCTGTTCATTCTGGTTTAACCTGTATCTCTCTGGTGCACATGGCTTTGCAGAGCTCTAGGAAAAAATAGATATACACATACACCAGATCAGTCCTTTGCAGTGGGGTTGGTTTGTCCACCAGCTTTCTTCATCCCATATTTCCCCTTCTTTTTACATCTTTCCTGTTCCTTTCCCCTTTGCCATCAATAAACCAGGCTTTTCTTAATAAAATTCAAGACTCACATTGGAAATTAAAAATAAATATAAAGGTAGGCTTGGGTTGGTGGATGTTTTTATTTCCAGATCATACATCTAATGGGATGATGATTAAAGCCGGAGGTTTCCCCGGGCTCCTGTGCCCTGAGGCACCAGCCGGTGCCTGAGGCAGGAGCAGGGCCACCCTGCAGGAGGGAGCAGAGCTGATGTCGAGTCAGGGGGAAAGCGCAGGACTGGTGCGGAATGAGTCGCGACGAGCCAGGGACTGGCCTGAACCGAGTCGGGACCAGCCGGGGACTGGCCGGGGCAGAGACAGAGCTCGCTGGGGAATGGCCAGGGCCGAGTCGGGACGAGCCCGAGAGAGGCCAGGGCCGAGCCGAAACGTATGTTATAGGTAATGTTTGTTATATAGTGTGTTATAGGTAGGATGGTGTGTTGGTAGCAGGATGGCAACAGGTTAGGTAACAGGTTTGGCTAGGTTAGGTAATAGGTGATAGGTTGGACTCGATGATCTCTAAGGTCTTTTCCAACCTTACTGATTCTGTGATTCTGAGCCTGGGACTGGTGGGTCAGGCCGAGGACTGGGCTCGTCCTGACTCAGCCACGGCCAGGAGTCCCGGGCTCGTCCTGACTTGGACCAGGCCAGTCCCCGGCGAGCCCCGTCTCGGCCTGGACCTGTCCCCAGTTCATCCCCACTCATGCCTCAGCCAGTCCTCAGCTCCTGCAGACTCAGCCTGGGCCAGTCATGGGCTCGTCCCCATTCGGCCCAGGCCAGTCCCCGGCTCGGCTCAACTCAGCCTGGGACAGTCCAGGGCTTGTCTCCACTCGGCCCGGGCCAGTCCCCAGCCAGCCCCGACTCGGCCTGGGCCAGTCCCCGACGAGCCCAGACTCGGCCTGGGCCCATTTGCGGCGAGGCCCGACTCGGCCCAGGACAGTCCCGGAAAAGCCATGACTTGGCCTGGGCCCGTTCCTGGCCAGTCCCCCACTCAGCCTAGGCCAGTTCTGGGCTCGTTGCGATTCGTCCCGGGCCAGTCCTGGGCTCGTCACAGGCCCGTTCCCGACGAGCCCCGACTCGGCCAAGGCCAGTCCCCGACGAGCCCCGATGCAGCCTGGGCCAGTCATGGGCTTGTCTCAGCTCGGCCCGGGCCAGTCCCCTGCGAGCCCTGACTCGGTCCGGGCCAGTCTCCGATGAGCCCTGACTCATCCCGGGCCAGCGGCCCAACTCGGCCCCAGCCAGTCCTGGGCTCATCCCCACTCATCCTGGGCTAGTCGTGGGCTCGTCCCGACTCGGTCCGGGCCAGTCCCTGACGAACCCCAACTCGGCCCTGGCCAGTCCTGGGCTCGTCCCCACTTGGCTCCGGCCAGTTGTGGGCTCGTCCCGACTCGGCCTGGGCCCATTCCCAACCAGTTCCCGGGCCAGTCCCCGACGAGCCCCGATTCAGTCCGGGCCAGTCCTGGGCTCGTCCCCACTCAGCCTGGGCCAGTCCTGGGCTCGTCGTGATTCGTCCCGGGCCAGTCCTGGGCTCGTCCCCACTAGGCCCAGGTCCGTCCCCGACGAGCCCCGACTCTGCACGGGCCAGTCCTGGGCTCGTCCCCACTTGGCCCTGGCCAGTCTTGGGCTCGTCCCCACTTGGCCCAGGTACCGTTCCGAACGAGCCCTGACTCGGCCCCGGCCAGTCCCCAGCAAGCTGCGACTTGGCCCGTGTCAGTCCCGGGCTCGTCCCCACTCAGCTCTGGTCTGTCCCCGATGAACCCTGACTCATTCCAGGCCAGGCCCAGACTTGTCCCCACTCAGCCCGGGCTAGTCCTAGGCTCGTCCCGACTTGGCCTGGGCCAGTCCCGGGCTTGTCCCTGCTCATCCTGGGCCACTCCCCAACGAGCCCAGACACGACCTGGGCCTGTCCCGGGCTCGTCCCCACTAGGCTTGGTTCCCTCCCCGAGGAGCCCCAACTCGGCCTTGGCCAGTCCTGGGCTCGTCCCCACTCGGCTCCGGACAGTTCCGGGCTTGTCCCCACTCAGCCTGGGCCCATCCTGGGCTCTCCCAACCCGACCCGGGCCCGTTCCCAACGAGCCCCAACTTGGCCCGGGCCAGTCTCCAGTGAGCCCCGACTAAGCCTGGGCCAGTCCACAACGAGCCCTTACTCACTCCGGACCAGGCCCAGGCTCTTCCCCACTCGTCCTGGGCCAGTCCTGGGCTCGTCTCGACTCGGCCCAGGCCTGTTCCTGACGAGCGCCGACTCAGCCCGCACCAGTCCCCGACGAGCCCCGACGCTGCCTGGGACAGTCCCGGGCTTGTCCCAACTTGGCTCAGGCCAGTCCCGGGCTCGTCCCCACTCGGCCTCGGCCAGTCCCCAACAAGCCCCGACTCAGCCCAGGCAAGTCCTGGGCTCGTCCCCACTCGTCCCGGCTCCCTCCTCAACGAGCCCCGACTCGGCCTGGGCCGGTTCGTGGCGAGGCCTGACTCGGTCCGGGCAAGTCCTGGGCTCGTCCCCACTCGTCCCGGGTCCCTCCCCGACAAGCCCCAACTCGGCCCGGGCCAGTCCCCGGCCAGCTCTGACTTGGCCCAGGCCAGTCCTGGGCTTGTCCACACTAGGCCAGGGCCCGTCCCCAGCGAGGCCTGACTCGGCTCGGGCTCGTCCCCGCTCGGCGCCGGCCAATTCCGGGCTCATCCCCACTTGGCCTGGGCCCGTCCTGGGCTCATCCCGACTCGGCCCAGGTACTGTTCCAAATGAGCCCCGAATTGGCCCGGGCAGTCCGCGACGAGCCCCAACTCGGCCCCAGCCAGTCCCTAGCGAGCCCCGACTTGGCCCCCGCCAGTCCCTGACGAGCCCCGACTCGGCCTGGGCCAGTCCCGGACTCGTGCCGACTCGGACCAGGCCCGTTTCCAATGAGCCCCAACTCGGCCCAGGCCAGTCCCAGGCTTGTCCCCACTCAGCCTGGGCCCATCCTGGGCTCGTCCCAACTCGGCCCGGGCCTGTTACCAATAAGCCCCAACTCGGCCCTGGCCAGTCCCTGGCTCTTCCCCACTTGGCCTGGGCCAGTCCTGGGCTTGGCCTGGGCCCGTTACCAACGAGCCCCGACTTGGCCCTGGCCAGTCCCCGACAAGCACCGACTCGGCCCGGGCCAGTCCTAGGCTCGTTCCCACTCAGCACGGGCCCGTTCCCGACAAGCCCCGACACGGCCTGTGCCAGTCACGGGCTTGTCCCCACTTGGCCCTGGCCAGTTCTGGGCTTGTTCCCACTCGGCTTCAGTCAGTCCCCAGCGAGCCCTGACTCAGCCTGGGCCAGTCCCCGGCTCGTCCCCACTCGTCCTGGGCCAGTCCTGGGCTCATCGCGATTCGTCTCAGGCCAGTCCTGGGCTTGGCCCAGGCCCGTTCCCGACGAGCCCTGACTCGGCCCAGGCCAGTCCCCGACGAGCCCTGACGCGGCCTGGGCCAGTCCCCGGCCAGCTCTGACTTGGCCCAGGCCAGTCCTGGGCTCGTCCACACTAGGCCAGGGCCTGTCCTCGGCGAGGCCCGACTCGGCCCGGGCTCGTCCCCACTTGGCCTGGGCCCGTCCTGTGCTCATCATGACTCGGCCCAGGTACTGTTCTGAACGAGCCCCGAATCGGCCCCGGCCAGTCCCTAGCGAGCCCCGACTTGGTCCGGGCCTGGTCCGAGTCGGGACGAGCCCGGAACTGGCCAGAGCCAAGTCGGGACGAGCCCGGGACTGGCCCAGGCCAGTTCCCGACGAGCCCAGATGCAGCCTGGGTCAGTCCCGGGTTCGGTCCCACTTTCACAGATTCACAGAATCACAGAATATTATGAGTTGGAAGGGACCCACAAGGATCATCTAGTCCAACTCACCACCTAACACCCGTACAGATCTGAACGCACACCCCAGAGCGGTAACACAACCTAGATCCCTCACAGTCTAGCAGGCCACTCCGAGCTGGAAGGGGCCCAGGGTCATCCAGCCCTACACCCCCCAGCTAGACCATGTCACTAAGCTCCTCGTCCAGTCTTCTCTTAAACACCTCCAGGGACGGCGACTCCACCACCTCCCTGGGCAGCCCATTCCAATGTGCAATCACTCTCTCTGTGAAAACCCGCTTCCTAACATTAAGTTTAAAACTCAATTGGCCCAGGCCAGTCCTCAACGAGCCCCGACTGGGCCCTGGCCAGTCCCCGGGCTCGGCCAATGTGCTCCTCATCACCAGTGACCCCCGTTCCACCGCCCAGACAGGGACAGAGCAACGTCTGCACACACCACAACCCACAGCTGTAGCCCCGAGCTGGAGCTTCCTTTGTCCACCGCTCCAATCCAGCCCCTGAGACACAGTCCCACAGGACATCCCTGTCCCTCAAGTGGCGAGACACAAGTGGGAAGGGTGGGCACTTGGGTGGAATGGGCACAGCCAGAGAACTGGGGGGAAGTGGCTCCGTGCCCCCGTGAGCAGCTGGGGATGAGGGGGGTCCCTCAGGGCTCTGCTGTGGCACTGGGGCTCTTCCATCTCCACATCCCTGACACAGGCACTGGGGTCAGGAACATCTGCAGGTGACACGAAGCTGAGGGTGCAGGTGGCAGGACAGAAGGACAGGGCCATGGGGGGACCCAGCAAACCTGGAGAATTGGGACCACGAGATGATGAAGTTTAACAAGGCCAAGGGCAGGGGGACAATGGCAGGCCCCAGCACAGACTGGGGGGAGAGCTGAGAGCAGCCCTGGGAAGGACTTGGAGGGTTGTGGTGGAGGAAAAGCTGAGGGAAGGGCTGGGAGCCCCGAAGGCCAAACCCATCCTGGGCTGCATCAGCAGAGGAGTGAGTGGCCAGGGGGGCACGGAGGGGCTGGTCCCCTCTCTGGGGCTTTGGTGTGAGACCACCTTAGGTCCTACACAACCCGACCCATTCTGTGACTCTGTGACTTCATAAGATGGCAAAGATGACAAAGGCCCAGCCCTGACTCTCTGAGAGTGGTGGGACTGCCCAAGCCACTGCCCCCTCCCAGTGCCCACTGAGGGCCTGGGCCTGCAGCCACTGGGCAAGGGGATGTGGGGCTGGGAGTTGGGCATCATCTCGCCTGCATCCATCTCTGTCATCCTCTGCTGCAAAGGGATCCCGGGAGCTGCTTCCTCCTGAGAGAGCGCCGCTCCTGGGACTGGGCACCGCCAGCGCTCGGTGCTCCTTAAATACCCCAGGAGTGTGTTGGGGGGCTCTGGGATGTCACAGAGGTCTCTGGGCACCCCAATGTCCCACATGACAACGGGCTGTCCCTGAAAGGCGCCCGTGTCACAAAGGGCCACCCCCTCAGCACCCACGGGACCCGGGCCGGGGCAGCCCCGGGGCTTGTGGCCTTGTTGCCCCTGCTGTGCCCAGAGCCCGGGGAGGGGCAGGCTCTGCTGGGGAATGTCCTTCCAGCACAAAGAGCTGGTGACACCACAGGCCAAAACACTCTCTCTCCTCCAGCCATTCATTGTTTGATGAAAAATGGTCCAGAAATACCAAGTGGCTGGTTAACAAGTCTCAGGAAAGCGATTTCCCTGTGCTGGTGCTGCTTTCCTCTCTCTTTGGGCAGTTTCACCTCCAATGCCCACATTGTTTGCTGTGTCAGCACTGATCTTTCCTTAGAGGCTCTTGTGGTCCTGGAGAGTCAGATCCAGTGACCCCCTTAGCGACCTCCTGGAGTGCAGCTGCCCCGACCTTCATACAATCCCTCCTGCTCCTTTTCCTGTCTTCCTCCTTTCTGTTCCTGAATACTTGCCCCGCTGTGCTCAGCAGCTCATCCAAAGCTCTGCCATCAGCACTGCCAAACAACCTCAGGAACTTCCTTCTTATTTCATCAGCAGAGGATGCAGTGAACAGGGAGAGGAGATGTTGGTGCCCTGTGTCTGAGTGAGGGTCATGGGGAGTATTCACAGTGTCACAGGATAGATAAGGCTGGAAAGGACCTCAAAGATCATCCAGTCCAACCTACAGCCCAACTAACCCAGCATCTACATCCAGATCATATCACTCAGCACCTCATCCAGCCTCCCCTTGAACACCTCCAGGGTTGGCGACTCAACCCCTTCTGTGGGCAACCCATTCCACATCAGGATCACTCTGTCAGTGAAAAACCTTTTCCTAATGTCAAGTCGGAACTTTCCCTGTGACCTCTCGTCCTGTCCCCAGAGACCAAGGAGAACAGACCAACCCCTGCCTGGCTACAACCTCCTTTAGACAGTTACAGACAGGGATAAGGTCACCCCTGAGCCTCCTCTTCTCCAGGCTAAACAGGAGTGGCAAACAGAGCACTCTGGAACCAGGCACTGCTGGGGCATCAAAGCTGGCCGTGTCACGTCTTAGGGTTGAAAATTAGTTTAATAATATTACAAAAACTCCATTATCCACAGTGTTCCCACCCCAGCCCTGCTCACACGTCACCAAAAGCGGCCGATTCCTTTTTAAAGGGTAAAAAAACCTGTAAAATGAAAATTGAAAAAGGTCCCCCACAAAAAGTAAGGGAAAATTCCTTGTGTGCATTGAGTTAAAAATGCCGTGGGTGGATTTGGGTCAGCTCTGTGTTCCAGGACTCTCAGGCTCGTCCAGGCTGGTTTCCCACCTGCTCCAAGACACCGAGAGGAGCTTTAAGGTCCCTCCCAACCCAAACCAGTCTGGGATTTTGTGATGGTTCAGGTGGTGGAGGTGCCAGGGGAGCCGGGAGGGAGGATTTTGGGAGCACCATCGGCACAGCTGAGCTTTGGGAGCTGGGGTTAAAGGGAAGGAAGGAAGGGGTGATGCTTCCCAGAGGACTCGGTCCATCCCAGGCAGCAGCAGTTTAATCCCGGGATGTGCCCAGAAGGGAAACCTCGGGGGTTTGTGACAGAGCCAGGCAGTGAGGGAGGGGTTGGTTTGGGCTGGGCTGGGCTTGGGGGGAGCCAGCAGGGTCAGCAGGGGGAAAACTGGCCAGAAAAGGAGCTGGGGGATCCCAAAGATGAGCCTCAAACCCAAGGGCAGCAAACCAGGGGCTCCAGGCTCCCAGCACGGGCAGGGACAGGGGGAGAGGGAAGGGGCTCCGGCTGTGCCAGGGGAGGCTCAGGTTGGAGCTGAGGAGGGATTTGTCCCTGGGAAGGGTGGGGAGGCCTCGGCAGGGGCTGCCCAGGGAGGGTTGCAGTGCCCAGCCCTGCAGGTGTCCCGGGAAGGGACAAGGGGGCACTCCATGGGCTGGGGGGGATTTTCCAGCCCCAGGGATCCCGGGATTCTGTGAAGTGCAGCTCCACCTGGGAAGCCACCAGGGTCCGTGTACCCCAGAGCACCGAGGGTGGGACACATCCTGCCCTCAGGGCACAGGGGCAGGACGAGCTTCCCCCAATTCTGAGGGATTCATTCCACATCCAGGAGCCCAACTCTGCCCTTTCCTCAGCCCCAGGTTTGAGTAACTCCCATGGGCACTGCCAGGGGTCCAACACTGCTGTGCACAGAGGGCAGGTGGCATTGGGACGGGGCTCAGTGTGTTCCAATTCCCCCAGATGGTGCAATCCTACAACACAACCCTGGCAGTGCCCAAGGGTTGGACAGGGCTCGGAGCATCCCGGGCTAATGAAAGGTGTCCCTGGCCATGGCAGGGGCTGGCACTGCACGAACTTCGAGGTGCTTCCAACTCCAACCGGAGTGGGACTGTGGGACTGTGGGACTGTGGGATTGTGGGATTTGGGATTGTGGGATTTTGGATCGTGGGATTGTGGGATTTGGGATTGTGGGACTGTGGGATTATGGGACTGTGGGATTTGGGATTGTGGGATTGTGGGACTGTGGGATTTGGGACTGTGGGATTTGGGACTGCGGGACTGTGGGATTGTGGGATTTGGGATTGCAGGATTTGGGATTGTGGCCAAGGGTCAGAACCTGAGAGGGGCCCTGCAGCCCAGCTGAGCCTCAGGCAGGTGCAGCTCCTGGAACATTGGGTGAATGTTGTCCTGGTTGGCAGCTCCTGAGTCAAACGAGGACAGCGATCCAAGGTTAGACAATGACATTTAATGTTACTCCAGGAATAGATTTTTCTCACTTTGTTTTTTTATCCTACCACAACAATGTGTATTTTCATATACATTATATTTCATAAAATGCCTCGATATGGAATTAGGAAAGCATGGGTTTAGTACTATTTACATATTTTTAATCGAAACAATTTTCTTAACAACATTGAAAAATAGAAACTTAAAAGTTCTCTTAATAGTGTTTTCAGCCAGTTAGTGGTAACCAAATGCATGCCTAGGAAGTTACACTCCCTCTAAAACGTGGTCAGTTGAAAGTTTCTAACTAAAGTGTGTATCTCTGTCTTGTTTCAAAAAATACATAAGTATGTCTGTCATTTCTGATACAAAATTCTACACTATCTTCAATAAATAAATAATAAAGCGATTCTGAAAAGTATGAAATGTAAACTTTGTTGTCCCTCCAACATACATTTCTTCTTCTTTTTTTTTTTCTTCCCATTGCTCGAAACATTACAGTGGTCTCTTAGGGAATTATAATACACAGACACTTCCCAGCACAGTTTACACTTATTACCACACGGATCTACCTACCTGGGATGGAGATTTCCTAATTTCCTAATGGGAACCAGTAAGACTCGCAGTGCTAGAGAACACCACCGACACGGGAGAGGTGGGGACCGGGAGTGAAGGACATGCAGGGGACACCAAAACCCGACGACGGGCTCCACGAGAACGTTCACATGCGAATGACACGGGCTGGCAGCTCCCCAGGGCACAAAAACACCAGTGGGGGGGTGTGGCAGGGCGTGAGCTGGACTCGCAGGGCGCTCTGCCCCCTCTCTGGGGCACACTGGAGCTCCTGGGGTGACAGGGACGGGGCAGCCCTGGCACCCCCCTGAGTGACAAGGCTTTGGGGTTCTCTCCTCTGCAGCACCCCAAGCTGCCTCTGGTCACATCCAGCACTGCTGCTGCCCCAGTCCTGTCACTCCTGGTGCCACAGGGGTGAGCCTGGCACACTCCACACCTGGGCACCGCTGATTGCCTGGGCACTGCACTGGGGGGTGGCAATGCCCCTCCTGATTGTTGTGACCAGGGTCACCCCCGTGAGCAGCAGCAGTAAGGGGGTACCCAAGTGGGCCAGCAGGACACACAGCAGAGTTCTGGGCTTCTCTTGGCCTCCTGTGCCAGCATTTACAGTCCTGGGGGCAACAGTGACTTCCAAAGGTGCCGAGGGGTGGAGTGAATCCTCCTCTGGGCACGAGGCCTGCCCATGGTTTATTTTCAGGGGCAATGTGAGCCATGAAGTGGTTTGTTAATAGAATCTTCTCTGTTTATAGACATAGACTATTTATTTTCCAAGTCTTTTCAGTGCCATCAGGAAGATCTTCCAAGATCTTCGTGCCGTGGAACTGCTCCCTCCATTCCCGTCCCATTTGCACCCCACCTTGCTGGGCAACAGGCACAGACAGAATTCCTTCACGGGGAAAACCCTGCAGGAACCCTCCCAGGCATCGCCTTCTCCATGGCAATCCAAGAGCAGGGCTCCTGGAGCAGGCACAGCACCTCTGTGCTCTGCCAGCCATCCCCACTGGGGCACGAGGAACACCAGGGGCTGCTTCATCCACCCGAGCTCCACAGCGAGAGGCCGAGGGTCTCTCCTCACTGAGCCGGGATCCATTCAGGGAGAATTATCAAGGCACAAAGATGCCGCTGTTTGCTTTGATAACCCTCCGAAGTGTGAAGGGCGAGCAGTGGTTTCCTGCCACACGCCAGCCAGGGCTCTGTGACCGCTCCTGCTGTCAGAACCTCCTGCCCTGCCCTGCTACGGCTCCTCGAAGAGCTGCAGGTCCAGCCGCACCACGATCTCCCCCGTGGGCACCTCGTGCAGCAGGAGACACTTGGTGACGGGGCCCTTGGAGCCCTGATCCTTCTTGATGTCTGCCACACGGATCTCTGTCCTGCCCAGGAAGTCTGCGAGGCAAACAGACACAGAAATGCTCTGACTGGGGAGGGCAGAGAAACCCCCACCCACACACGGCAAAAGGAGGGGACAAGGCTTCAGCCTGACTCTGGCCAAAGGCTGCCAAGGGGCACAGAAAGGATTTACCCAGAGCTCAGACAGCAAAGGTGTGCAAACTCCCACCATGGAATTCACAGCTGCCCCGCTCCAGGGACCTCTGGATTTCATGGCCCAAAAGCTGCTGCAGAGTTAAACCTGAGGGTGAACCCTTGGGGGATGACAGAGCCAAGCAGTTCCTCAGCCCAGCGAGGGGGTCACTGGGCCAACTGGTGCTGGCCATGGGAGTGCCAGTCCTACCCAAACACCTGCTGGGAGATGATGGCTCTTTGATGCTCCACACATTTACCCCAGGCTATGAAATAAGAGTGAGAGAGGCTCTGGATTCCCCAGCCCTGCAAGTGTCCAGGGCCAGGCTGGATGGGGCTCTGAGCCACCTGGTCTAGTGGAAGGTGTCCCTGCCCACGGAAGGGGTTGGCACCAAGGTCCCTTCCAACCCAACCCATTCCACAATTCTATCAGGTTTGGAACCCTGGGGTCATTTTTGCCACTGTTACTGCAGGTAACAGGAACTTGAAGGCATTTCTCTTCCTCCTGCACGAATCAATCTGTTTGCCAACAGCACCCAGAGGGGGTTTTGAGACTCGGCACAATTACAAACCACACTCCAGTTGCTGTCAAGTTGCACTTGAGAAAAGGAACTCCCCCCAAACCCAGAGAGAGCTGGATTCCTTTTGTGTGGGCACTGGCACGACCTCCCACTGTGCCAAGGGGTTCAGATCTGGGGGACCTCCAAAGATCATCATCCCCAGGGTGTCCCTCAGCTGTTGGGGACAGCTCCATACACACCATCTGGGGAGAACTGGTCCCGCTCGAACACCGTGATGCACAGCACGTCCTGCTCCAGGTCCTTGATGAAGAACTGGCAGTTGGAATTCCACTTGGGATTGAGGGTGTCCTGGATGGTCTTGGTGATGTGGCACTGGGAGCCCATGGTCACCTCGCAGTAGGGGTTGCTCTTCCCTGGGGACAGACGGGACACACTGTGTCACCCTCTTCCTGAATCTCCTTCTGCTCCTGCAGCCGGGGGTGACCTTGGCTTCTCTACCACTGGAATGAACTCCCCGAACAGCACAATGGACCTCCCACCCTTCCCTTGTGCCTTGTGATCCCTTAGGATACAGCTGATGCGGTGCAGGACAGCTGCCTAGTTGCCTAATGGCCTAATTGCGTAATGCCGGACTCATCTGAGCTGCACAAAGTCACTGCTGCACATTTTCCCTTCGTTATAACCCCACCTCATTAAACAACCCCCACCCTGGGACAGAACCTGCTCCAGAGCCAGGAATGACGAGTGGGAATTGTCACCTCCCTGGGTGGAGGATGTTCTGACAGAGCCCAGGACTCACCGTGGGACCTGCAGGGTTTGAGTTCAATGCCCTCCACCACATTCACCATCAGCCTCCCGATGCCCGTTGCCCTCTGCGACCGAACTGTGGGGACACGAGAGACAAAAGTCACGGATGGATGTTCCTTCGCCAGGGGAGATGAGCCCCCCCTCATCCTGTGCTGTACCTAAGTAGGCCTTCTCCCTCTTCTTCTTCTCAGTCTCTATGTAAAGCTCTGAGGCAGCTTTGATCTTCTGAACCCAGGCAGTCCTTGGGAAGGAAAGGAGAAAAAGGAGTTGCCAGGTGCCGTTTCCATTTTTCCCTCCTGGAGCACAGCAGGCAAAACTCAAGCTGCCCCTCCTTCCCAGCCCAGGCTCTGCTGTCCCAAAGCTCTCTGCCTGGAATTCCCAGCTCCAGAGAACCACGAGCAGGAGACACCTGGGAGAGCCCCAAAGGTGGGAAGAACAGGTTTGATTCCACCAAGCCCTTTGCTTTATTGCAATGAACTCCTGGTAGCCAGCTGGGGTTCAGAGGTGGCCACTTCCCCTGATCCCTGAGGTTTCATCCCCAAATCCTTCTGACTCTCAGGACATTTCAAGGGTGATTTGGGGAGGACGGGGATGGGGAACGAGCACAGTGTCTTATGGGCCCTTCTGGGGAGTCATTTCATATTAAAAATCAGAATTACAAAATATCCTGAGGTGGAAGGGAGCCACAAGGCCTCAACAATCCCACCAGGGGCCCAAAGGAGACGGAGTGGAAAGAGGGACAGGAAAAGGGCCACCAAGGGACCTCAGGGCTTTACAAGAGTTGCTGTGACACACAAGGGAGCCTGAGACCTGAGCCAAGGAAACATGGGCTGGGCAGGACGGGACCTCAGAGCCCACCCAGTGCCACCCCTGCCATGGGCAGGGACACCTCCCGCTGTCCCAGGTGGCTCCAGCCTGGCCTGGGACACTCCCAGGGATCCAGGGGCAGCCACATTCTGTGCAGGAGGATGTTTCAGGGCTGTGCACAACAGTGCCTGCACTGTGGGGAGGGGTTTGCTGCAATTCCAGCTTTCAGCTTCTAAACACAAGTTATCTTTCAAGACCTCACGTGTGAAGAGAGACCTTTTCAGTCTGAATCAGTGCAGCCTCCTCTCTGGCAGCTCCCCACAGAGGAAAACCCTCAGCTGAGGCTTTAAAGTTGCCTTTCCTCCGGCTTTTCCAGTCTGAACTCAACAAAATAAACCGACTGGGTTCAGTTTGGCAGGTTTAGATTCCAATTCTGAAATGCTGTCACTGCACAAACAGGAACAGAAGGAGGCAGAATTGCACCTTTCAGCTTCTTCACATTCACACAAAATGTTGTGAAACATAAATATCCACGTTCCCAGACATCTCATTCTTGCTGGAATTCAGGAAACACCCTTATTCCTCCCTCCTTTTCATGTCCTGAGTGTCACCACGTTCCTGAGAAGGTGGAATTTCCCTGCCTTGGGAGATCAGCTGCCTGGAGGTGATGGAAACCTCTGCAGGTTTCCACCCGTGGCTCTCACCTCTCGTTAATGCTCTCGGCCCGCAGGGTGTAGACTCTGTCAATGTGGGAGATGTGGAAGATGGGCTCATCTCCAGAAGGGTCTGTGGGTAATTTGACCAGTACCTCGTTTAGAAAAATGGGCTGTAAAACATCAGGCAAAGCTACAGTTGTACGGCACAACATCTGGGCAGAGGCTTTCAACACAGAGAACTCACAGCAGCGTCACCTGAACCATCTCCCCCCTTCCTTCAGATTTGGGAACAGGACAGAGGTGCCTCCGGGTTGTGGAGATGCCCGGAGCTCAGCAATCCCTCCTTCCCCACAGAGAGCAGCAACCACCACTCTCCCCATCCCTCCTGCCACGTGCGACCCCTTGTTGAAGGGTGTCCTTCAAGCACAGCTTCAAAAGCACCTTCTCTTACCTCACCAGAGCACAAAACCTTTCTCCCCATCAGCCCCCGGAATGCCCAGCACATTCCAAAGCTTTCCCAGCCCTTCTCTGGGCAGGTCCTGCCCTCACCCCCCCACACACACATCCTCTGCCCACCCCCTCTGAGAGCAGGACTCACAGTTTTGTACATTTTGTACTGCAGGTTGGACTTGGGGCTGAACACCTTGTCCGTGCCCGAGGAGCCCAGGGGTTTTATGATCTGAGTGAGGAGGAGGAAGTCGTTGAAGAGAAAACCATAGAGCTCCTTGTTACTCTTGGCTTTATAGAGCTTCCCGCTGTGCAGGAACTTGCGTGGCCCCAGGCAGTTTGTGACTGAGTTAAAAACCAGTTGCTGCGAAAAGTAGAAGAAGAACAACAACGCACTGTATAAAGTGAAACAATCGGGGTCCCCCTGCAAGAGACCAGACACGGGTTTGAGTCCTGGGCTGGGCTCTGCCCCGGGGCACAGGCGGGAGGAGCAGCACAAGCCGTGCAGGGCCACGGGAGGCTCCTGAGGATCCACTCAGGGCCCCGGGGAACAGCCACAAGCGTCAGTGCCCCCTCCCCACACACATGCAGCACCCCCAAAACCAGCCCCTGCGGAGCCTGAGCTGCCTCAGCGCTGGAATTGGGCTGGAATTCCACCCCTCCCAACAGCCCAAGGGAGCTCCCTGAGCTGCTGACCCGGCCTGGCACAGCCACAGCCACAGCCCGGGGGTGCTGCCAGGCCCTGCCCTGGCCCAAAGTGCCACCACCCTAACCCTGACCATCCCCGAGGGCTGGAGTGGCTCCTGGGACAGAAAATCACAGAACTGGTAAGGTTGGAAAAGACCACAGAGATCAAAATGGGGAGGGCTGTATTCCTGTGTCAGCCACCAGCCAGAGGGGCTCTGGAGTTGCTGCTCCAGGGCCAGACCCCACCTGGGCAAGATCAGAGCAGCCACCCCCTCCGGGCAGAGGCTGGCACACAGCTCAGCGTGATTCTGACCCTTCTGACCTGTCAGGTTTCCTGAGGTGAAATGTAATTTTTTTCTGGTTTGTAAACCAACCAGTTCTTGTTATTTTTGTAGCTTCTAGACCTGAACATTTGGTGCACACTTGGAAAATCAAGCTGTGATCTGTCTGCCTCTGTTATCTCTGAAGGCAAACAAAAAAACATCCCCCTTCCTTTCCACAGTATCCCAGTACACTTTTCCTTATTGTTTCTCTGGAAACCTAGCACGTCTCCTTAAAAACCAAGATGGAATGGGAGGCAGGGGTGGTCTCTGCAGAGATCTGATCAGTGTCCCTGACTTTTCAAACGTGTGCAAAGCTTTATCACGGGAAGTCAGTTCTGTGCTGGCTTTTGAAGTGCCCTGAAAGGGTCAGGAGCAGCTCGGGGGGGGTGGGATGCGGCAGCTCCACAACCTCTGTGCTGTGAAGGCTGAGAACGGCAGCAGTGAACCTGGCACCAGGCCCAAGCCAGGCAACAAGGCAGGATTTGGAGCAGGAGAGGCGGGAACGGGAGCGGGGTGAGGAGCAGGAGTGGGAGGGAGCCCAGGGAAGGTGGGTGGGCACCAAGGGGTGAAGAGCCCAGCTGGATCCTGGTGGGCACCGAGGGGTGAAGAGCCCAGGGAAGGTGGGTGGGCACCAAGGGGTGGGAATGAAGAGCCTGGCCGAATCCTGGTGGGCACCAAGGGGTGGGGGTGGAGAGCCCGGCCGAATCCTGGTGGGCACCAAGGGGTGGGGAATGAAGAGCCTGGATGGATCCTGGTGGGCACCAATGGGTGGGAATGAAGAGCCCGGCCGAATCCTGCTCCTTGCAGCACCACGAGGCAGCCGTGGGTCATGCCCCAGGCCCGGGGAGCCCGGGTTTACCTCGGAGAGGCCCTCACACTGCACGTGGGCCTGGATCCACTCCAGCCTGTCCGAGTTCTCCTTCTCCCTCACGCCCTCGTTGACCTGGGAGCAGAGCTCCTCCGCCTTCTCCAGGGCGTGCCTCAGGTGGCTGTGGTCGGGGTGGTTCTCGGGAGTGTTCTCGATGATCTGCAGGGCAACAGAGCTCACTGTGAGCCTCCCCACCTCCAGTTCCTCCTCAGCCAGGCGTTTATTTAGTGTTGTTTCCCCCCCACCTCCCTGACAAATGGGCAAAGCAGGAGACAGACCCTGTTTGGGAAGAGCTGGGAGGAATCCCTGCCTGCACAGCCTCTGCACCAGGGCAGCGCTGACACGAGTGTTCCAGCCAAACACACAAGGGATCTCCCAAACGCCAACCCCCAGTTTGGAACTCTTCCCCGGGAAAGCTTCAGTGGCATTCTTTGGGATGGTCAGTGTTAGGCAGCAAACGAGGGTTAGGAAAGGGTTCTGAGTTCTCCAGGAATTTGGCTTCCAGGCCTCCACTCTGTGCCATTCCCCAGCCCCCAGGGAGGGAATGACACCCTGGAAAAGGCAAACGAGAGCACGAGATTGACTCCTGCTCTCAGAATTGTAGGTTTTCGTTCAGCATTCACTGCCTTGTGCTTCACCTCAGTTTCACATGGGAGCCCCAGGAATTACCCCCTTTTCTGAGGACACCCCCCATCCCCCAGGCATCTCCCAGGGGACAAGGCTTGACCCAAGCAGGGGAAGGAGGCTGTAATGGAGCTCAAAGCCCCGGGGAGTGCAGAGGAACGTACATTTTTAATGATTAGTGGGTATCTGGTTACCCGTTGCATAGGCTTGAGCAGGAAACTCGACAGTGGCATCCCTTTGCAGCGAGGATCCATGGCCAACCTCTGCAACATCAGATGGGGAGAGCCTGGTTAGTCATACAGAATGAGCTCCAAAAAGAGCCCCAGTGTGGCTGAATCTGCCCTGAGAGCACAGCACAGCACAGCACAGCACAGGGGATCTCCCCGTGTTCTACAGCTCAGCTGCACCTGCCTCGGCTGGGCACAAATCCCGGAATCACCAGGGCTGGGAGACACCTCCAGCAGCACCCAGCACCACCAGAGTCACCCCCAATCCTTGTCCCCAGGGGCCACATCCAGACACCTCTGGGACACCTACAGAGGTGCCACTCCCCCACCTCCCTGGGACACTGATTCCAAGGCCTGGTCACTCTGGCAGGGAATTTTTTCTATAATTTCCAACCTGACCCTGCCCTGGGGCAGTTCCAGGCCATTCCCTCTCCTCCTTTCCCTTGGGCCATGGGAGCAGAGCCCGACCCCCCCTCACTGCCCCCTCCTGTCAGGGAGTTGTGGAGAGCAATGAGGTGCCCCCTGAGCCTCCTCTGCTCCAGACAAACCCCCCCCAGCTCCCTCAGCTGCTCCTCAGGTTTTCCAGCCCCTTCCCCAGCCCCGTTCCCTTCCCTGGACACGCTCCAGCCCCAGAGCCGGACACACCATTCCATGTGTGACCTCTGCCCACCCAGCTCAGGGGGGCACAATCCCCGGGGGTTTCTCCTCCTCTCACCTTCACAAACTCCTTGAAGTCGGGCACCTCGTCTGTTTTCTGCTGGATGAGGGCGGCCCCGTTGAGTTGGCAGCTGCAGAACCTGATGTAGGGCTGCATGTGGGGCAGCTGGGCCGTCAGGATGTCCCCGATCATCTTCACCGGCATCTTCTCCCCGGACATCTTCTTCCTCACCCGCAGGGCCCTGGCACACACACACACACACAGCAGGGATTCATTCCCAGAGCATTCGTGTCACCCCCAGCCAACACCTCTTGTGGCCACCCTGCTGTGACTTGACATTAATGTCAGGCCTGATACAAATGTGATACAAATGTGGAGGTGATTCCCTTTTTTATTGCTTTGGAAAGAGAGTAACAAACGTGTGAGGGGGATAAAACCCAGAGCTACTTCCAGTTTTAACCTAAGGGAAGGAGGTTTATTGCCATTTGTCCCGTCCCTGCCCCGACTTTTCAACTTGCACTTTCAAATCTATTTTACAGAAAAAGGAGATGCCACAAAGCCATAAAACCCCTGTAAGTTCATTGAAAAGCAGCAGCTCAGGAGGGAGAAAATGAGTTTTATGAACCCTCTGGCTTATCAAGGTGCAGGTTTAGCAGTGACCAGGTGAGGATGTGGTTTGTGGAAGTGGCAGGTTTTTTTCCCACAGCTGGAAGGGGAAGCAGGGCAGAGGCCCAGGGGGAAACTCAACTCACTTCAGTAGTTTTATATTGCACATAATCAGCTCCTTCCAGTTAACGAAAATCATGGCAACTTCCTTCTCTGTCAGCAGCTCAGATTCCATCAGCGGCTTCTGGAAGATCTGGGGAGGCAGAAAATTAAAATAACTGAGGATGCACAAGTGTAATCCCAGCGACTGAGGCTGCTGATGCTCATTTCCTTGGCGAGGAGGGGAGAAAACTCCACCTCAGGGCAGCATTTGTCCCTCAGTGGGACAGAATTCCACCCCCCTCCGTGGCCCAGACATCCACCTGGGAATGGGGGGGACTGAGGTGTGAGGGGTGTGTGGCTTTAGCAGGGGATACTCTGAATTTGTGCTGCTGGGGGTGTTCATTATGATCTGTTGGAAACTTGACATTTTAGCCATCCCAGGATTTCTGTGACAACACAACTGAAAAACCCGTTTTCCTTTGGACTCTTATGGGAGTTCTGACTTTTCTCAGTGTCTCAGGTTTGCCCTTTTTGACTCTTCCTCAAAACAGGGAACAGCTTCTCTCACTTTCCCCTGCATCAGGGACAGCCCTGGGTGACATTTAAAGCCAACCCCAGCTGGTGACAACAGTGTGGAAAACAGGCTCCAACTTTGAATGTTCATGTAACACCCGAACCCTGGGGCTGAGGAGCTTTGCTACAAGGACCTGGTGGGATGGGAGCAGGGGAGGGGACCAGCCCTGCGCCCACCTCTGTCACCAGCTGCAGGTCGGTGACGTAGTTCTCCTCGGTGACGATGAGCTCGTGGATGTAGCCCTGCCGCTTCCTCTCGGTGGGGGTCAGCATGTCCAGGAGGTGCAGGTCTGCACACCCTGCAAAACACAACGGGGGCCTGCGTTTCACTCGGGGCTCATCACAGACTCCTCCAGCAGCTCCAGCTGTGGCCTGGCCCTTTCAATGGTTGTTCCCAGGAAATGGTTCATCTCCCAGTGACTCAAAACATTGTGTTTAACACCCCTTTGTTTCCCTTTTTTCAAACAAAGGCCATGCCCAAGTGTGAACTTGCCCCTGGTGGCCATGATTTCCAGTGCCCCCCATCCCCAACCTCACCCTGGAGGTCACGTCCCCCCCTGAGTTGTGTCCAAACCAACCCCACACGTGGATGGCTGGGAATAAAAACGGGGCAATAAATTGGAATTTCATTGGAATAGATAAAAATGGCACCAGTTGCTGTGGGGGGAAGAGGGTCAGGGAAGAGCTGCAGTGGGGACTCCGGAGTGACACCCAGGACTCTGGAGTGACACCCAGGACTCTGGAGTGACACCCAGGAGTCTAGAATGACACCAAAGACTCTGGAGTGACACCCAGGACTCTGGAGTGACAGCCAGGCCCTCAGCTGATGGACACTCTGAACTCAGGGCTGGGCTTTACCCTCCTCCCCAAGGGAATCCCCTCCAAGAAGGTCCCACAGAGCTTATTCACCTCATTAAATTAAAAAGCTAATTAACTAAAAATCACTTCCAGATATTTGCAGGACACAGGAAGGGCAGAGTTGATCCCTCAGACTCCNACCATTATTTTTCACTGAATAAATTCTCTAAATCCTCCTGAGACTGGAGCACAGAATGTTTTCTTCCAGCTTTTACTATTTTTGCTACTTTTCTGCATAAGATAGGAATAATAATAAGATGATAATAATAACAATAAGATAATAGTAGAAATAATAAGACCACCTTTCAAAAAGCAAAGGTGATTTCAAACGTTTTGCTCAAAAAATCATCTGTTTCAACTATTTTTTCCACCACCAAAACTCTCCAGTTGGACTTTTTCCCTCGCCCTCCAGCAAACTGTGGGCAAATCCATCACACTCCCGACCCCCCCTCAGCAACCCCCTCCTGCCAGAGAGGGGCAGGGAAGGATCTGGAAACCAGCCTGGCAAGTGCCACCTGCAGGATTTGAAGCCTCCCTGAGCGGTGGGATCCCCTGGCTGTGGCACTGGGGGATGTGCTTTGAGGGTGGCGGGTTCATGGTGGGACTTGAGGAGCTCAAAGGCCTTTTCCAACCCCAGTGATTCTGTGATTTGACGGTTCTACCAGTCCCAGAGTGTGCCTGGGGACAGCAAACCCTGCGTGTGAGGGCACAAAACCAGAGAGCAGCAGAGTTAAGCTGCTCCTGGGGTGGATTTTAACACGTCAGGGAACTTTCCATCACCCCCCTGAACTACAGCCCAGGAGCAAACAAGGCATTCTAAGTGTTCAAACCTTTCATCAAACCACATTTTGTCATTTTTCCCACTCTCCTGGGCAGGACTCCGGCCACGCCAGGAGGAGGGACAGCTCCAAGCTCTGCCCTGTGGGACAGGACAGGGGCAGGGTTGGGTTGGATGTCAGGAATTTGGTGATGAAATGTGCTCAGAGAGCTCCCCAGGGACGGAAAGGGATGCCACGGAGGCTCCAGAAGAACTGAGGTTTTGAAACTGACCCCAAATACAAAGCAAAATGTTCTTGACAAACCCACACTTCAGACTCTGAGCTGTCTTGGACAGGTTTCAAGCGTTGAAAGGGATAGGAACAAATTCCCTGAGGGAACACCCGTGGGAATTCCTTCTCAGCTGTTGGGTACAGAGGGAATTCCCAAGGCAAACAGAAAAATCTGTGAAGAATAAAATCCACCAGCACTGGGACTGTAAATCCAGTCCCCTCATCCCTCCGGCTCCTGTGCACGGGGAGAAGGGCCTTGGCACGTGGGAAGGGAGGATTTCACAAATCCCACAATGGTTTGGGTTGGAGGGACCTTAAAACCCACCCCCTGCCCTGGGCAGGGACACCTGCCACTGTCCCCGGGGCTCCAGCCTGGCCTGGGACACTCCCAGGGATCCAGGGGCAGCCACAGCTTCTCTGGGCAATTCCTTTCACACTCCCTTTCTCATAAATAAATACATTTATATTTACATAAAGAAACATCCAGAAGGTGAAGGAGTCAGCTGTGAATGAGGGGTTGGACACTCTCCTGCCTGAGGAGAGTCACAGCACACCCGAGGCTCGTGTGGCTCACACTGGACACGGGGGAATGAATCCCAGGGAACAAGGGACAGGAGGAGAGGGAAGGGGCTCAGGCTGTGCCAGGGGAGGCTCAGGTTGGAGCTGAGGAGGGATTTGTCCCTGGGAAGGGTGGGGAGGCCTTGGCAGGGGCTGCCCAGGGAGGGTTGCAGTGCCCATCCCTGCAGGTGTCCCGGGAAGGGACAAAGGGACACTCCATGGGCTGGGGGGGATTTTCCAGCCCCAGGGACTCTGGACTTGTGGGTGTGTGTCACACAGGGACAGCTCCAGACTGTTCTTCCCAGTTCAGTGCCAAACTGACTCCAGGACCCTTTAGGACATTATGATCTGGAAACCCTTTCACAAGATCTCACTCTCAGCACTCCGAGGAAACCTGTTCCAATCCTGTGCCCTGCAGGGGATTGATCTCTGAGCTTCTCTTCTCTTCTCCCCTAAAGCAATGAGAAGGGGGGAAGTAGCACCTGAATCCTCTTTAGCAAATATTTCAGTACATATTCACTCTGTCTGTTCACTCTACTGGGCTGAAGTCACAAAAAACCCAGAAAGTCCCTGAGGGGGAAATGCTTTTAGTCAAGTTAATTTTCCAACCCAGCAGCTCAGGGTGGGAAAGCAGAGATATCCTGCCCCCCAGCAGCATTTAATGTAACATAAATCCTGACAGAGGGGAGTCAAACCTGGCTCCATCCTCCGGGGGAGCATCAGGGAGGGGCTGTCCCACTCCTGCAGCTCCCGGGGTGATGGAGAATTACAGTTTTTATGGTAGAAATGAAAAGCTTATGCATGTTAAATACTGTCCTAATGAAAAAAAAAACACCCTGTGCTTGCTAAATACTGTCCTAATGAAAAGCTTGTGCTTGTTAAATACTATAAAAATTATTAAATACTAAAAAAAAATTCAATTTATCTCCCAGTAGAGTACAAACCCAGCTGCTCTGGTGGAAAGCCTGAGCAGGGAACGAGGATGTGCTGAGCTGGAAGGAGCACAGGGACCTGCCCAGGACACCCCCAGCCCCCCCCCCAAGTGATCAATCGGATCAATTCTGTTGAAATCACAGCCCAAGTGTCCCTAGGGAGTGACCTCGGTGTGACCCAGCAACCAGACAACAAACACGTGTCGCTCCATCTTTTATACCAAGGGTTTAATTCTCTATACACGGAACTACTTTTAAAGGCTTGTATTACAGTTGTTAAAGCTGCAGGGTTTTTTTATATATTTATATAATTTACATTCATAGTGATGAAATACTGAAGTGCAACTGAATGAGGAGCTTCACTCGTGTCCTTTGCACCGCAGGACGGGTCGGGAGGGAGGGGGAGCTGGGGCAGGGAGTTGGGGAGACAGAACCCAGGGCTGAGGGGGGGAAGGCGTTGGTGGAAGGGCTACATTGTGCTTGAGGCATCGGGAAGAGCCCGGCACAGCCCCGGGAATGTCCCTGGGGACGGGCACATCTACAGCCACTGCCCCGGGCGGGGGGTGATCCCTGGGCACAGCCACCGCCAGAAACTCCACAGTCTGCTGGAAAAAATGTAAACATGGCAAATGCAGGGCGGGGACACGGGGCTATACATTCCTTCTCGTCAGGGGAACAGTTGTGGGGAAGGGGTTTCTCCAGAGCAAAAGCACAACCCGAGGGGAACCCAGGAGGGGAACCCAGGAGGGGAACCCAGGAGGGGAACCCCCCCCCAGTCCCACCTGGATCCATCTCTGACACCAAACTGGGGCACGGCCAAGGGAGACAACACAAGCCAGGCTGTCCTCGGAGTGGTTTTGCAGCTACAGCTGATGTGCAAAGCCCCAAGGAACAGGGCTGGGGTGGGCGTTCTGCACGCGGGGGGCTCCTGGGATTCCTGCTCTCCACAGCGGGGCACACACGGGACAAGGACAGTACAACGACCACAGAATACCTGGCACTGGGCACACGGGACTGGTTATTGACTCCTGCTGTTCTTTTGTCATTAAAGGAAGGGGAAAAAAAAATAAAGAGAAAATAACAGGGAAAAAAAAAAATAACAGACATATTGACAACACCGGACAAGTGAACAGTAAAAAAGGAGGATACATAAAGTCTCCAATTCATGGACATTTGGAACAAGTTTAATAGCACATGCAGCATTCCTCGATAGTGGGTCTTTTTGCACCAAAAAAAAAAAAAAAATTGCAATGAAGAAATTTCACTTATACTTCTCCTTCCAAAAGGCTAAAATATATCTTTAAAAAATAATATTTTTTTTTTTTAAAAACTGCCCAAAGCACCTGTGCAAAGGTGGGGGGAAAAAAAAAAATCGGTTTGGTAACTCTGAAAGCCACAAAAGGACCCACTATCCTCTGATTTCATCATCACCATCATCATCATCATTATTATTATTTTTATGTGGTTTTTTTGAATCATTTTAATTTTGTCTCTGCAGGTAATTAACTCAACCATTGCCATTCCATGCAACTAAATGGTAAGTGAGGTAAAAGTGCTGGGCAGTGAGTTCTTCTGCTCAGAAGGCAGATCATGCTGGAAGCCACATGATCACGGCTCTCCCATCATCCCTCCCGGGCTAGGGGATAGTGGGTCTCTTTGAGGACTTTCAAGCCTGAGTGGGGGATGGACAACATATGATTCCTAGAAAAAGGAGGAAAACAACACATAAGCAAAACAAAACCATGAGCAAATTCAAGCAGGGGGGGAGATGAGCGGGGATGGGTGGAGCAAAAAACGATGGAGGGGAGGGCGGGGGGGAAAGGTGCTGGGGAGGGGGGAATGGGAGGGAAAATAAACCAACACAAAGGGGGGCGGCGACCGAAGGTCTTCAAAGAGACTGGGCAGGGAGGGGCAGCTGGGAATGCCAGGAATGCTGCGTGTGATCCCTGGGATCTGTGCCACCCCAGGAATGCTGCGTGTGTCCCCCGGCACACACACAGACACAGGGATCCCTGTGCCACCCCAGGAATGCTGCGTGTGTCCCCTGGCTCACACACACACACAGATCAGTGCCACCCCTGGAATGGCACATATGTCCCCCGGCTCACACACAGAGAGGGATCTGTGCCACCCCTGGAATGCTGCGTGTGTCCCCTGGCTCACACACACACACAGATCAGTGCCACCCCTGGAATGGCACATATGTCCCCTGGCTCACACACAGAGAGGGATCTGTGCCACCCCTGGAATACCACAGGTGTCCCCTGACACACACACACAGAGGAATCCTTGTGCCACCCCTGGAATGCTGTGTGTGATCCCTGGGATCTGTGCCAGCCCTGGAATGCTGCATGTGATCCCTGGGACACACATGCACACACACAGAGGGAACTGTGCCACCCCTGGAATGCCAGGAATGCTGCGTGTGTCCCCTGGCACACAGACACAGGGATCCCTGTGCCACCCCTGGAATACTGCCTGTGTCCCCTGGGATCTGTGCCACCCCTGGAATGCTGCGTGTGATCCCTGGGATCAGAGCCACCCCTGGAATGCTGCATGTGTCCCTGGCACAGCACACACACAGAGGGATCAGTGACACCCTTGGAATGCCACACGTGTCCCCTGGCACACACAGAGACACACACAGGGATCCCTGTGCCACCCCTGGAATACTGCCTGTGTCCCCTGGGATCTGTGCCACCCCTGGAATGCTGCATGTGTCCCCTGGNTTTATGTGGTTTTTTTGAATCATTTTAATTTTGTCTCTGCAGGTAATTAACTCAACCATTGCCATTCCATGCAACTAAATGGTAAGTGAGGTAAAAGTGCTGGGCAGTGAGTTCTTCTGCTCAGAAGGCAGATCATGCTGGAAGCCACATGATCACGGCTCTCCCATCATCCCTCCCGGGCTAGGGGATAGTGGGTCTCTTTGAGGACTTTCAAGCCTGAGTGGGGGATGGACAACATATGATTCCTAGAAAAAGGAGGAAAACAACACATAAGCAAAACAAAACCATGAGCAAATTCAAGCAGGGGGGGAGATGAGCGGGGATGGGTGGAGCAAAAAATGATGGAGGGGAGGGCGGGGGGGGGAAAGGTGCTGGGGAGGGGGGAATGGGGGGGAAAATAAAACAACACAAAGGGGGGCGGCGACCGAAGGTCTTCAAAGAGACTGGGCAGGGAGGGGCAGCTGGGAATGCCAGGAATGCTGCGTGTGATCCCTGG
>WEKX01024504.1:49495-82456 GCA_013390025.1 Pitta sordida
ATCCATGGAAAACATCCCCTGAGGTGACTGAGGGGATAATCCATGGAAAACATCCCCAGGAGCTGCTCCTGAGGTACCTGAGGGGATCATCCATGGAAAACATTCCCTGAGGTGGCTGAGGAGATAATCCATGGAAAACATCCCCAGGAGCTGCCCCAGAGCTGAATTCCAGCCAACCCAGCCCCAGTTCCCACTGACCTGAGCAATTCCCACTTTCCCAGCCAGGTTTCTGAGGAACATTTCCCAACATTCCCAGACTTCCACGCTCGTGGAACAGGGATGTTCCCGTGTCTCTGAACACTAAACCTGACCCCAAACCTCATCTGGGGGCAGCTGAGAGGCAATTCCAACCCAATTGTCATTCCTTGGGAGACATGGTTAGTCCAACACCTGCAGCCCCGAGAACTCCCACATTAAACAGACATAAATACATATTATAAATATATACAATATACATATTTATAAATATATATTATACATCATTTTACACAGGGGCTTTTCCTAATCCCTCCAGTGGAATAGAGGATGCTAAATCCAGCTTTATTATTCCTTAAAAAACCCACTTGATTATTTCGATTATTTCAAAACCTTAAGAACTTTCATCATTTCTTAAAAATACAGCTTTTTGGAAATGTTTTACCAAAACTTGTGTCCCCCTTTTTAATACAAACAGAAAACTTGACATACGTGTATATATGTTTATAAATATTATTTATAAATAATGGACAGATGTGCTTATTTGGCAAAACCCCACTCCAGACCAGAAACTGTCACCGAAACACTGCTAAAAGTTTAAAAAATATTGAAAAAAACACAAATTACAAACGAAGAGATTTTCACCTCTTTTGTGCCACGCGAAATTATTTCTTCCACACACAACAACACCACATTTAAGTTCTTACTGCAACGATTTTCAACCATTCCAGGGCCAGATTTGATTTGCACTTTAATTTTAGCCCCAAAAGCTGCTTTTAGGCTCGATTTTGGTGCTGTTTTATCTGTATTTACGTGAAGCTCTTACCTTCACCTGAGAGCGCTGCCTTTGCTGCTGGGGATGCCACCCTTTTCAGACTGGCAGGGCTCTCTGAGGAGCCAGAGTCCATGCTTTGGGAGGAAAAAAGGGGATATTTAACAAATCAAACCCCCTTCAGAAACGTTAATGTTCTATTTAAGACTAAAAAAAAATGTTTTAAAAGGAGAGAAGTCAATGTGTAAAGTAAAGATTTGAAGTCATGGTTACACTGAGGCAACTGCCTCAAACGCAGAGTTTTCTGCACCTCCTGTTCCTCGGGGAAAAGAATGATCTGAAATCCTTCTCATTTGTATTATTGATGCTCATGTTGCCTTCAGATTACACAGAATTTAAATGTTTCACCCTCCAAGAACGGTGAGAAGTGATTTAGGTTTGAGAAGCATCTTTTAATTCTGGGGGCAAGACAAGCTGTGACTTATAAAATCCAACACACCCAGTTTTTCGTGGCAAGGCACATAAAATTAAAAAGGTTCATCAACCTCCTGCGGGTGAGGCCAGACCCAAAGGGAACTGGGGGCAGTTTTCTCAGGGCTGACACGGATTTTCAGGGTTGGAAGAGAAAACCTTCCACAAGAATCAGAGAAAAAAAAAAAGAAGGCACTTTTAGAGCAGATGCTCAGCTCTAAAATTCAACTGGGCGACTCCTCCAACTCATTTCTCTGTTCCGGTGCAGGGAGGGCAAACAAAATACCTGGTGGACTTCCTGATGGGGCCTGAAATGAGCTTCACGTAGGATTTGGGGAACCAGCCCTTCTGGCCCTGCACCTCCCCAAACCACCACATGTCCTGCTGCTCCAGGACCGTGATCACGTCGTTTTTGTTGAAGTTCAGGTGGTTGTCCTTCTTTGCCCTCCAAGGATACAAAGCCTGGGCTTGAAGCCCCTCCACTTTTTCACCCTTCAAAAAACAAAGGGACACACAAGTGAAGGTTGTGGTCATGGGAGAAAAGAAAGTCCGAGGAAGTGACCCAAAACTGGGCCACCAAACCCCAAGAAATCCAGCCCAGAAGGGCAGAACAGGAACTGCCAGGTGTTCAATCCTGCCCCGGGTGTTGCCCATGGATCACAGAACCCCAGAATGGTTTGGGTTACAAGGGATCCTAAAGCTCCTCCAATCCCACCCCTGCCATGGGCAGGGACACCTCCCGCTGTCCCAGGGGGCTCCAGCCTGGCCTGGGACACTCCCAGGGATCCAGGGGCAGCCACAGCTTCTCTGGGAATTCCATCCCAGCCAGGAATCCCTTCCCAATCTCCCTCTGGCAGTGGGAAGCCATTCCCTGTGTCCTGTCCCCCCATCCCTTGTCCCCAGTCTCTCTCCATCTTTCCTGGGGCTCCTTCAGCTCCCTTAGGCCACACTGAGCGCACCCCAAAGCTTCTCCTCTCCAGGCTGAACATTCCCAGCTCTCCCAGCCTTTCCTCCCAGCAGAGCTGCTCCATCCCTCTGCTCATCCTGGGGCCTCCTCTGGGCTCATTCCAACATTTCCACATCCTTTGTTGTTGTTCCCAGGGCTGGAGCAGCTCTGCAGGTGGGGGCCACTCCCTGTCACCCAGCCCAGGGGACTGTTGTAAGGCCCAGCCAAGGTTCCCACTTTGCTTTCCCAAGCCTTCCCCAGCAGCTGGAGCGGCCCCAGGAGCTCACCTGGCCCAGGACAGGGGAGGGAGAGGAGCCTGTGACAGTGGCAGGGGTGAAGGCCGAGCGCTGCCGGAGCTGCCCCGCGCTGGGCACCGTCAGGGAGGGCTGAGCTGCCCAGGCATCCCAGTTATCACTCTCTGCCTTCTCACTGGGGTTTGTTGGCCAGCTGGGGAAAAAAAAAAAAAAGAAAAAAAAAAGAAGAAAGAATGATGTAATTCCTACTGTTTTCAGCTGGAGATAAAAACTCCTGCAGAACAAACATTTCTGCATGAATTTCTTTGAGTGTTTCAGGAGCAACAGTGCCACCAAACATGGGCCTACCATGAATTTACCTCAAAGGCACCCTCCTAATTCAGGTGCTTGTCCTTCCAACCCCAGGGCAGTTTTTTCCTTCCATTTCTCAGCTGAAGTTCAGGCAGTGAACCTTCCATCAGCCTGGCACTGACCACTGACATCCCCTTCCCTCAGACACAGAATCCCACAATGGGTTGGGTTGGGAGGGACCCTAAAGATCATCCAGTGCCGCCCCTGCCATGGGCAGAGACACCTCCCACTGGTCCCAGGTGGCTCCAGCCTGGCCTTGGGCACTCCCAGGGATCCAGGGGCAGCCACAGCTTCTCTGGGCACCCTGTGCCTCATATTTAGAGTTCAGTTCATAAATATGGATTCCATGGTCAAAAGATCAGGCAATTCCAGCTGCTCACACTGCCCAGAGCAGGGAGTTTAAGACATGTAGGGAAGAGCATGAGTTCTGCTTCCATCAGCCTTGGGAATGCGGTGATTGGGAATTAATAAACCACCTTTCCATCTTCTCTCTGTCATTTTCATATTTTGCATAAACCAGTTGGAAATAAGATTTGGTGGCAATTGATTTAGGAGAAGGAGATTTAGGAGGTCCCTTCCAGTACCTGAAGGGGCCTGTGGTGACAGGACAAAGGGGGAATTGAGGTTGGATATAGGGAAGGAATTCTTCCCTGGGAGGGTGCGGAGGCCCTGGCACAAAATTCCCAGAGAAGCTGTGGCTGCCCCTGGATCCCTGGGAGTGTCCCAGGCCAGGCTGGAGCCACCTGGGACAGTGGGAGGTGTCCCTGCCCATGGCAGGGGGTGGCACTGGATGGAATTTCAGGTCCCTGCCAACCCAGCCCATTCCATGATTGCGAGGGAAGTGACCCCCCTGGCATTTCCACCCTGCCCACAGCCTCCCTCAGGAATATCTCCCGTCTGAGCCGTGCCCAGCAGGTATCCTGGGAGCAGCCTGAAATCCCAGGAGGGTGTTTCGATGCCCAGTGTGGCTCCTGTGTGGCCACTGCAGGGACCCCAGGACACCCCCAGTGCCCCAGACCTACGTGGAACTGAAGTCTGCCCAGTTGTTGGCAGCAGGAGGCTCGGGGGCAGCAGGAGCTGCCGGGGCGGCGCTGGATTCCTGCACGGACACCTTGGGAGCCGCAGACGTCTCCGGGGGTGGCCTGGCAGAGGCTGGCACCTCGCTGTCGGGGATCTTCTCGGCGTAGTTGGCAGGGAACCAGCCCGTTTTGCCCTTCAGCTCTCCCCCGAGCCAGCCCGGCTCTCCCGTCTGGCTCTCGTCCACCTGCACACACACACACGGGGTCAGAGAGGTGAGAGACATCCACACACACACAGGGAATTCTGACTTCACCCAACCCACCTCCCCCGCAGCAACTCACTCCTTCCAGTTGGACAATCTTTTATTTTTGGGATATTTTTTTTAATCCAAGCCAAAAAAAATCACAGAATCCTGGAGTGGTTTGGGCTGGAAGTGACCTCAGAGCCCATCCAATCCCACCTCCTGCCACCTTCCACCACACCCCACCTCCAGCCTGGCCTTGAGCATTTCCAGGTGTTTAAAAAGGTTTCTTGGTGATGAGGTAAACAAGTTTTGTTTCAGTCCTGATGCACAAACCGAGGATGGAGTTTAAGGAGCTGCAGAATCCCCCCCAAGGTGGGACTTGAGGGGACCAACACCCCGAGGAAACAGCTCTGGAAAGTCCCATTTCTGACATGAAGCACAGACAGGAACCACTGGGACTTCTCAGAAATAAGAGAGGAAAATAACCCCCCACCCAAGTGAATGTCTCTTGTGAGAGGGTTTGAAGTGACAGTAATTCCTGAACCAGCCTGTGAGGACAGGCAGATCCCTGCCCATCCAACCCAGTTAGTTGTTCTGTGTTTGCTCATGATAATTTAAACTTCATCATTCATAAAAAATCTGGTTTTTCTTATTTATTCCTACAAAAGTCTCACCTCCTTTCACAGCACAGGGCTGCAATGTCGGAGAAATTCCTTCCAGCCTTATAAAAATTAATTTGTTCCATTTTCCTTCTATTTTAACACCCGAGTTCCTACAATAAACCCCAGATTGTTCATTTCCAAAATACAAGGAGAGTTTAAATAGTGAATTATAGTCTGTGGGCAGTTATTCTTTATCTAGAGGTATTTTTCTGGAAAACACTAATTTCCCTGCAAATCTCTATTTAAAGATGTGAGCAGAGCTCCTTAAAACCACTTGTTTCTAGGAAAAAAAATATTATTTTCCCTGGAAACACCTCTTTATAAAGTTGTGTGCAGTGCTCCTCAGAACCAGACATTTCATAGAAAAATGCTATTTTTTTTCTGCAGATCAGCCCAATAAATGGAGCTGAAATCAGCAGCTCCCCAAGTTGGGTAAAACACTTATAAATGTATTTCTCCCCCCCCGCCCAGTGAACAAGGTCTCTTTTAAGAGGAATTTTCATCCTGACCTCTCTATAATATATAATTATTAATAATTATATTTAATTATGCAGTCACTGAGCACAGAACTGTGGAAATATTGGGGAAAAACCAGGGAATTTTTCTGTACCAACAGCCCTGGAAGCCAAATGTTTCAGGTTGGAGGTTTCTGTCCTTGCCACACACAATTCCCAAGGAGTGATTTTGTCCCCAGTCCCTGCTCACCATGACAATGTCCCCGGGCTGGATGGTGATCTCGTCGTGGCTCCGGGACTCAAAGGGGTACAGGGCTCTATAATACACGATTTTTACATCCTCCTGGGCAGAAATGGTCAGAGGGGCTTTTTCTGAGCAAAGGCAAAATAGAATAAAATCAAAATCCCTGGGGAACGAGGTGGGAGTGGAGAGAGGGATTAACAGGCCTGGAAGTGTCTGTAGGAAGTGTCTCAGCCCCTAAGGATGAAAATGAATTATTGAAGTACTACTTCCTTGCTGTTTCCTCCTCTAAATATCAGGAGACATCATGGAAACCTGATTGTGGATTGGAAGGGATTTTAAAGGCCACCCAGTGCCACCCCTGCCCCGGGCAGGGACACCTGCCACTGTCCCAGGGGACACTCCCAGGGATGGGGGATCACAAAAGTGCCCCGTGCTCTAACAAAAACTGAAATGGGACCGTGCAGGGCACAAAGAGGAGGGTTAAACCCTGGATTTCAGGTTGGTTGTTCAGGGAACAACAGAACTGAATGACACACTGGGACTGCTCTGAAACCCCCCAGGGCTCACATTCTGCACCAAACGAAGAAAATAAGTAGATCAATCCCTTTTGATCTGGCACCAAAGTGTTCCAAGCCCTTCCAGCTGATTGTCCCCTTGGCCATGGGACTCTCACTGTGTGCCCCAGTTAAACACCAGGGTTTTAGGGAGAGCAGGGATGCCTAGAAGGACCATTTTTTTGGAGTCTAGAGCTCAATCCCGTGCATTATTTACTTCAACAAGGCCAGCAATCCAATGTGGAAACAGGACACTCTGTGCTCAGGAAGATAAAAGAGGGAAGAACTGTTCTTCCCAAGAGTTTGGCTCTACCTGCACTGGACCACGGGGCCTGGACGGGCTTGGCTGGCTCCTGGTGGGGCTGGAAAAGTTTACTCAGCTTCTCTTGCATCTCCTGCTTCCCCTTGTCCTCACTTTCCTTCTTCTTGGGCATCTCTTCCCTTTTCTGCTTGTCATCCTCCTGGAGTTTCTTTGGCCACTGGGGCTCCTCCTCGGGCTGTCCCCGCTCCAGCCGCTGCTTGTCCCGCTCCTGGATCCTCCTGGGGGACAATCGAGGGGGGGACATTTCAAAGGCCACCAAAGTCAGTCTGGGGAATCCCTTCTGGGAACTGCACAGCACAAAGTGTCCCCTGTCAAGGTTGTGAGTTACCCGCCACCCCCCAGCACCTTCTGACACAGTGGGTCATGGAATGGTTTGGGATGGAAAGGGACTTAAAAGATGATCCAGTGCCATGGGCAGGGACACCTGCCACTGTCCCAGGGGGCTCCAGCCCAGCCTGGGACACTTCCCAGGGATCCAGGGGCAGCCACAGCTTCTCTGGGCACCCACACAAACAAGAATCATGAATACAAATAACTGAGGCAGGGATTTTTTACTCAGGGTTTAAAATAAAAGCCCCAATCTCTGATAATTGCAGACAATGATATTACATGGTCTAGCTGGGGGGTGTAGGGCTGNCAGGGGGCTCCAGCCCAGCCTGGGACACTTCCCAGGGATCCAGGGGCAGCCACAGCTTCTCTGGGCACCCACACAAACAAGAATCATGAATACAAATAACTGAGGCAGGGATTTTTTACTCAGGGTTTAAAATAAAAGCCCCAATCTCTGGTAATTGCTGAGGTGACCCAGGATCCTGCAGCTGAGACACATCCCTGGATCCTGGGGCTGGAGAAGCCCCACCCCCCCAGCCCATGGAGTGTCCCCTTGTCCCTTCCCTGGGACACCTGCAGGGATGGGCACTCCAACCCTCCCTGGGCAGCCCCTGCCAAGGCCTCCCCACCCTTCCCAGGCACAAATCCCTCCTGAGTATTTCCCGAGGGAGGCCAAGGCACGTGGTTAAATCTAGGGCTCAAATTAAAGCCTTTTCTTACCTCTGAGCTTCTTTTTGCTTCTCCAGCTCTACTGTTTTCCTCTCTTGCTCCTTCTGTTTCAGCCTCTCAGCTTCCAGGCTCTTCTGCTTCTGGAGCTGCTGTTTGTTGTGGATTTCTCTCAGCTCCTGGGGACAAAGAAGGACAATAACCCCCCAGTCACCCCAAATATTCCCTGGAAACGTTTGGGGATCTCTGCCCAAACTTCTCTGCAGAGGCAGATACTCCAGGTGCAATTCCAATGCCTAAAAACCATTTCCTCTCTTCCTACTTTTCTCCACACAACTGAGACATTCAAGGGTTAAGGAACAAGAAATCCTTTAAATGGGGCTCTAAGAAAACGGACAAAGCTTAACCTGGAAAGTCACTTTTGTTTCATTTCAAGTTGCTGAATTCAGTGTGTTAAATTCCATGTAAAAATCTGCCTTCTGAGCTCTCACAGCAGCAACACAGTTCATTGCTTTTATCTTCCAATTAATGGTGATTCATTAAAGAACCTTCGGATTCAGTTTGTACTCAGTATTCCTTATTTTCTGCATGTTAAGAAAATCTAACCCAGCTCACAGTTCCAGGACTGGATTTGGAGGTTAAAAAATCCCATATATATCCCTCCTTGGGTTGTTCAGGAGGAAATAGGGATTTGATGGAAAAAAAATCACCCAGTTTTCACACCAGAATGAGCAAAGAAAGCAGGAAACCACAAACCACAGACAGGCACACTGAGGAGCAGCAGGGGAAATTCTGGGGGCAGCAGGAAATCAAATCTCTTTCACCCCAGACTTCAATTTGAACTCCTGATTCCAGCAGGTCTGACCCAGTGGAGTCTCCTGCCCTTCTTGGATGCCAAAGCCCAGACACAGAACTTCCTATTTGCCATCAGAATCACAGCTCCAATCTACTCCTGACCACTGATTCACCCTCTGAGATGGAAAACTAAGGAGCATTCTCTTAGAAATAAAACAAGATTCCAATGACTCCTGCCCCAAAGTCAGATTTGGGAACGTTCCCAGACCTGACCACACCAGTCAATGATTCCAGCGGCAGTTCAGGGTGGAAAATGATCCCCTGAGGGTTGAGGAGGGGATGAGGAGCCCTGCGTTACCTTCAGCTGGTTGTTGAAGATGTCAATCTCCTGCAGCTTGGACCTGGTTTCCTTCTCCACCTCATCCAGCTGCTCCCGCAGCTGCTGCCGGGACACCTCCTTGGCTTCCAGGGCTCTCTTGAGGGTGAGCAGAGAATCTCCTGGGGTTAAACACACGGCCAGAGGATTGTTTTCTCCCCTGGACCACTCCACAGTTTTCCCCGGCACCCAACAAAGCAATTCCAGAGGGAGGGATGGAAAAGGAGGGAACGTGTCCTGCCCACACTCGGACACGCCCAGAAAGGTACTCACTGTGCAAACTGTTCTGCTGGACCTGCTTGAGCTGGTCATTGAGCAGCTGCTTCTCCGGGATCAGCCTCCCCAGCATCTGCTGGGACTCCTGAAGGCAGGACAGACACAGGGACAGGGGTGAGGGAGGGAGCACTCGAGCCACAGCACCTCTCCTCTGCTTTCCTTTGCTCCTCCCCTCATTAACTGAGGCATTACTGCCCCTCATCCAGGCGTTATCCAGGGGATATTCCCACCTGGAGATGGTTCCCTGCCGATACAAAGGAGGGAGTGTCCCAGAGCAAATTGATTCTCAGGGAATAAGTAACTTGGCTTGGAATTACCCAACACTGAGGGTGAAGAGACCAGGACAGATTTCAAGAAATGCCCAAAACAAGCACTGACTGAGTGTTCAATTCTCATTTCAACCAACAAATTCCTGAACCCCTGGGGTTGGAAAAGCCCTCCCAGCCCATGGGGTCCCACCTTGTCCCTGTTTGTGATCACTCTCAAACTCTCCACGTGGTTGTTTAAACTCTGCCCTGACTTGTCACAGGGGTCCCTGCAGAGGGGAAATCCCTCCTTTGCTGGAGGATGCCAACATCAATTTCTATTTCTGTTGGCTGTTTGGGTTTTAAAGGCCAGGACAATTCACTGGAGAGTGTGTCAGGGCAGGGGATGCCAAGGGGACCACGAAGGCCAAGTTCAGTTCCCTGAAATCACAGGCAACCACGGAATAAGGATCCAAGAACACCCACCCTAATCCTGCTCCTGTAGAAGAAAGGAATGAAAGGCATCACCAACTCAGGTTTCCTGCACCAAGAAGTGTCCAGTGCCCCACCTGTGGGACAGCGAAATCCAACCCCTTGGACAAGGGGAAGCTCTAATTCCCTGGGAGCGAAAACCTTCCTCGAGGAGGCCAATAAACCCTGCAGGTGCCAGCAGAGGGGTTTGGAACATCCCTGGAAATGCCCCCACCAGGTCTGCCCCCAGCTCCAGGTGACTCTCATTTCCCACCACCCAAAATTAACTGGGGCACGATTTCCACCACGAGTTTAATGAAACTGATTTACAGGTTGAAGGGGGATTTCTCCTTTGGACTGACTCATCTCTCCACAGGAAGGGGCAGATGGATTAAACTAAACTGTTCCCCAAGTGAAGACACATCTCCCCCCAGAGATAAGGAGAGAATTGACTTTTGAACCTGTTTGAGAGTTCAGAGGGTCAGAATCTCCCTTTTTTAACACTCACTCACTGCTTCAGTCTGTCCTCTACAGATGGCACAGTAACATTTAAAGGAGATTTAAAAAAAAATAATATTTTTTACAGGGAAAACTTTTAGGCTCTCCCCACCTGAACCCCCCAAATCCAACAGGGTAACTGCCAGGAAAGGCAAGGGGGAGGCTGGAATGGGGCAGCAGGGTCAGGGTTTAAGTCAGATTTTATATCTGAGACCTCCTAACATGAGTGTGAGACTCTCTTTACAGAGGCAGGAAGGCCCCAAGAGCCCCCACGATTAACCACGAATTCATTCCAAGCAATATGAGATGTTTAATAAAGAGAAAAGTCCCTAAATCAAATATTACAACCCGTGGAGAAGCTTTACAAGCTGCAAGGAATATTCTCTCCCCAAAACCTTGGTTTGACAGGGAATTCCAGCCTGAGCAGCAGGAAAGGACCAGGAACCAACTGGTTTCACTGGGAACTGCAGTTTGGAAAGGTCATTATTTTACAATTTAAAAAAAATAAAAAAAAAATCAATGACCACCAAGCCACTTCCCTGAGGTCAAGTGTTCCCACCTAAATTAGAACCTGCCAATGAAATCCATCCCCCCAAAGTCCCCCCTCCTCAGCAGCAGGACCCCAGGAGGGTGCAGTGCCAGCCACAGACACACTGCCCAGTGCAGGAACAGTGATTCCCAGGAATGCCAGGTGATCCCCGGACATTCCTGCTGTGTGAGACTGAACCCAGAGCCTGTGTGTTCTCACCTGGAGCTGCTGCTGCAGGTGGGTGATCTCCGCAATCCTCAGCTCCCTGGATTTGTTGGTACTTTCAATTTCCTGCCTTTGGGTGGACAGGCGACACCTGATGTCCTGGAGCTTTCCCTCCAGCTGGTTCCTCTTATCATTCTGGGTAAGAACACAACAAAACCCTGGGTTATATTTCCACCCCCCTGTTCTGCCATAAGTCCACGTTCCCAGCTGAATTTCCAGGGAACCACCAGGCCCAGGGCACGGTGATCCCGCTCCCTCACCAGAGCCTCCAGCTCGAACTCCAAGGTTTTCTTCTTTGCCTTCAGCACCACGATGTCCTCCTGCTCCTTGTTCCTCTGGTTGAGCAGCTCCTGGCGCCGGTTGCGCTCCCAC
Organism: Pitta sordida; assembly: GCA_013390025.1. NCBI lineage: Eukaryota > Metazoa > Chordata > Aves > Passeriformes > Pittidae > Pitta > Pitta sordida. The sequence goes on from WEKX01024504.1 coordinate 60,769, forward strand.
TCCAGCTGCCGCTGCCTCTCCAGCTCCCTCTTGGCAGCCTGGAGGGGCAGAGGGGGACAAAGACACACTCAGGTGGACTGAGGGAACACAAACCAACGTAATATAAATCGGTGTAATACCATTTGGGATAGAGAACATGATTTAAATGTAATAAATTTTATTTCTGTAATTATACTATCATAACTCCTACAGATTCGGGTAATATCAAACATAACTTGCTGTTTCAAAGTAGGTTTAAAATAGATGTAATGGCTGTTGGATGCATTTCCTTTAACAAATCAAAGGCCAGCTTGGACAGAGCAACCTGGGACAGTGGAAGGTGTCCCTGCCCAGGGCAGGGCTTGGGACTGGGTGACATTAAAGGTCCTTCCAACCCAAACCACTTGGGGATTCTATCAAATGGAAAACCACAAATGCCCTAAGATTTTCTTCATTCATTCAAACATCTCTTCATAAAAAAATTATTATTATTATTATCATCATCACCATTATGATTACTTTTAAAGCAGTCAGAGGTCAGGATCATTATTATTATTCTTATTTTTAAAGCAGTCAGGGGTCAGGAGCACGCTGTCCTAGACAGAAATACCTCACCCATTCATTCCACATGCAAACCCAGCCTCCCTCACCCCAGGGATGTGAGTTCCCTCTAACTGCTGCTCCCAGCAATGCCAGCCCAGCATTCCCAGTGCTGGGGACACCCCCCGGATCCGGCCTTACCTCTGGGACTGGGAATCTTTATTTCTCTATTTCTTTCCTCCTCTTACCTCTCTCTTCTCTATTTTTTCCCTCCTCCCCTCTTACCTCTCTCCTCTCTTTCCTCCTCCCCTCTTCCCTCTCTCCTATTTCTTTCCTCCTCCCCTCTTTCCTCTATTTCTTTCCTCCTCTTACCTCTCTCTTCTCTATTTTTTCCCTCCTCCCCTCTTACCTCTCTCCTCTCCATTTCTTACCTCTCTATTTCTTTCCCCCTCTTACGTCTCTCCTATTTCTTACCTCTCTCCTCTCTATTTCTTTCCCCCTCTTACCTCTCTCCTCTCCATTTCTTACCTCTCTCCTCTCTCTTTCCCCCTTACCTCTCTCCTCTCTCTCTCTTACCTCTCTCCTCTCTCTCTCTTACCTCTCTCCTCTCTCTCTCTTACCTCTCTCCTCTCTATCTCTTTCCTCCTCTCCTCCTCCCGCTGCCGCTCCAGCTCCCGCTGTTTCTCCAGCTGTTTCTCCAGCTCCAGCTGCCTCTTGCGCTCCTGCTCCTGCCGCTCCCGCTCCTTCCTCTCCTGCTCCTGCCGCTCCAGCTGGGCCAGGCGCTCCTGCTCCTTGCGCTGCTGCTCCAGCAGGGCCTGGCGCCGCTTCTCCAGCTCCAGGTTGCCCCGCTCGAAGTTCTCCCGTTTCTTATCCTCGAACGTCACTGGGGGGAGTGGGAAGGGGGGAGCAAGGTGTGAATGCGGGTGGAACAGCCTCCCCGTGGGGATAGCTGAGCTCTGGGGTTCACCAGCAGCCTTTACAGTGTCCTGCCTTCCCCTCAGACCCACACGAGTGAGGGGATTTCCATCCCCACTCCTCACAAGTGGGGATAACGGGCAAACCCCTGTGAGGACACAGGACCCGGAGCTCCTCTGGCTCTCGGGGGGCAGCACCTTCCTTAGTGCCAGGCAAAGAACCCAAAAAGCCATTGTGCAAATAACCAGGATGTATTTAAACTTGGTTTTCCCCCCCAGATCACTCATCACTGTCAGGGAAGAAATGAGCAGCTGGATCCAGAGCCTGGATTCCTGCAGATCCACATCCTCACCCCTCACTGTCCCAACAGTGATCTCAGCTCCAGCACAGCCTCCCTGACATCCTCCTGCAGTACCAGGCACTGCCCTCCCTCCAAAACATCCTTTCCATACCCTGTGTCCCATTCCCACACCCCACACTCCAGCCTGCTCTCCCTGCAGGCCTAACAAGGACGTTTTTGGGATGCAAGGCAAGAGGGCCCACATTTCCACTGGACACACCAGCCCAGCACCTGCTGAACCAGCCAATTCCTGTCTTTCCGAGTTTGCCCCCTTTCCTGTTGCCAACCCCCTCCTCCTTCCCTTTTCCTCTTCTCCCAGAACTGCTGAAACCTGTATAAAATCCCACGTTGTCACACAGGAAACAGGGCTCTGTGGGAATTCTGGGATCTCCTACAGAGCTCCTCAGCCAGGGGGTGAAGACAGCAAGTTCCCCTTGGAGCCCTGTCACAGGGATGCCAGTGTGCGAGCAGCCTGGAGGCTGTGCCCATCTCCAGGGGCACCAGCTGGACCCAGACCTGTCCCAAACTGCCCTGGAAAGCCATTTCCTGCTCAGGGAACCCGATGGGAACATCCCCCCCTGAGAACAGCCCCCGGAATGTCCCCGTCCCCTCCTGCTCACCCGGCAGTTTCTTTTCCAGCTGCTGCTGTTCCTCCTCCAGTGCTGGTTCCTCTGGTAACCTTTGGTCTACGGACACGGCGCTGGCAGCAGAGATGCCACTGCCAGAGCGGACCCTTCTGCCAGGAAAACAGGGATTTCAGGGGCTTGCAACAGCCTGGGCCTGCCCAAACCACTCAGGGGTTAAAGCAACCATGGGATGCTTCAGGATATTCGATGGAGAACAGAAATCCCCACAGTCCCAACAGCTCCCACTGGGCACTCGAGAAACCCAGCTCCAAGCTCCCCAGGAAACTTCCAGATGTGTGTGTGTGTCCCCTCACTGGTCCCAGTCTGGAGCTGGGGAAATGCTGACCCAAACTACAGCAGGAGGGGCAGAGAGAGAGAGAAAGAGCTCAGCAGAGTCAGGCTCAGAGCAAGATCCCAGGTGGAATAACAGGAATCTTCAGGAAGGACATGGAATGCAGACATTTATTTCCATGGCTGTTACTGGTTCTCCACTCACTTCTCCACAAAAAAATAATTACAAAAAAAAGTGAAATCAAGGAAGGGAAGTGGTGCCCTGCCACATCTCCTGCACTTTCCCCCAAGGAGCCCCAGCCCAGGAGTGGGGTTGTTACCTAAAGGAAGGTGGGATGTACTCGGGAGGCAGCGCAGGGGGCAGGGGCTGCCCTGCCATCGCTACATCAATGAGGTGCATGGCCAGAATGAACTCCTCGGCTGTCAGCTTCCCATCCTGGTCGATATCAGAGAGATTCCTTGGGGAGGGAAGGGGCAAAGCAAGGACATTAATGAACATTACAAATCACTGCTCAAAAGAGTCGTTTTACCATATTTGGTTCCAAATTAATTCCATTTTTTCACTATTTTTTTCCAGATCACTTTGGGGTTTTTTTCAAAGGAAGTGAAGAGCAAAACCCCAAATGCTTCCCTGTTTCCCACATTCCTCATGGATTCTCTGCCTTGAAACCAGCCTTGGCCTCTCCTTCTGCTGCCTGGACCATGCGCTGGAGGAGGAATGTGAACCAGAGGGGTTTCCCTGAGCACCTCAGGAACATCCACTGCCCAACATCACTTCGGGAACAACCAGCCCAGATGTCTGGCACAACTTTTGGGGTTTGGTTTCCTTCTTGGCTGGAGGCTCCTACCCCCCATTCCAGAGCTCCCACTGGCATTGAAATCAAAGCCATTCATGTCCCAGGCCTGACAAGCACAAAAGCACTCTGGCACTGTGCCAGAACTATGGAATAACGTCCCCTGGATGGCTCTAAACCAGAGCTGCTGTTAAGGTGGCACTGGACAAAATGAACATCCTGAACTTTGTCCAGGGAGCTGTGCCAGGGCAGGGTTGGGTTGGAGCTGAGGAAAAGGTTCTTCTTCCCCCAGAGGGTGGTGGGCACTGCCCAGGGAATGGAGCTCCAGGAGCCTTTGGACAGGCGGGGATTGCTGGGGGGGGATCCCAGCTCAGGATTCATTTCTCCAGCAAGCTGCACTCCAATCATGCAGGACAATCTCCTACAATACTGTGAAAATCCAAGTGGTAAATTCACTCCATGTCCCAAGGCACAGGGCTTTGTTGATGGGATGGAACTCTGGCAGATAATCAGAGCTTTATTTGATCCATGCTCACGTCTCTGAACTCCTCAGGAGAACAAAGATCTGGGCTGCCAAGGAATGCTGAGCTGCTCCAGGAGCCTGGCTCTGTCAGGAACACCAGGGGAGGGGAGAGGCTGCACATCAGGAATCAGGGAGCTGAGCCCCAGCACAGCCCCTGTGCTGCCACTGGATCAGGACAGGGAGCCACCCTGGGGACAACACGAGCTGTGACACCCCTGGAGTGGCAGCTGGAGTGTCCAGAGCCAAGGGAGCCCTGCCTGGCACTCCTGGAGCACACTGCTGGCTGCCCCGTGCCCACACAACCTCCTCCAAGGCTGGCACCAGGCTGAGGGTTTGCTGGAAAATCACCTGCTGGATGATGGGGCTGATCCCAGAGAAGGGAAGGGTGGGTTTTAATACGTCACAAAACTATCAGTGCTTTGCAGAGAGAACAAGTGCAGCTCAGGGGGGTGAGCTCTGATGGTCTGCAAGCCAAGGCCCCAAAAAGGAGAGAATTGAACCAGGAACAGCTTCCCAATGGGAACACAATGAAGTTCAGCAAACAAGCAGCTGAAAGGAGAGAGAGAAGCTGAGACAAACCCTGTGGATGTCCCTGGGAAATCAGCAGAGAAAGCCCAAAGGATGTGTGGGGGGGTAAATGTCTCCCTGGCCAGGGATGTGGCAAACACGGGATGCTGAACATCTGCTCTGCCCAAACACCCCTCCCTGAACCCCAACCTCCTCAGCACCCCATGGAACAGGCTCCTCTTCCTCTGGGGAAGGACATCAGTAAAGGCAGAGGAGAGCAGCTTTTCCACGTTTTTTAGTCACACCCCCCAAAAAAAGAGCAACGTGTGATTTATCAGAGACTGAAAATGGACAAAACCCCCACAGAACCCACCCAGGGGGTTGAGAACAGTTTGTGTTTTGATGGAAACAAAAGGATTTATTTTTACCATATTGTAGCCAGCTGAGCCTGGGGTAAACTGGACTGCATGAGGATTGTTCTTGCCTGGGGACCTACAGGTAAAATCAGGATTAACAAATGTGACCAGCATGATCTGGGCTCCCCCAAATAACAGGTACAACCTTCCCCTCTGCACAACAACCACGGGATCACAGGCTCCTGTGGCTTGGGAGGGACATCAAAGCCCACCCAGTGCCACCCCAGCCATGGGCAGGGACACCTCCCACTGTCCCAGGGAGCTCCAGCCTGGCCTGGGACACTCCCAGGGATCCAGGGGCAGCCCCCCAAAAATTCAGATTTTCAGTTAGAAAAGCTCTGAAACACGCAGGGATGCACCAGCACAGGTAAAGCTGAGCCAGGGAACCAGTCTGGGCTCTTCCTGGGACAGCGGGTGAACTGGAAAGGGCTGTTCACAGAACCCACTGTGCCCTTTCCCAGCAGTGACAACTCACTTTGCAGACAACAAAAGACAGAGGGTGATAAAATGATCCCAACTCCATAAACAAACTCATGGAGTCAGACAGAGACACTGATGAGTCTCTGTCCCTGTGAAGAGCACCCTCAGTGCCAGTGCCACTGGCCTCTCCCGGGCTGGCAGACAATGAATTGTTTCAGTACCTGTCAAGTGCCCACTCATGGTTTTGTCGTGGCTGTTGAAGAGCTGCCGGTACTTGAGGCGGGAGGACTGAGGCACGGCCCACTCTGCCACGGGGGGAGCACTGCGAGGGACACAGAGACACAGGCATGGGCACACTGCTCACAGTCCCAGAAGGGGTGGGAGGGACCCCAAAGCCCATCCCGTGCCACCTCTGCCTTGAAATAACCTAAAAGCCCTGAGTTTACAAGGTGAATTTTCATGCAGAACTTGAAAAACACGTAAGAAATAGTTATGCAGAATGCATTTAAAATAGGAAAGCTATCCAATGCAGTATTTGGCTTTAAAAAATAACCCTGGAGCTGCCTGTGTTCAATAAGGTATTTCTTGTCCTGTTTTCACACCATCACAGGAGTGTCAGTGCAGTACCACACAACGCAGGCTCTGCTTACAGGAGCAAATGTTTGCCCTGAAATCAAGTTTCCAAAGGTTTGAAAATTGTGCCAAGGCTGTTAATCGTTAATTATTATATTCCCATGATTCCCTGTGAGACCCCAACATCCCACGAACTGCTGATTTCTCAGCAGGAGGTGATCTCTGCAGTCAACATTATTTCAGACAACACCTTTGTGAGAGGGAAGGAGCCACCCCCTGCCCCCCCAGACCCACCTGGGCACGTCGAAGGATTGTGCCTTTTGCAGCTTGGCATTGAGCTGTGCTCCTGGCCCCGACCTGCTGAACGAGGAACTCTTTGGCAACGTGGCTGTGAGGGAGGAAACAGGGATTTGTTAGTGATGCCACTTCCAGGACACTCCTCTGGCTGCTGCACAAGGGTCTGAGGGGATCCTTCACCAACACAAACAGGGGGAACCCCAGGGCTCTCCCCTCAGGCTGCGGTACCCGGGCTGTTCTGTGCCACCCCTGGTGATCCCCACTGTGATAAATGAGCTGCAGCCCAGGATTCTAAAGCCATCCTAAACCAGCAGGGCTGAACAAAGCCATCCTAAACCAGCAGGGCTGAACAAAGCCACCCTTAACCAGCAGGGCTTAACAAAGGCACAGGAGAGGCCCAGCCTGCAGGCAGGTCACCTTCCCCAAGCGCTGTTTAAGTCTCCCTGCAGTGGGGCATGGCCCCATTCCTTCCTTTCCCGCTCAGCCCAGCCCCAAGGGCACCCCCAGAGCAGCGATTTGGGTGCTCAGGACCCCAGGGAGGGCAAAGAGAGGCAGGGCAGAGGCAGGGCAGGGTGCTCAGGACCCCAGGGAGGGCAGAGAGAGGCAGGGCAGAGGCAGGGTAGGGTGCTCAGGACCCCAGGGAGGGCAGAGAGAGGCAGGGCAGGGTGCTCAGGACTCCAGAGAGCCGGGGCAGAGGGAGGGCAGGGTGCTCGGGACCCCAGGGAGGGCACAGAGAGCTGGGGTAGAGGCAGGGCAGAGTGCGCAGGACCCCAGAGAGCCAGGGCAGAGGGAGGGCAGCGTACCGGGGTGAGCGAAAGCAGGCAGAGGCTGGATGACAGCAGGAGCTCCGTTAGCCAGGGGGGGCACGGCTGCAGGAACAGAGGACACCAGGGGAGGGGACATCCCCACCACCGGCATGGAGGCCATGGGCACCGGGGCCATGTTGGCAATGCCCCCGAGACCTGCGGGCAAGAAGAAAAGGAGACGTCGGTTGGTTCTCGTCGGGGTTGAGGCGGCGACCGCGGCCTCTGCTCCGGCTGGGAACGTGGAACTGAGGGGCAAATTCTGGGAATTTGGGCTTGGGACGTGCCCTTGGCATGGCACAGCCAACAGGGCAGAGGGAACAACACCCCACCTGTGGGGGGTGCAGGTAAGACCCCAACACTGAAAGCCCAGGGGAATGTCCTGGGGAAAGGAAGGGTTTGCCTGGAGCTCTGTAGGCTCCCGGCAGGGATGAACCCCCAGTTCAGGGATCAAGGAGCTGCAGGACCAGTGCTCCCAGCTCCTGTTGGGGTGAACCAGGACCAGTGTTGGGGTGAGCCAGGACCAGTGCTCCCAGCTCCTGTTGGGGTGAGCCAGGACCAGTGCTCCCAGCTCCTGTTGGGGTGAACCAGGACCAGGGTTGGGGTGAACCAGGATCACTGCTCCCAGCTCCTGCTGGGGTGAACCAGGGCAAAGCTCATGGGCAGAGAGCAGAGTGATGAGAGTATGAGGGGTGAGCAGAGCTGCAGAGAGAAAAGGGGGGTTAAAAAGGGCCAGTGAAGCCAGTGGGAAGAACAGGGGCGTGCAAACAGCTGCACCGAGTGTCCAGGGAATGGGAAAAAGGGAATCACAGACTCTGCTGGGTTGTGAGGGCATTTGACTTCACTCTTTTTTAACTTTATTCTTTTTCTCCTTTAAACCTGTGTCTGCTTTGTGCAGTTTCATGGTTTTCTGACAGTTTTACTTCTGAGTGTAAAACCTGTGGGAGCGACAGCAGATCAAACCCCACAGCTCAGGTGGTTCACAACAGGCACTGCTCTCTCTTCTTAGGGCATTTAGGTTGGACATAGGGAAGGAATTCCTGGCTGGGAGGGTGGGGAGGGGCTGGGATGGAATTCCCAGAGAAGCTGTGGCTGCCCCTGGATCCCTGGGAGTGTCCCAGGCCAGGCTGGAGCCCCCTGGGACAGTGGGAGGTGTCCCCGCCCATGGCAGGGGGTGGCACTGGATGGGCTTTGAGGTTCCCAATCCAAACCTTCCATGATTTCCCAACTCTCAGGCACCAACAAACCTGAGCCACAGCAGCATCTGAACCAGAAAGGTGCAGAACCTCCCACTCACAGGACACACCCCAAAGTTTCAAACACGAGGTTCACCCTCACTGCAGTTATTTCCCTCTCCCCATCCCATATCCCAGACCCTTTTTCCCTGAAATGACGGTGACTCTGCAAAATTCCAACCCAACAGGAGGGGGGGTGCTGTAATCCAAGACAAGAAGGAGGAGGAGGAGGGAGGAGCTCACCAAACCCCGGGGCGCCGGGCAGGGCCAGGGGCGGCTGCTTCATGACGGGAGGCAGAGCCGAGGGCAGCTGGTAGCCCTGGAGCTTCAGCTTGATGAGTTTCATGGCGATGGAGAACTCCAGGGGATCCATCCTGCCGTCGTTGTTCATGTCAGCCAGAGCCCTGCGAAACACGGCGTTGGCACAGTCACAGCCTGGAACTGGCACCTGCCCCAGGAACAGCTGAGGGAGCTGGGGGGGCTCAGCCTGGAGAGAAGGAGGCTCAGGGGGCACCTGGAATTCTCTCCATTCCCTGGGGGGGTCGGGCTCTGCTCCCAGGACACAAGGGACAGGAGGAGAGGGAAGGGGCTCAGGCTGTGCCAGGGGAGGCTCAGGTTGGAGCTGAGGAGGGATTTGTCCCTGGGAAGGGTGGGGAGGCCTTGGCAGGGGCTGCCCAGGGAGGGTTGCAGTGCCCATCCCTGCAGGTGTCCCAGGGAAGGGACAAGGGGGGACTCCATGGGCTGGGGGGGCTTTTCCAGCCCCAGCGATCCTGACATTCCGACCAATTTCCAACCAAAACAACGATGCCAGGCTAAAAATGGCCATGAAACAAGACCCTGTTTAAGCTGAGAGCTCCTTGATTTACCTCCTGGGGTGACTAATAAATGTTTTTTTTCAAGTGGCTTTTCAACCCTTGGAGGATTTACGAGGAAGGATCTGGGGAAGGACTGAGGTACAAATCCCCTGCAAAGTGACACCAGGGACACCACAGAGCCCTCAAACAGCAACCCCCTGAGCTGGCAGAGCCGTGCTCCAGCCACACTTCAGAACACTCTTTAAGTGTGTGAGATTTGCTCGCTTCATCCCCTGTGTGAGTGTGCAAATGTGGCTTCAATCAAACAATGGCCCTCGAGATGAAACACTGAGCCTGGGCCCTGAATAGGCTTTCAGGGAATGGAGTCTGACTCCAACAGTCTGCTTTTTGTTCCTTCCCCTCAGCAGGGAGCAGGGCTGGGGGGCTGGGGGAAGAATGTCAGCTCCTGCCTTTGCACACCAAAAAACCCCCGTTTAATAACAGAGTTGGTTGTAAACTCAAGTTTTAAACATTATTAACCTTTGCGTTAGTTTGAAGAATGAAGCACAGATTTCAGCACTGGAATAAAACAGAATTTAAGTTCATGCATGGATTTATTTACACACACAAAGGCCCTGGGCAGTCTGGGTGAACTGGAGCTTCATTTCTCCTCAAATCCCTCTCCAGGAAAGATTTCATGCAAGTATGTGGGAAGTCACACAGAAAGGACTGAACTGACAGCTCTTTGCACTCGGTGCTTCCACGAGGACACATCCCATCTCTCCCTGCCCTCTGTGTCCTGTCCCTCCAGCCCTTGTCCCCAGTCCCTCTCCAGCTCTCCTGGAGCCCCTTTAGACTCTGGAAGGGGCTCCCAGGTCTCCCTGGACCCTTCTCTTCACCCCCCCCTGGCTCTCCCAGCCTCTCTGGTCACCCTCAGAGGCTCCAGCACCCGATTATATCACACTGATTTATCAAACATAACCCTTTCCATCAGCCAGCACAGGCCCAGGCCCTCAGGGGGTTCCATCCATGGCCAGCAAAAGGCAGGAAGAGTAAAGATCCCACCATGGGAACCTCAGCTCTCCAGGCACAAACTCCTGCTGGGACACAGCAAGGAGAAACTCTGGCGTGAACTGNTGGCACAAACTCCTGCTGGGACACAGCAGGTCTTGGCATCCCACCTGCCCAGCAAGGAGAAACTCTGGCGTGAACTGAACCCCAACTCCCAGAATCAGCAGCAGCTTCAGTTCCACACCCGACCCTCCCTGAACTCGTCCACATCCAGGGCTTTGTTATTAATCTCCTCACAGCTCCAAAACCTGGATTTATTTAACTTTATATTCCCATATTGGATTACACCATCCCGTGCTGCGCTGCAAAACTCGGCCAGAAACGGAGAGAACTCGGCTCTCCCCCCTCAGCCACATCACCAACCCAGGTGGGGAGAGTTACAACCCCCAGGATTCCCACCAAAATCCTGCCCACGTTTGGGCACAGGCAGGGGAGGGCTGGGATGTCACACAACTCCCAAATCCTGGAGGTGATGGGCGTGATTTCAGTTCTCCTCCCTCTGCAGGGGCACAGGACACACACAAGGTGCTTTTTGAGGCCCCCCCTCCTCAGAAGGGCTGTTGGCAAAGGCAGATTATTGCTGCCTAAGCCCAGTTATCTCCCAGTGCCTAATTAGAGGCTTCTTAATTGATCCCCAGCCTGGAGGAGCGCAAAGCTGGCGAAGGGGAGATGAGCACAGGAGGTGCCATGACAGACCATAATGTTTCAACTCCTCTGCTCCCCTCAGGTCCCAGAGACTCGTTTCTCCTGGGATGAACAGGGGGTAGGAGGGGATGCAGAGAGGAGATGCAGAAGGGAGGAGCCAGAGGAAAGGAATGTCTGTGGTTTGGAAAGGCAGCCTGAGTTAATTCTCAGCTCAGCTTCATTAACAAAAACGTGCAAGCCCAGGTCTTGTTTCTATGACAACTCCAGAGGGAGGGGAATGATTCCCTTCCTCTCAAGAGCTGAATAATTCAGGGAGGAAGAGATCCTCAGTCAGACTATTTACAACTGTTTAGTTCTGCTAACACCTATTTAAAGCCAGTGCCCAGGGAAGAGTCTGGCAGAAAGGATCTCTTGTTTCAGACAAAACCTCTTTTCCTTGTGGAATTCAGAGGCCAGAGAAATTCCAAAGGGACATCTGAACTTTCACCCAGTCCTCAGCAAATACGAAAATGAGCCCAGCTTTGATATTCGTGGGGTGAAGACAATTAGAAAAGAAAAGAAGCCCTTCATTTAAAAGCCATGTGAGTCTGGGCATGAAGGTTTCCAAAGGGAAGAAATCACCCTCCTTAGAGCCTCCCAGGGATCCAGGGCCTGCCCACCCTCCCAGGGGAGAATTCCTCCCCAGGACCCAACACAAACCTGCTCCCTTCCACTCTGAGGCCTGGCAGGGAATGGGGAGAATTCCAGGTGCCCCCTGAGCCCTCTTTTCTCCGGGCTGAGCCCCCCCAGCCCCTTCCCTCCCATCCCATCCCACACTCACCATATCTGTGCTAACACTGGCTGAGGTAACCCAGACTGAAAAAAAAAGTTCCTGGCTTGATCACCTGGAAAATAAATGGGACATCTATAAATACCTGGGGGAGGCGGGTGGGAGTGGGGGCTCAAAAACATCTGCGGGAGAGGCAACAGTGAAACCATAAATAGTTAACAATGGGGTGGGATGATCCTTAAAACCTCTTCCAACCCAACCCTAACCCTCCTCCCAGCACGACCGGGCAAGAGGAGAGAGGAGGAAATAATTAAACTTGGGGCAGGTGTAGCAAGGGACACGGAAAATGAGGTTTAAACCACCTGCCCAGTGTTTCCAGTCCTCGTGCCCACGTGTCTCCCAGGACACTGAGCAGGGATTTAATCCCCAGGGGAAGCTGTGCCCTCACCAGTGATGAATCCAGCGGTTGGCTTCAGGCTGTGGAACTGCTGATCATGTTTTGCTCTCTCCTCCACGGTGATAGCCCAGATATCCAGGTTGCCTGGTTCAGGAAAAGCCAGAAGGACAGTGAGGACCATCCCCTGGAACAAACCCTCTGGGGGGCTGGGTTCCTTATCCCCACAGGCACCACTGCTGGAGGAAAACTCTCCCGACTTGTCCAGGAAAAGTGGGACCCGAGCAGAGAGTAAAAGTTTTCCACAGGGCAGTGTGCTCCTCGTTCCTCTGGGATGGGGAATCTGAGCAGGAATGTGTTCCCACACTCCTCACACCACACTCCTCAAGGGGATATTCAGCTTCCCTGGAGATTTCCAGGCTGTTTTCTCCAGTTTCCCCCCATTTTTCCAGCAGTTCTCCTCTCTCTCCTCTTGAAAACACTTCAGTTTCATCCTTCCTGTTATTTGTGCTCGGAGCAAAAGGGCCTCAACTCCCACTTAAAACCCCCATGAACTTTCCCCTCCACAATTTCTGACCAGTAAAATTCCCAGAATGGTTTGGGATGGAAGGGATCCCGTTCCTTTCCCAGGACAGGGACACCTCCCACCATCCCAGGCTGCTCCAAGCCCCGTCCAGTCTGGCCTTGGGATCCTGAAATCCTCACCCCAAGCACCTTCCTGTGACCCCTGCTCTGTGAGGATGGGCTGGGGTGAAGCTCTGGGTTCATGGAATCCCTGTTTGTCGAAGGGATGACAAAACATAACACGGAGACCTGCTGGAAAACCAAGAGCTCTGGAGTTCCCTGTGTCAGCACTGAATTCCTGGAGGTTAAATTTCAGGTCCACAAGGATTACAAGTATTTCCAGCTGCCCGGAGGCTGAGGCAGGTCCAGAGCGAGCAGCTCTGAGGAACATGGAATTTCCTGCCTCCTGAAACTTCTGCTCTTTACAATCTCCTCTCATGTGGCCAAATGTGGGAAAAGGGAAGGGGACAAACCCCCCCCCANCCCTGCTCTGTGAGGATGGGCTGGGGTGAAGCTCTGGGTTCATGGAATCCCTGTTTGTCGAAGGGATGACAAAACATAACACGGAGACCTGCTGGAAAACCAAGAGCTCTGGAGTTCCCTGTGTCAGCACTGAATTCCTGGAGGTTAAATTTCAGGTCCACAAGGATTACAAGTATTTCCAGCTGCCCGGAGGCTGAGGCAGGTCCAGAGCGAGCAGCTCTGAGGAACATGGAATTTCCTGCCTCCTGAAACTTCTGCTCTTTACAATCTCCTCTCATGTGGCCAAATGTGGGAAAAGGGAAGGGGACAAACCCCCCCCCAATCCTTTAAACGGGGGATTTCATTAATGAAAGAACATCTCCATTCTTGGCAAGAAATCATCATCATGGAATTATATCACAGGGTGCCCAGAGAAGCTGTGGCTGCCCTTGGATCCCTGGGAGTGTCCCAGACCAGGCTGGAGCCCCCTGGGACAGCGGGAGGATGTTCCAGGATGTGCCCTGAATGTGCCCTGGACGTTCCAGGATGTGCCCTGGATGTCCCTGGACGTGCCCTGGATGTGCCCTGGATGTCCCTGGACGTGCCCTGGATGTGCCTGGATGTGCCCTGGATGTGCCCTGGATGTTCCTGGATGTTTCTGGGGGTTTTGTTTCTGAGAATCTTCCAGAACACCACAGAAACCACTTACCCCCAAAAGGTGTTGGAAACTGAGCCATGGTTCCGTCACTTTTAGCTTGTTGAAAGATGCCTGAAAAAGCAAAAAAACCAAACACAGATATTGACAGGGTGACAGTATCCTCCATCCTCCATCTAATTAATCTAGTGGTTAATTACCACAGCAAAAGGACAGGCAGGGAAGGAGCAGGATGGTCTCAGAGCTGCCCACCAACAGCCTGACTCACAGAACTCACTGTCTGTTTGGCATCCAGGGTTTCCTACATCTCAGTCCTGCTTGAAGAATGTCCTCAAGGCAATTAACGAAACGACCAGGTAATTAACGGATGACTTTAATCAGTGCTGTCCCGACGCTCCCATCCCTGCTGCCGCCGCAGAGCAGAGCCGGCTCCATTCCCAGCAGGGATTTACTTTAACCAAACCCCATCCCCAGCCCGACAAAGGCACCTCCACAGCCCCGAGTCCCATCGGATCCATTTTTCTCGGGGCTCACAAAGGCTGCCAGGAGCCGGCCCAGCCCCGGGACAATGCCCGGCCCCACAAGGAGCAGATTCCACTCCAGCCCTCCAGGCAACAGCCCGGGGGCAAAAGGGGACGGCATCGGGAGGAGAATAACCCGGGCTGTGCCCGAACAGCGGCACAGATCCATCAATATCACCCGGCACGGCCAGGGGCTTGCACCGCCAGCTTCCTTTTGTCTGGGCTCCTGCTCGCTCCCCTCCCGGCCCCTCTCGCACTTCCCACATTCCCCTTCTGCCTTCCAGCCCGGGAACACACCCCGGATCCCCTCCCGGACCGCCAGCTGCCAGCCGCAGCAGGAGCGACAAAACAGGCACATTCTCCCTCGCGGTCTGGCCCTGAAGCTGCAACTAAGGGGAGGAAAAAGAGGGCAGGAAAAAGGAGGAAAAAAGAGGAGGAATATAAAAGGAGGAAGAAAAAAATGGGGGAAAGGGAGGTGGGGAAAAGGGAGGTGGGGAAAAGGGAGGTGGGGGAAAAGGGAGGTGGGGGAAAAGGGAGGAGGGGAAAAGGGAGGAGGGGAAAAAGGAGGAAAAGGGGAGGAAAAAAGGGAGAAGGGAAAAAAGAAGAGGAAAAAGGGCAGGGGGGAAAGGAGAAGCAAAAAGGATGGCAAAAACGAAGGGAAAAGAAGTTTAAAAAAAGCCAAAGCAAACAGGAAGGAAACCCGAAGCAGAACCTCTGAGCTCCCCCTCCCAGCTCAGGCAGGTCCCACATCCTCCCAGAGCATTTCCAGGGACCACAATCCCAGAGGAGGCTGCTCTCCTCGGCATCCAGCACAGGGCGCTGGGCTCTGGACCGGGGAAGGGAACGAGCTGCCACATGAGCAGGGAAAAGAACTCCAGTTACAACATTTATTCACCAAAGCCAGACCTGGATGAAAATTCCTCCCCTGCCATGTTATACACAGACTCCCAAAACAGGGCTCAGACCTTTATTATAGTTTCTATTTCGGGCTGTCTGCGCTCTGTTTGCATCCAACACCACGGGAGGGATAAATCACAAATAATTGAAGCTATTTCAGTGCTGGGTGTTCTTATACAGACAAGTTCCACATGGAAAAGATTGGGGGTTTGGGTTTTTTTCCCCCTTAAAATGCAGCTCAGTGTTTCTGTTCCCAAACAATTCCACACAGGGTAACTCTGGCATTCAAATCGAGGAGTAATTGCTGATTTATTAATTTGTCTTTACTTGTGAAGGTGCAGCAATGAGCTGTTTGCTATTTGGGGTTGTTTGGGGTGAGTCCTCCCCCTTCCAAACAAGTCCGAACCTCCAAAATTCAAAGCTCCAGATTGAGGAAGTTGGGAATGCTCTCCACACCTGATATGAACTCCCAGCAAGGTCCAGGGAGCAGGACAAGGAAAAGCAGGACATCCCTGCTGGATGTGAGGACCGAAGCCAATCCCTCCTGGTACCCACAATCCATCCCAGGCAGACAGCCCTGCTTTATTTCCCATCCCCAATAACCCAATCCCACCGGTGCCAATCCACATCCCTGTCCGAACTTTAGAGCTGACCCTTTGAAACGCAGGAAAAAAAAAAATAAAAACACAAATCAGATGTTCTGGAGCTGTTTCACTTCACCTTCCCCATCCCTGCCCCCGAGAAACTGCAGAGCTGGGGGAAGGGAAGAGGGAACAAAAAGCCCCCAGTCAGCACAAGAAGCGAGAGAGATCAGGATGTCCCTGTCCATTCCCCGGGAAAGCAGCAGATAAAAAGGCCAGGCAGGGTGGGGAGAGGATGAAGGCACAGATGCTGTGTCCTCTGCAGCCTGTCCTCGGAGCAGCTGCTCTCCTGACCCTTCCACAGCCCTGCAGGAGGAGGATTTGACAGGAGGGGTCACTCGGTGCCACCAGGACCTCAGGGGACAGGAGGGATCACTCGGTGTCACCAGGACCTCAGGGGACAGGAGGGGTCACTGGGTGTCACCAGGACCTCAGGGGACAGGAGGGATCACTCGGTGTCACCAGGACCCCAGCAGCCCCTCAGGGGACAGGAAGGAGCTCCTGTGTCCTGTTTAAAACATGCTTCAGCACAGGCTCAGGGAATGAACCCCAAAGCAAGGGTTTCCTGCTTCCTGCAGATCAATTCCCCCCCTCAAAAAATGCCGAATTTCACACAGGAGCTGAGCCATTCCAGGTGTGACCTCAAAACCAGGCAGCTGATCCGTGCAGTGGGGCAAGGGAAAGAAAAGAGGCTCTTGGGAAATGGTGGACACAGAGAGAACACAAATAAATATATTAAAAAAAGCACAATGCAGCTTGTAAATCCTATTTCTGTATTAAGGAGAATTGTCAGCTGGCTGTGAGTGCAGCTGAGTGGCACCAAAGCTCCTGCACAGAGCATGGGACACGTTTTTCCCACCAATTAATTCCATGTAAACCAGTCTCCTGCATCTCAACAGCAACTGGGACAGTCTCAAGCCTTGGCTGGGGTAAAGGAATCCCAGAATGGTTCGGGTGGGGAGGGACTTTAAAATGCTTTAATATGTCTTTCCAGGATAAAAATTCCTGCAGGGGGATCAGAAGGGTCAGGTCACTGTGAGTGCCAAAGGCTGCTTTGCACTTGCTGTGGTTTTCATCTTGAAAAAAAGCTTTAAAAAGCCAAGGGAAGAAACTCTCCTGCCTTTTTCTAAGGGAGTTTTTTGCCCTCTGGCTCCTCAGTTTTGAACTCCTCTCCAAAAACTGGGCTGTGCCCCCCGGACTGTCACTTTTCCAGCTGCTGAGGGGACTGTCACCTGCTCATCTCACTGGAATCAGCTCCTGAGTCCCTCCCTGTCCACGGCACACTCGTGTCATGCCCAGTTCATTCCTCACTTCTCACCACCTGCAACTGCTCCCCCCACCACATTTCTTCTACAAATCCATATTCAGGAACCGAGTTTTTCAAGCTCCTCCACTTCCTGGCCATTCAAACAGGCCCTGGGTGCCAACAGAGCAGGGAAATGACACTGCCAGGTACCCAAAACACCTCCTTGGGGAAAGGGGAGCCTCTTTGAGCTGGCAGAACAGGATCCCACCTCCCAGGAAAAGTTAAGCTGTGGATATTTCAGCTGTTCAAACCCCCCTTCCTGAAGCCCTTACAATGAAACCTTCAGCAGGGAAATAAAAAAAAAGCCTTTCTCAAACTCAGCTATTTTTCAACTGCCCTGAAAAACACGCACAGAGCATTTACTGGAGTGAAAGGCAAAGCCCCAAATGAACTCCTTGGGAAGAGGAGCTGGCTCAAAGAATCTGAACTTCTGCCTCAGAGTGAAGTCTGGAGAGAGGAGAAGGTGGGAACTCACACCCCCCTGCCCAACAAACAACGTCCATGACAACTGTCCCAGGCCACGGGAATCCCAGCGCGGGGCAACAGCTCAGGAGCTCGAGACCTGCTGGAAAATGTCACTGATCGTGGTGACTGTTGGCATTTGAACGCTGGATATGTGAGGATAAATGAAGGGATAACACAAGGATCTGGGATGTACGTTTGGCTGTGGCTCTTTTCATCACTGCTTGGACAGCTGGGGATTGAAATGCTTGAGGAGTAGGAAGGAAAAAAAACACCCAACCAGCACCTCCAGCTCCTTCGGGATACGAACGAAGGAGGGAGAATTCTGAATTAGGCCCAGCAGAAAAACCAGCATCTTCCAACCCTGACACTGGAAAGCCCCTGTTTGCTCAGGAGCCCCAGAGGAAGGCTGGGGGGGCTCCCAAATCCTGGCAGTGTCAAAGCCACAGGAATCACGAGTGAATTCAGGACTACGAAGAAACAAAAACAAACCCAAACACCTTCAGGGGTAATTGCAGCTCTTCCAGGTGGGACCTCACAGCTGCAAGAGAGAATTAAATCGGTTTGAATGTGAAGTTTAGTGTTTGAGACCTCGTTGTTTAAATGCTTCTCCCTAGACTGGTATTCCAAGAGAAGTGAGGGGGAAAAAACAATGAGGCATAACATTAAAATGTAAGAGCCTGGCCAAAAATGCGAGCAGCCGGAGGTCAGAGCATCCCCCAGTTACTGGCCAGTAACTCCCCCTGCAATCTGGGACAGATGTTGGGCAGACACAGCTGGACACAGCAGCCAAACCCAGCCTGTCCCCAGCTCACTGCTGCCAGCCAAACCCCAGCCCTTGACAAAACCGGGGGTGTTTAACCCCAAAACCAGGGGCGGGCGAACAAACACCCAGGTGGGCAGGGCTAACGCTGGATTTACATCACCCCAGGTTTTTAGAGCGAGTCCTCAAATCACAAGGGAGCGGGAAACACCCTTTGACTGCAACAAGGCTTTGGTTTCTGTCTAAACCTTCACAGGATCAAGTGCTCGGTCCTTAACGAGAGACAAAGCCCAGGTAACATGGGATTATTGGCAGACTGTGCTCACCTGCTTTCATCACCCAATCCATGAACTGAACACGTTCAAAGTGCTGGAACAACACACTGGGCTGGGCTGGGAGGGACCTCAAAGACCCCCCAGTTCCCCGGGTTTTGTCTCAGAGCACAGAGGGAACCCAGTCAGCATTTCCCAGGTGCTGGCAGGATGCTGAGGGGGTTGTGTTAAACACAACCATCACGTTTCTGCCCCTGGTTTGAACTTCCCGAGCGGGGACGTCTAGTTTTAATTTGTAATACTATAATTAATAGACTCGAAGAGATGAATCACCTTCCCCTGCTGGCTCAGGAAGGTTATTTTAACCGTGCTCCGCTTTCCCCCGAGGAAGCCCAGGTGGTTTAACCCGGGACTGCACCGAGGTAATCCCGGGAAAGCCGGAACTTGGCACTGGCACAACAAACTCTGGAGGCTCCAGGGGCTGAGAAACTCCTGCAGGGAGCCTCGTTTCCTTGAGGCTACACCAGGGTCCCGAGGGAAACCTGGCTTTAGAATCCCACTCACCTACAGTTTTCAAACGAAAAAAATAAATATATATATTATAAAAATATATATATATATAAAAGGCAATGATAAGGTCCTTCAGAACTCCAGGCTGGCATTTTAACACACCACCTTTGTGGAAATGACACCGCCACCATGACTCCATTCCCTCAGGAACAACAGGTGAAAAAAGGAAACTAAAACATCCAACACACCTTAAGTTTGGTGAGACAAAAGCAGAGCAAAGACGTACCAGGTCAGAGCAGTTTCCTGCATTTGACTGATTGCAGTTAAGGGAATGTTCGGGAAAGCATCTTCTACATCAAAAATTAAATACTAAATTAAAAAAAAAAACCAAACCAAACTTGCTGGGATGACTGAGGAGACCTCACAGACAGACAGAGCTCATTCCAGACAGGGGGGATCCCTGGACACCTCCACTCCAGCGCTCCCAGGAGCTTTGTGGGCCGTCATTCTCCCCTCAGCCCCCGTTTCTCAGGGCTCACCACACCCCCAATTTCACGCCGGGCAAGTAAAAACAAAAGGGATGCGCTGGGCAGGGGCCATCCCGAGTTCAGCAGCTGGGAAACAACAGCCAGGGCAGCTGGGAGTCAGAAAAATAACCCCCCCAAAATCCCAGAGCTCTCGGGTTCCAGGCTGAGCCACCCCTCGGAGGTGCATCCCAAACAACCCGCTGGGCATTGACGGGGCTCTCCTGTCACAGACAAACGTTAAACAGCTCCATCAGCACAGAGCCCCACACTGGGATGGCTGGCAGGGACCTTAAATCCCACCCTGTCCCACACCTCCCGCTGTCCCAGGGGGCTCCAGCCTGGCCTGGGACACTCCCAGGGATCCAGGGGCAGCCACAGCTGCTCTGGGAATTCCAGCCCAGCCCCTCCCCAACCCACTGATGGCATTTTCTTTACTTTTATTTCTATTTTTGATTCTACGAACATTTCTATTCCGACTTTTCCCAGCTTTATCCCACTAAAAGTCCGAAATTACAATCCCTGCTCGCGGCACAAAGACAGACCAGGAATGCCATAATCCACATTGCTGGATTCACGCTGTTCCCAGAACCCGAATCTACCCCATTTGCACGAGGAGAGGAGTTAAGGAAAGGGCACCAAACAGAACAGAGCAGGCGCTGCAGGTCAATCCTTCCTTCAGCTGAGAACTCCAGCCAACGCAGCTGCTCTGAGCAGGACCTTCCCCGGAGTGAAAGCCAGGGGGATATTCCAAGGGGAAGGCTGAAAGGACAGAGTGTGGTTTGGTTGCTGCCCACTCAGACACTGGAGGAACTGTTGGGAAGCAGCTCGTCTGCTCCAGCCGTGACCCCTGTCAGGCTGCCAGGGGCAGGCAGGGCACGCAGGGCTGGGATCTGCACAGCCTGACACCAGAGGGAACAGGGAATGCAGCTCCTTCCCTTCCCCAGAGCGGGATGGCAGCAGGACACCCCCAAAATACACAGCAGGGTCTCCCCTCCTGCCCCTGGGGACAGGAATGGAGGTGACAGGAACACTGCTCCATCCTTCCTTCCCTCCTTCCATCCCTCCCTCCCTCCATCCATCCCTCCATCCATCCCTCCCTCCCTCCATCCATCCCTCCATCCATCCCTCCCTCCCTCCATCCATCCCTCCATCCATCCCTCCCTCCCTCCATCCATCCCTCCATCCATCCCTCCCTCCCTCCATCCATCCCTCCATCCATCCCTCCTTCCTTTCATCCCTCCCTCCCTCCTTCCTTTCATCCCTCCCTCCATCACTCCTTCCATCCCTCCCTCCCTCCATCCATCCCAAGGGGGGCTCTGGGAACTGGAAGCCGGGAGGGGCAGTTTGGGATCGGCTCACTGGTTACATTATAAAGTGCCACAGACCCAGGGAACACAAAGGAGACCCCCGGGGATCCTCCACTCCAACCCCTGCCCAGCGATCCCGGCCTGTCCCTGGCAGCGCCATCCAAAGGCTCCCGGAGCCCTGGCATCCCTTTGGAGGTCAAATCCCAACATCTCACGGATTCACACAGCTCACCCCGAAATATTTGTGCCTTACAAGCTCCGAACCAGAATCACTTTGGCTCTGGGCAGTGGGGAGAGGCAGAGGAGCACGGAGCTCCAGGATCCCACCGGGAATTGTTTGCCAAACAACACTCTCGGGTCATCCAGGCGAGTGTTTTCCCTTCCCACCAAAGAACTCAGGTGAAAAATACCGTTCTCTGCGGTCAACCCCATTTCTCCCCCAAAGGAAGCAGCGGCTGAACCACGACAAGATATCCCCCCAGGGAACACAATCCCCAGGGAACAGCGTCCCCGAGCCCGGCTGCTGCTCAGAGGGACAGAGCACAGGCTGGTTCCCTTTCCCCAAATCCCCACAACATTCCCTCGTTCCACTGCTGGCCTCTCCCAAACCCTCAGGGATGGCAGGGACGGCATTCCCAGGGCAGGGCACTTCCAAGGGATGGCACCTCCAAGGGATGGCACCCTCAGGGATGGCACCCTCAGGGATGGCATTCCCAGGGCAGGGCACTTCCAAGGGATGGCATTCCCGATGGATGGCACTTCCAAGGGATGGCACCCTCAGGGATGGCACTTCCAAGGGATGGCACTTCCAAGGGATGGCACTTCCAAGGGATGGCACCCTCAGGGATGGCATTCCCAGGGCAGGGCAC
>WEKX01024504.1:93252-127971 GCA_013390025.1 Pitta sordida
CCCTCAGCCTTCAGCCCCTGCCCTCAGCCTTCACCCACTGCCCCTCAGCCTTCACCCCCTGCCCTCAGCCTTCACCCCCTGCCCTCAGCCTTCACCCCCTGCCCTCAGCCCTCTCCCTCAGCCATCGCCCTCAGCCGTGACCCTCAAACTCCACCCTGGGTGTCCCCGGCCCCACAGGAGCTGTGGCTCAGCCCCGTGCGGGGATCCTGCGCTGGCCCCGGGGGTGGGTGTTGGCAGCTCGGCTGTGCTTGAAACTTGGTGAAATTTCACTACAAGGGCGTTTTTTAAATCGGTCAGCCCGGTGCTTCCTTTGTGCCGTGCCTTACGCTGCGGTTTTGTTCAGTTTTTAGAGTCTGGCTGTGAAGAGAAGCCCCCCAGGAGAGCAGAGCCCGCGGGAGGAGCCGACGTCCTCACCCTGACCCGTGTATGGAACACTTAATGCTGGGAAGATTTTAGCCGGATTTTTGACCAAAACAATCAGCTGAGTCTAAACTGCTCAGCCTGCGGACAGGTTTAATGTTCTGTGAGTTGACTGACGCTGTTTGTGTTTGGACAGGACCTTCACTTACCTGTTGATGTGCCCAAAGCTCCCTCCTCGCCCAGGCAGGAATTCCCTGCAGACTGGAGTATTAAAACACGGATTCTGTTCATGTCTTCCCAACCTTTCACCTGGACTGAACACCTGAAAGCACAAGAGGAAGCTCAAGGGTTTGCCCAGCACTGCAGAGCTGCAGAGCCCACCTTGCCCCTGGGTGTGCAGGTGAGAGCTGGGAGGGCGGCTGCAGCTCCAGCTCCGCTTCTGGCAGCTTTCCTGTGCTCCTCAAACTGCTCTTGGATCTCCAGGACCCCCGGCTGTCCACAGAGCTGCGCTGTGCCTTTCAGCAGAGCCTCGTGTACTGGCTGCACCCCTCGCTGCCCTGGCTGCCGCTCTTCCCTCGGATTGGGGCAGACAGGAAAATAGCCGGAAAGCCTTGTCCGTGGGCACAGGATGAGGCCTTGCAGCAAGTGCTCAGGAGTGACTGGTAAGGGGCACCACACTCGTGATGTACGTATGTGGTGAGATTAACACAACGGGGTTTGAATGGCTCACAGAATCATGGGCTGGGTTGGATTGGGAGGGATTTTAAGGATCGTCCTATTCCACCCCCTGCCATGGGCAGGGACACCCCCCACTGTCCCAGGGGGCTCCAGCCTGGCCTGGGACACTCCCAGGGATCCAGGGGCACCCACAGCTTCTCTGGGCACCCTGTGCCAGCCCCTCCCCACCCTCCCAGCCAGGAATCCCTTCCCATCTCTCAGGGAGCCCTGTCCCTCCCTGCCGTGCCCAGGTCCCCTGTCACCTCTGTCCCCTGCAGGTCTGCCAGCGTCACGTCCCTGTACAACCTGCTGAAGGCGCGGCTGTGCCCCTATTTCTACGTGTGCTCTGCGCAGGTGACGGTGCTGTTCCGCGCCGCGGGGCTGGCGGGCAGCGCTGTCCCCACGGCCCTGCTCGCCCCCACCACCAGAGGCCTCCGGGAGGCGCTGCGCAGCGAAGGCAAGTGCGGCCGGGCCTGGGGGTGGGCACGGCTGACCCACGGCTGTGCCACCAGCCGTCACCGCTCCCTGTGCTCTCCTCCAGGCATCGAGTTCTCCCTGCCCTGGGTGGAAGGCAGCAGAGCCAGGGAGCACAAGAACCCCGAGGAGAATTCGGGAGCGGACGGCCTGGGAGGGAGCGGCAGTGGGGAGGATGCAGAGTGAGTGACAGTCTGGTGCGGTGCTGGAGTTCAGGGGATCTCCAGGCTCCTGTACAATCCATGTGGGAAACCTTCCTCACGCTGATCCTGTGCCTTCCAGTGACCCAGCCCCGAGCGAGGATGAGGATGAGGATGAAAGCTTCTCCTGGCTCGAGGAGATGGGAGTCCAAGACAAGGTGAAGAAGCCAGATGCTATTTCTATCCAACTATATCCTTCCTTGTGTGACCCCGGGGAACCCTGCAGCTCCATCCAGGCTTTGGGGAGCTGTTTTCCAATTTGGAATCCTTACATTCCAGCATGGCAAGAGCCTCTGCACGTCTGGGTTTCTTTACAAGCATTTCTAGGAGCCTGAAGCCAGGATTAATTCAGACGCTGCGTCGTCTCTGAAGAACAAACCTGGCTCAGTGCAAACGCGGTGGGGGTTTGGCTTTGGGGGTGTGTTTGGGTGGCTCCAGCCAGCAGCCGGAGCGTGGGGAGGGCTTGCTGTGTCCCCTGGTTGTCCCTTGACGGCAGTGGCAGGTGCAGGGAGAGGCAGGAGGTGCAGGTGGACCGCAGGCCCGAGTCGCTGGCGCTGGTGCGGGGCCCGCACACGCTGACGCTGCTCAACCTGCTGCTCAACTGCCGCAGCCTGGTGGCCATGGCGGGGCCGCAGGCGGGGCTGCCCCCCACCCTGCTGTCCCCCGTGCCCTTCCGCGGGGGCACCATGGCCACGCTCAAGGTGAGACACGGCACCTGTGCCCGCACAGGGATCCCCCTCCTGCACCCCCCGGGAGGCAGGAGCCCGAGAGCTGCCCTCATGGAAAATGGGGATTTAAGGGATTCTCCCGAGATCTGTCCCAGCCCTGCGCTCCAAGGAGCCTCTGAGCCACGGCCCCCCAGCTCCTCCTGCTTTGTCAGTGCCATGCCGTGGGCTGGGACACCTCCCACTGTCCCAGGTGGCTCCAGCCTGGCCTGGGACACTCCCAGGATCCCTGGGCACCCTGTGCCAGGGCCTCCCCACCCTCCCAGCCAAGGATTTCTGCCCGGGAGCAACAGGAGGAGCTCCTTGTTCCACCTGAGCAGCTTCCCAAGCCCATCACCCGTCCTGCACTCCAGGGGCTGCACGTTAGGAGGGGTCACCGAGACAGTCAAACCATCACAGCGCTCAGGCGCTGAACAGGGACCTGACAATATTGTGGGGTCGAGGTGGATGGGAATTGTTCCTGGCTGTGGGGGTGCAGCTCTAACCCTGTCCCCTCAGGACATGGAATTGGGTGGGATTGTTCCTGGCTGTGGCGGTGCAGCTGTGACCCCTGTTCCCTCAGGACATGGAATTGGGTGGGATTGTTCCTGGCTGTGGGGGTGCAGCCCTGACCCCTGTCCCCTCAGGACATGGAATTGGGTGGGATTGTTCCTGGCTGTGGGGGTGCGGCTGTGACCCCTGTTCCCTCAGGACATGGAATTGGGTGGGATTGTTCCTGGCTGTGGGGGTGCAGCCCTGACCCCTGTCCCCTCAGGCTCGCAGTGTCCGTGCCCGGGCGCGTGTCCCGGGGGGATTCGAGGCCGTGTCCAGCCTGGAGGTGGTGGGGCCCATCCTGCCACACGCGGTGCAGGCCCTGGCGCGGGTGCTGGGCCCGGCCCAGCGCGGAACCTTCCGGGCCGTGCTGAGCACCCACGAGCCCAGCGCCGTGTTCAACACCCAGCCCGGGCTGGGACTGGAGCAGGTGAGCACTGGGACACCCAGGGACATGTGGGATCACTGGGAAAGGGTGTGCAGGGAGCGCTGGGAGCTGGGGACAGCAAGGCCACCCCCTGTGTGTCCCCACAGGAGGCTGAGCACCAGGACCTCTCTGCGTGTGGGCTGCACCCCCAGACTCTGGAGCAGCTGAGGCAGTGCCCGACGCTGGGAAAGGCTTCCATCAGATTTCTGGAGATGAAGGACTACGCCTACACCTGGAAATCCTAGGACTGCTGCTCCCGTGGGAACAGGACACTGCCAGGGGGCGGGTGCTGAGCTGGGCAGCACCTCCCGAACAGACACACGTCCCAGGACTCCTGAGGGAGAGCCTCTGGGCTTCCCCTTTTTGTACCTCAGAAAGCCTTTTTTAAATAAAACTGCTGGTTTTACTGGCTTTGCTGCTGGCAGGGAACACAGCCCGCCTGTTCGGGCAGGGAATGGCTGCTCCTGCTCCTCTTTGGAAACAGAACCCGGCGGGGAAAGGGATGGGAAGGTCCCTCCCAACTCACACTCCTGGGATTCTGGGGATGGGGGGAATCCTTGGCAAAGGCCCTTCCCAGCCGCTCACTCAGGGCCTTGGGCTGGGGCACCTCTGCCTTTGGGGTCAGCTCTGGACCCCGCAGGGATGGAGGGATGGATGGATGGATGGATGGATGGAGGGATGGATGGATGGAGGGAGGGATGGATGGATGGAGGGATGGATGGATGGAGGGCAGAGGGTCCTGGAATTCCATCTGCAGCCGGATCCAATTACAAGGTGAGTATTGCCCAGAGCTGCTCGGGGGAACTCCCAGATAAAGGGAGGAGTTCAGTGGCTGCAGCACCTGGTCAGGAGGGATTTGTCCCTGGGACGGGTGGGGAGGCCTTGGCAGGGGCTGCCCAGGGAGGGCTGGAGTGCCCATCCCTGCAGGTGGATGGGAGGGACCCAGCTCAGGACATCCCACAATTCCATGACTATTTTCACACTCACTGTGTTACTTTTGGAGTGTTTGGTGGGAGTAGATTCCTTTGCTGCTGGGAGAGACCCCAGGCCTTTACCTCACAGGGAGCAGGGAACATAAAACAGGTACAGAACAAGTCCAGGAGTGGGAGATTGCAGAGTCCCAGACTGGAGCGTGTCCAGCTGTGAGCCCAGAGCCGACACCCACAATTCCAGCTGTCATCCCCCCCAGAGCCTGGCCAGGAGAACATCCTGCAGCCAAGGGCTGAGCCAGACCCCCCTCCCGGATTCCCCCTGGATTTCCCACCCCAGAGCGCTTCAAACACTCAGTGAGAGACCAAAGGCGAGAAGCCAAAGGGAAAAAAGTTTAATTCAAGACAACAACGTCCATGAAAATGAAGATCAACTGAAGCATTTCCAGAGCACTTGGACAGACCCGGCGGGGCTTTGTCTCCAAACCAACCCCACACCAGCCACCCACCCTTGTCCCTCGTTCCATGACGGCTCCAGGCACCAGGAATTCCTCAGGTGAGATTTCCCTGGGATAATCTCGACTCCGACCCGTGGCAGCAGGATGTGGGCAATGCCCTTCACAATCCCAAGTGCGCGCAGGTAAAGGACTGATACTTCTTAAATAAAAGATAAAGGAAAAGCTTTCCACATCCTCTCCAGTCCCACTGTCCTTCTGCCTGGGCTCTCCCCATGGAAATGCCCCAGGAGTCCCTCTGGAACAGACCAAAGCACTAAAAACCACCAGACCTGCTCCTGCCGCTCCACGGCTGCTGAGAATCCTTGTTGAGGATCCTTTACAAAAACCACTTGTACACGGGGCGTGTTTCTTCCAAAAAGGCTTTTTTTTGGCATATTGGAATTCCCGTCTCCTGGCTCGGCCTCCGTGGGAATCAGCGCTCACTGAGCAGGGTGAGGATTATGAACTTGTGCTGCTTTATTGACCAAGTCGGGTACAACGGTTGAAGCGTCACCTCCCCTCCCTTGCCCCAGTCCAGGCGCAGATCTGTTGAAGTTAAAATCCACATGAACCACAAATCCAGACGTGAAGTGACGCAGGAGGCGTTTCTGTCCCAGGCTGGGACACAGGAGGTGTCTCTGTGTCCCTCTGTCCGGCTGTCCCGGAGCTCAGGTGACCCCAGGGCTCAGCTCTCCCAGGGCCCTCCGGTCGGATCGCTGACGCCTCCAGAGAGTCTGTCCTCTGATTTAGTCGTTTTAAGAAATAATTACATCACTAATGTAAACAATATAAACATACCAAAACCTAAGTATGATTTAAATACATTTGGATGGTACAAAAAAGAAACAAAAGCTGCGGTGTCTGTACAGTGTTTACAGGCGGGGCCGGTGTATTTACAGGGTCAGCGGTGGGAGGCACTGCGGAACATGGTGGTGTTCACCATGCTCTCCTTTGGTACGAGCCCCATCGCCTGCAGCGCCGCCGTGGCCGCCGTCGCCTTCGCGTGCTTCTTGTTAAGGCTGGCGAAGGTGGGCCGGTACTCGTTGCCGTTCACTCTCACCTGGGCAGGGAACAGGCGGTTAGGGAAGGCTGTCCCCACGGCAGGGAACAGGTAGGGAGGGAAGGGGGTTCCCAACGCAATCCCTGCCCCCCTCCCTGCCCCGGGACTCACCTTAAATATAAAATGTTTGCGGTGATCGGGCCCGCTGTCGTCCACCAGCACAAACTCGGGGGGTGTCCACCTCCTCTTGTTACAGATCTCCATGAGGGCGGACACCGGGTGCTTCCCTGGCACATAAAGGGATTCCAGGGGTGAGGAGCGCAGCAGCCGCCGGGAATTGCAGGAGTTTGGGCAAAAATCTCACCTGAAAGATCCTTCATCACCACGTAATGGCCAGACCTCTTCTGGGCCTTCTCTCCCACAGCAACGAGGCCTGGGAACAACAACACAGCCGCGGTTACAGCCCTGAGCCCCCCGTGCTCTGCTCAGCCAAGCGGGGCCAGGGAGGCTCCGGGGAAGCCTCAAACCCCCTTCACCGGCATTTCTCCTCTGTTCTACACGTGACATTCCTCCCAAGGGCTCCAGGAAGGCTCTGAGTTAGGGGGGGCAGGAGAAAACCCCTGGTGTTCCACAGAAACCTCCTTTTCCATGTGCTCTTTGGAGAGACTGTGCTAGAGAGAAGNCCAAGGGCTCCAGGAAGGCTCTGAGTTAGGGGGGGGCAGGAGAAAACCCCTGGTGTTCCACAGAAACCTCCTTTTCCATGTGCTCTTTGGAGAGACTGTGCTAGAGAGAAGAACTGAGCTGATCTTTGGATAAGATAAAGTGCTGATCTCTGGATAAGATAAAGTGCTAGAGAGAAGAACTGAGCAGCAGAACTCCCACCCAGCGCCTGCAGGGAACACACGGAGCACTCGGGTGGGCGTTCACGGGGTCAGACCCCAGCAGCTCCCTGGACTGATCCAAATGTGAGTTCAGAGCCCAGGGACTGAGCTGAATCCACTGGCAACAGGATCTCACTGAGCCCCTGGGAAACACCAAAGCTCCACCTGTTCCTGTTCCAAACCTGCCCACACTGAGAAATGAAAGGAGGGGTTGTCAGTGAGCACCCAGGGCAGGAACTCAGACTCTGCCATTCTCAGACTTCATCCCTGCAAAATTCCTTTGTTTCTTACCTCAGGTTTTCCTGCTCTGGCTCTGGTGACTAAATACAGGGAGATACAGCAACTGCTTCCAGGGCCTTCCTGTTCCTTCAGCTTTTTTTTGGGTGGCATTTGGGTTTTGGTGCACAAGGAAATCCCTCCCTCATTCCCAGATCATCCCAATACTCCAGCAGCTCCAAACAGGGGCTTCCCAAGGGGCAGAACCCAGGAGAGACACCAAGCCCTGCAGGGAAAGGTTGGGGGTTTTACACCCAAACCAACCAGAGAACTCCTGCTCTGCACAGGGAAACTGAGGCACTGACACTCACCTCACCCCTTTGTCTCTGGGACCTCCACCAGGACAGTCCAACAAGCTCCAGCCTCCTCAGTCCCTCCTTGGCACATTCCTGGGACTGGGAACTGCTTTAGATTTGGGGAATAACTCCAGGAATGGGTTTACAAACACCCTCACAAAACAAACCGGGGGGGGCTGTTTATTAACAGATTGACTTTCAGGGATGTGTGACTTTTCTTTGAAGCCACACAAGAAACAAAAAACCCCCCAAGAACACTCATGTCTGAAGAACTACTCGATTATCCTACAGGGATAATCCCCCTCCAGCTGCAGGAATGTNGGAAACAAAAAACCCCCCAAGAACATTCATGTCTGAAGATAATCCCCCTCCAGCTGCAGGAATGTCACCCCCTGTGTCACAGCCCTGGTGGCTCAGGGGGAGGCAGGCCCATGACCAGGGAACCCAGAGCAGGGCCCAGGTGGTGGCACTCAGGCCACCCCTGTCTGCAGGTGACAGGAGGAATCCTTGGCCACTGCTGTCACCAGCCACCCTTTGGGTTTCATTCTTTGCTTTACAGGAGAAAAACTGGGGCAAAGTTTGGTCCTTCACAGAATCCCAGGATCACTGGGGCTGGAAAAGAGCATCAACTCCAACCTGTTTTGTTTTCTGCCGAGCTCAGCTCTGAGCAGAGACAAAAGCAACACCTGAAATCCCAGAATCCCACACTGGTTTGTGTTGGGAGGGACCTCAGAGCCCATCCAGTGCCACCCCTGCCCTGGGCAGGGACACCTCCCTCTGTGCCAGGTGGCTCCAGCCCCATCCAGGCTGTATTTCCATGCTCTGACCTCTTCCCATCCCAAAGGCTCAGGCCCCACAGAACAATTCCCCCAGAGATCCTGAGTGCAGGGATTCATCCGGGGTTTGAAACGGGCAGATCCCAGTGCCTGGCACTGACTGGGTGGCTCTGCTGGAGTTCCCCAGCCGTGCCAGGGTTATGGCTGAAGGGGAGAAGGGATGGGAGTGGGATGAGGTGCCTGGGACAGAGGGACAACACAGGAACCACAATCCCTGTGGACACCCCAGATCTGGGAGTGTGACGCTGCTCTGGGGCTCCCACCTCTGCCCTCAGCCCAGGGACACCGATCCAGCTGCTCCACCCTGACTCCTCCTGCCCTCAGCCACTTCCCAACAGCCACCAGGGCTGCTCCCAACCCACCTCCCTGCCTGGGCCTCCCCCAGGCTCCCGCTGGAGAAGGTTCCCTGTCTGACAGGGAAGGTCAGGGACACCTGGCACAGCTCACAGGGACAAAGCTCAAAGCCAAAGCCAGGGTTTGGCCAGTCCAGAACCCCAGAACCTGCTCTTGTCCCACGGGAGGTTCAGAAGCCACATTTCATATTCCAGTCAGACTCACCTTTGCGATCGGTCTTAAAATCCACCATGATGGGCTCCACGCTGCCCTCCTTGTTCTTGCCAAGCCCTTCTCCTTCTCTCCAGCCCATTTTCCTCATCAGCTGAGCTCCCATTCCTCCAGTCACAGGGGCTGCTCTTAAGAACTGATCCTATCCAGAAAAAGAGAAGTAGAACAAGGCCTGAAGTCAGCACTGGGGTCTGAAATGAAAACCGGGAGCTTCCAAAATACCTTTCTAACAACCTTTCAGAGACTCAATTTAAAAATAAAATAAAATAAATAAAAAAAAAAAATCCACCTGAGCTTTGTGGATTCTGAGCCCCAAACCGGTGCGTGGAACCCGGAATTCACGCGGACACACGAGACACAAATCAATGTTTGGCCAAAAAAGAACAACTTAAGAAAATTCTGAGGTGATCCAAAGGTGGCAGGTGACCCATTTCAGACAGATGCGTTTCATCAAGCACAACCATCCCTCTCTTTGCTCCCAGAGATCTCCTCAGCTGGGGACGTGCTCCGTGTTCCCGGCACGGCCGTGCCGAGTGCTCCTCCTCCTCCTCCTCCCCAACAGAACTCAAGCACATTGAGGCAGGACATTCACAGGCTCTTTAGGAGTGTTTAAATCTTAAAAATAAATAAAAAAAAACCCCTCTCCACATTTCTTTTTTATTCACTGCACATTCAGGTTCTACTCTGAAAATCCACATGAGACAAAGAGCTCTGGCTTTGCCCTGGGCTTTTGTTTTTAAGGGACCAAGGCGCTGGGCCCCCCCCAGTTTTAGCAGCAGCAGTCGTCACATTCTTTCAAATGAGCATTAAATACAAGTTGTTACATGGTGAAAGCTTAACAGAAAGTTTAAACATCTTGCTTTGATGTAAAGAACTGTAAAAACTCCTTAAAAGTTACGTACCTAGGCCCCGCTGGCCGCAGTGTTGTGAATAGTAGGGCTGGCACTGACCGTGGCAGGGAGGCGGCTACAAGGATTTGACCCTGAAACAAGTTTCCATAGAGGGGTGAAAGTTCACAGGGTATTCTGTGAACCATCATCTCTCGTGCCCCCCGACCCCGGAGCAAGGCAACATTTTCCACCACAGCAACACTCCCTGCCAGCCCCGCGGGCGCCCGGACGGAGCCACGGCGCCCTGGGGACAGCGGAGCCACGCGCGGCACCGGGGGGTGCCTCACTTCACAGGGAGCTGGGCTGGCACGAGGAACACTGTCCCAGAGCTGCACTGGCAGCTCCCTGCTCGCCCAGGACGGACGGGTCGCCGAAGACTCGCGGTCCCTGGTTTCCCAGGATGGATGGATCACGGCTTTCCCAACACTCACTGCTTGCCCAGGATGGATGGAGCACTGCTTTGCCCAGGATTGATGGAGCACAGGTCTCCCAGGACGGAAGGAGCCCTGGGTTCCCAACACTCCCTGGTTTCCCAGGGCGGATGGAGCCCTGGGTTCTGAAGACTCACAGGCCCCTGGTTTCCCAACACTCAGAGCTCCTGGTTTTTCCTGGGCTCAGCTCCCTGGTTTCCCAGGACACTCATGTCCCTGGTTCCCATCCGCAGACACCAAACCCATGAGTGTTTTTAGTCTTCCAGGGATTTCCGAGGCACCAACGGTCAGTGTGTGTGCAGCCCCCACTGAACAGAGCGGGGACAAGGATAAAGAGAAAGACCCGCTGAAGAGCGTGGCAGGAACTGCCCCAGCACTGGCCCGTGACCAGTAAATCCCTGCCTGGATCTGCACTGGATCTACGTGGGATGCTGGGGGAGCAGAGCTCAGGCTGCTGCACAGCCCCCTGACACATCCCCAGCCCTCCCAGCCCCCTCCTCCCCTCTCTTCTGCGGGAGTGTCTCAAAAGAGAAGGACACCCAGGCCCTCGGCAGCGCCGGGATTTGGGCCCTCAGCCCCTGTTCCAGCAGCACCACCCCTGTGTGTTCAGTTCACAAAGGACACGGAGCAAAATCCTGCTGAGGTCACTGCGGTGGCTCTGGGCTCTCCCAACGCTCCTGGACAACGTCCTGACCCAGGGCTGCAGGGAGGAGAGAGAGAACAGAACCAAAACCTCCTGCTCGGAGGGGACAATCCAAGGCCTGAGCTCCCCCGGGGGATAAGGAGCCTGAACAAACTCCAGGGACTGGGGATACAAAGTTCTGAATTCCAAAGGGTGGTTTATTACCAACACCTCTCAGGATCCTGACTGGGAACTGCAGCAGGAATTCTGGCCACTCTGCCAACTCAGACACTCATTAGTGACAGTTGTTATTGATACTAAATACCTGTGCATCCCACCGGAAGAACAAAGGGAGGAATTCTGGTTCCCCTCGGACTGGGGGCTCTGAGGAAACAAAGGTTTGCAGCCAGGAAAAACTTCCTTCCCTTTGGATTCGGGTTTGGCTTTTTCCTTTTAACCCTGAAGTGACATGAATTGAATACAAAGTGACAATGGAGCAGCAAACCTCCAGTGGCACCTGCACAGATACTTGTTAATAATTCACTGACAGACCAGTCCCCCCAGCCCAGGATTTACTGGGTCGGGGTGAAGACAATTCTGGGTTTGGAGCTCACTTGGAACCGTGAAAATAACGGGAATGGTCACAAGAGCTGGAAAGGAGAACCCACATCTCTCCTCATTTTAAAATAAGGGTCTGTCTGCCCAGATTCCTGAGCTCTGGAGCTTTGCAGGATTCCAAATTCAATGGAATGGGGTAAACAACGACCCACATCTGGTTACTGCTGCCAGAATGAACCACTGGTTTATAAACTGTTCTCTCCCACTCCCTGGCCTCGGTTTGAGGGAGCCCGTGGGACAACCTGACACCTCTTCCCTTGTGCTTTGAGCCCTGAATTCCATGAAATGCCACTTCCCTCCTGCCAGCACATGGAGACACCAAAGGGACATGCTGTCACGTCGTGTGTCCTTTAAGCAGAAGGTCAAACCTGATTCTTTCCTGGAGTAGATTTAATGAACATCATTCCCAACTTCTCAGGCTCATCCTTTGGAACAATTCAGGAAGCCAAAGACACCAAAGCCTTGAAGGCAGGAGGTGGGAGCTGAGGGGCAGCCCAGGGACTGAAGGCTCCTTTAGCTCCAGGAACTTCTTCCAGCTCCAGGAACAAGCGTTTCTTTGGACAAACTTGAGCCACGGAGGTGAATTCTGCCTGAGATCATGGGAGGGATCCCCAGGGATCATCCAGTCCAACCCTGGCCTTGTCCCCAACAACCCCAGCGGTGTCCAAACACTCCCTGAGCTCGGATCAGGGTCTGACCGTGGGATCATGATCCTGCTGGGATCCTGAGGAGGGAAGCTGGGGGCTGGTCCTGACCTGGAAGATGGTCCAGCCCTTTCCACAGTCCTTCCCACAGCCAAGGGAGTGAATCCCCTGCTGAGGAATCCCAGCAAAAGCCTCCCAAATCCCGTGTTCCTGAGCTCCTGCTGGAAAATCCAGCACAGAGAACTGAGGAGGGAGCCAGTCCAGTCCAAACCAACATTTCACGGAACCCCAGAAGGGTTTAATTGGAAGGGATTTTAAAGCTCATCCCATTCCAGCCCTGCCATGGGCAGGGACACCTCCCACTGTCCCAGTGGCTCCAGCCTGGCCTGGGACACTCCCAGGGATCCAGGGGCAGCCACAGCTTCTCTGGGAATTCCAGAACCCCTCCCAGCCAGGAATTCCTTCCCAATCTCCAGGATCTGACCAACACATGTGCCCCCCATGCCCGAGGAAAGCTCTGAGTGTCCCCACAGCAGTCCCAGGTGGAAGCTCAGCAGTTCTGACCCGGCAAACACAAGGCTCAGCTCTTCCTCCATCCCAGAGTTTGACTCTGCTGGGAGGGAGAAGAATGGAAGGAAAGGCTGGAACATTCCAGAACTCGCTGCACCACCCTGAGGGCACAATCCTGGATTTGGGGAGCAAGTTCAGGCTTCATTGCAGACCCCAGTGTGAGTCTGGGAAAGGGGGAATCGACAAACAGACCTCAACAGAATTTGCTGGGAAGAACAACAACTATTTGCTCGCTCGCTCTGATGTTCCCTCAGCAGCTTCAGGGGAGTTTGGAAGCCAAAAAGGGAAAGGAAAGAGAAGGAACTCTGAGAAGTCAGTCGTGTTTGTGAACTGATTACACTGATGGTGATCAACTGAAACAGAACCCCCTTGTCCAAAGGGAAAGGTGATACTGTCCAGGAGTCTTTTGAGACAAGAAATCCAACAAGGTTTGACTCCTTTTAGGGATCCTGCTCAGGACCCTGCACATGAGCACCAGGAATTAGTCCATGAATTGAAGGATGAGCCCCACCCCCACTTGGTGTCCCCCATTCCAGGAGACCCAACCCCCTCAGGCACTGAGATCCAAATGGCAATTCCAGGCAGTTTGGTTTGAGCACAGATCACCTCTCCAGAGCCGTTTTGAAAGGACAAAAAAGGGTGAAATCCACGACATGCAAAGTCCAGACAGAGCTCAGCAGACCCCCCAAGGGTTTGAGTTTTCCTCTCCTCCTGACACCACTTTCCCATTTCCACACCCACATTCTAATTCTTCATTTAATGAGACCCAAATAATCGGCTGCCACGGCTCCATCCCTGCAGAGCAGCCACAGCTCCTCTCCTGGCCACTGCCCAGGGCAAATTCCCAAGGAAAATGCCCTGAGGAAGCAGCCTGAGTGAGAAATGAACACTGACTGACAGAACACAGCTCCACAGCCCTGGCAGCGGGTAAAACAATCAGAGCAACACGGACCTGGACGTGACCCACAAGGATCACAGCCCAGCTCCTCGCCCTGCTGAAGAAAACCAGGCGGCTTTGAAGGATGAAACACATTTTCCCATTAAAACAAAGGGAGCAGGAGCCTCAGCCCTGATTAATTAACAGCTGCTACACAATTTCAAGTGCCCAAATAACACATCCAACCTTGTACTTTGCATTTCATGGTTTGTGACTGTCCCTGGAGAAGATCCCATGGGTTCAGAACCCCTTCCTGTGGAATCACCCTCTCAGCACAGGATGAGACTCCACGGGGAGGCGTTCACAGGCCCCACCATCCCTAAAAACCCCGGGGGGCACACCTTGGGCACTCTGGGGGATGTGGAGCTGGAGGAGCAGCTGAGGAGGGCTGTGTCCTCCTCTTCCTCTCCCACCAACTCCTCCCGATTCCAGACCAGCCTCCTCGGTGCTGCTGCTCCCTCCGAGCTCCCCACCAACGCCCAGCCGTGTCCAGGAGCACACAGCACCGCCTTCTCCCTCAGGAGCGTTTTGTGGGGTTGGTGTTTGGGGTTTTGGCTGTGGGTTTGGTTTATCAGTGTAGTTTAAAGGCCAGGCACACACCCCTGCCCTGCCCACAGACCCAGAGACCCCCGAGGCAGGAGGAGGTTTGGGTTGGGCTGTGGGTCACACATCCCTCTGCAGCTCCAGGCTCCTGTGACAGTCACTGAACTCATCCAAGGCAACCTCACAAGTCCACAGTGGTCGAGATCAGTGTCAGGTACATCCTGCTTTAACACTGCCACGATCCCAGAGCCTCCTCTCTGGCAAGTGTCTGCCATCTGTGTGCCCTGCCTCTCTGGACTGCTTGGCTACAGGAGGTGGAAAACTTAAGTGATCTTGGCAAAAAAACCTTCTCTTTTTAGGACGTTACAAATCCAGGTTTTTGTGTCCAGTCTACACCAACTTTTATGGCAAATTCCAGCTGAGCCTCCAACCCGACCTGCCGGAGTGGAGGGGGGTCTGAACACGACCCAGCACAGACCCAACTGTACCAGACTTCCTCATTCCTCCTGCCTGGCAGGTGGGGATTGCCTGAATCCCTCCCTTCTGCCCTGGACAGAGCCCCAGGGGAGTGTCCAGGGGCAGAGACGAGGCCTGAAGGGTTCAGTGACACACACCCCAACCCTGCAGCACGGGCTCACTGCTCACAGAGGCAGCCCCAGCAGGGCACAGACTCATCAACTGCAGCTCTCTGGGCACCCAGCCAGAGGCCCAGGAGCCACGGAGAGAACCAAGGCAAAGCCAGCACAGGTTTGGGGCTCGGTTGGTTCGCTCGAGGTCAAAGTGACACCAGGATCCAGGGCTGCTGCAGTGCCCAGGGCCAGTACCTGCTGTGGCCCAGTGCCTGCAGTGCCCAGTGCCAGTGCCTGCTGTGCCCAGTGCCAGCAGAGCCCCAGCAGGGCAGCAGCTGCTCAGGGTGAGGCTGTGGGTCACACACAGGGGCTGGGCCCAGCCTGCTGCCTTTGGCACATGCACAACCACAGAGATTCAAGGCATAGTTTTCCAACACTGGCACTGCTGTGGAGAGTGAAGAGGTGAGACAGGTGTGTCCGCATCACTTCTACCTTTCGGATCCAGGCCTGGGGGCCGCTGTTGGTGAGCTCGTCCGAGGAGAGGATCTGCGCTCCGGTGCTGCCCGTGAACTGGCCGGGGATGGAGTTGGACTGGGCCCAGGCATCAATCTGTGACAGCAAAACCACGGGTGAGACCAAAATCAACACCTGGCCCTTCCTCCTCTGCCACCTCCCCGGGGATCCCTCCCTCCTGGGCAGTGCTGTGTGCCCACCCCACACCCGGGGTAACCTCAGCAGTCGGGTCCCACGGCCTCCTCATCCACAAAGCCCAGGGACAGAACACCCTGTGCCAGGGACAGGAGCCCTGGTGCCAACCTACCTGCTCCTGCGCTCGGTTCAACATGCACATGGCCTCCAGGTCGAAGGAGTTCTCGTTCAGCCTTTTCTGAGCCACTGCTCGGTCGTTCATGGCCGTGGTGATGTCCACACACTGGGGAGAGAGAGAGAGCAGATGGGAAAAAAAGGTCCCTCTGACTTGGGGAAGGCGGCTGGAGAGCAACTGATGCCAGTGCACAAAGGGTTTCCCACACCCAAGAGCTGGTTTGGTAAGAAACAGGCGGTACGAAAACCCTGGGGGTGCTGAAACCCACAGAGGATGGGCTTTGCCAGGCAAACACAGATTTAAAGTGTCACAACTCAGTAATTCAAGATAACCTTTAATGTTAATAAAATACAGTAATTTGGTATAACCTGTACACACAAAATATCCAAATATTTTTGGTCGTCTGCAGAGCTGCATTTTATTGTTCAGGGGGATCTTAACCAAGAGAATTAAACAAGGGACAGGAGGAGAGGGAAGGGCCTCAGGCTGTGCCAGGGGAGGCTCAGGTTGGAGCTGAGGAGGGATTTGTCCCTTGGCCTTGGCAGGGGCTGCCCAGGGAGGGTTGGAGTGCCCATCCCTGCAGGTGCCCAAGGAAGGACTGGCCGTGGCACAGGGGGGGGACAAATAAATATGGAATACAACAAAGCTCAGTGCAAACCTCCACCCCTTGGTATAAAAAATAAAATGTCTCATTGGTGGTGCACAGCTCCTGTCTGAAATCCTTGTGCCCTGTCCCTCAGATGTGCATTTTATGGACCATTCTGGTCAGAAAGGAGAGGAGCAGAGACAAATGGAATTCCTGTGGAGCTGTGACAGACACTGGAAGGGGCAGAGCAGAAACCCAGAGATCAGAGGAGCTGGAACACACACACACACAGAGCTGAGGGGGAATTGTGACTTCACTGCCACTGGCTTTAGAAGAGCCTGCTCTGCTTTGTTAGTGCCTCACATGGGAGGAGAAACTGAAACTCCTCTAGAACCTGCCTCAGTTGAACAAACCAAACACAAACCAACCAATCCACAGCCCCAGCACAGCAACCAGGCCAAGAATTCAGTAAATATTGAAAAGCAGGAGTGGCTACAGCTGCCTCACACACACAAACTGCTCCTAAATCTGACTGAAGAGGTGGGATCTTTGGTGACAGCCCAGGACTAAAGGTGTTTCTGCTGTGAAGATCATTGCTGGAGTATCTGGCACTGACCAAGACAGTTAAAATGCCACAGGTGCCACGTGTCCCTGGACTGACTTCAGGGCTTATTTACTGCCCCAGGAGCACAAACACAGCACAGGAGTAATTAAAACATCACCAGGCTGAGC
Organism: Pitta sordida; assembly: GCA_013390025.1. NCBI lineage: Eukaryota > Metazoa > Chordata > Aves > Passeriformes > Pittidae > Pitta > Pitta sordida. Next base: position 109,931 of record WEKX01024504.1, read on the forward strand.
CAATGGATTCCCCTCAGATCCCCCCCATAACCCTGGAATTTGCTGTTTGTGCCACTGCTCCAGGAGACAAATTAAAGCTTCACCCCATCAATACCCCCAGGCCTGGAAGCAGCCTGGGACCACTGCCCTGCTCAGCTGGGGCTCTCAGCTCATCCCCTGCTCAACCCCCAGACACTTCCCAAAGGCCACTCACCCCTCAGACTGCCTGGAGAAACCCAGGAATTCTGCTCCTGCCTCCCAGCTAAGCCCTGCCAAACCCCCAGGGGTGGGACACTGAGCTGCTGCCCCCTGAAATCACCCTTAACACAAACAGAGTTAAGGTAAGTGCAAATAAAAACATTTATTTACAGGATATAAAAGCAGAGACAACAGAGTTACAGGCGTTTATAACGATACACAGGGCACGAAGTTGTGTTTGAGACACGGACTGCAGTGGGGCTGGGAATGACACTCTGCACAAACATCTCAGTGTCTGCCTCAAGCTGCCCTGAGGGAACTGGGTGGCCATCAAATTCTGGGGTATTCCATGGAAATGTTGGCCAAGTTGTGCTCTCTGTGCCTTTGGAGGTGGAAGAGACCCAGCAGGAAACTCCTGCTGTGCTTCAGTTGTGCAAAATCAGGAAGTTCTTGAAGAACAAAACACCCCAAGGATGTGATGGTTTGGCCAGAAATTGATGGAAGGTTTTTGGGTTTGGCTTTGTAAGGGGGGGAGAACAAGGCTGAGGTAAAATCAACTTTACAAAATTAACATCTGTCTTAAATATTTAACTTAATTACAACACCACTCCCCCCCCGAAAAATGTCCTTGGGAAGAAATTCCAAGGGGAAGAACATGTGCTGGGGGTTTTTTAGTTTATTACCATATAACTAGATTGTCCTTTGGAAGGCCAAGTGCAAAGCAGCCAGGTGAGCAAACCTGAGTGGGGAGCTAAAATAAATCCATGGACACATCCCAGGGGAAATGGAACTCCTGGATGGCAATCCAAGGGGATGTTACTGCTCTGAGAGCAGCGGGACAGGTTTAATTAAAAACCAGAGTCTCAAGGCATTAAATAATCCCTGCAGGGGAGTGAACAAGGAAGGTCCAGCTCAAAACTGAGAGAGCAGGGGACGGCTGGGCCAGGCTGCTCCCCCAGGCAGGGGATGGATGGGCCAGGCTGCTCCCCCAGGCAGGGCATGGCTGGGCCAGGCTGCTCCCCCAGGCAGGGCATGGATGGGCCAGGCTGCTCCCCCAGGCAGGGCATGGCTGGGCCAGGCTGCTCCCCCAGGCAGGGCATGGCTGGGCCAGGCTGCTCCCCCAGGCAGGGGATGGATGGGCCAGGCTGCTCCCCCAGGCAGGGGATGGCTGGGCCAGGCTGCTGCCCCAGGCAGGGCATGGCTGGGCCAGGCTGCTCCCCCAGGCAGGGGATGGCTGGGCCAGGCTGCTCCCCCAGGCAGGGCATGGCTGGGCCAGGCTGCTCCCCCAGGCAGGGCATGGCTGGGCCAGGCTGCTGCCCCAGGCAGGGCATGGCTGGGCCAGGCTGCTGCCCCAGCCTCAGGTGCTGCCCTTTTTCGGTGCCCTTTGTTTGGGCCTGGGCTGTGTTTTTTTGGTGGCAGTGAGGTGGCAGGCGGCCCCCCTTACCTCGATGGCCGGCTTGGGGAACACGTCGTCCTTGCCGTCGTCCTTGCCCTGCTTGTCCACGGGCACCCACTCCCCGTACACGCTGTCGGCCTCCTTCTTCCTGTGCTGGGAGCCCGACGACACCGGGAACTCCTTGGACAGGCTCACCTGGTTCTTGGGCTGGGGGGGAGGGGCTGGTTTGATGCTGGGGGTCTGCAGGAGGGGAAAGGGGAAGGAGTCAAGGCTTGAAAACCCCCTGGGCTCCCCAGGTGTTCCTGCAACACTCATCTTGAATATACAAAATAAACCTTGGGAATGAACCATTGTGGCACAGCCCTGAAAACACACTGCACTGCAAGAGAAGGTGGAAAACGCCTTAAATCAACCCCTTTCTACTCAAACAATAGAAATGTAAATCTATTTTTACACCTTATTGCTCCTTTTGTGTACACCACAAGCTACACAGATTTATACACCAACAGGGAAATGTTATTTCTAATATAATTCTGCTATTATTTCTATCTCCACTGAGCCTGTTTAATCCTTCTCTAGTGCTTTAGACACCCTGCAAGACTTTCCTGGACACAAAAGCACTCCAAAAGATAAAGATGAAAAAAAACCCCCCACAGCCCAGCACCCAAAAAATACCAAAACCCAACAAAACAATAAAAACTAAGAAAAATTCTCGTTCCTGCCTCGAAGCGTTTCTGAGCTGGAAGGGACCCTCAAGGAATACTCTGAATTTGATCCCCAGATGCACTTGAACAAACAAAGATGATCTTGGTGAAATTGGGAGTTTCTTTAAATTGATAAATATTCCCAGTTTCACCGAGATCATCCACTCCTGCCGTATTCCTGTGAAATAACTTGAATTATTTAAAACCAAGATGGTTTAAAACATGGCAAATGGAAGTGGTACTCACACTCAGATTGAAGAAAATAGGTTTGGGTTCACTGAGCTTGAAGGGATGGTTGTAGAAGGGCCGCTCCTCCTCCTCCTCGTCGGACACGTGGGGTTTGTTCACTATCACATCATCTGTGCTCTGGGCAATCTTCTTGCATTTCTGAAACACGAAATAAAAAGGAAAACTGAGGAAAACTGGATTCCCAGGGTCGGAAAGGGAAATATTCAAGGCCGGGCTGGCTGGGGCTTGGAGCCACCTGGGTTGGTGGAACGGGACGAGCTTTAAGGTCCTTCCAAGCCAAACAACTCTGGGATTCCATAACCAACAACAACAGAACCAAGAACTAGAAGGGAAAGCTCTGGGTTTCATTAACAGGACTGCACAGAGAGGTGCCAATGTGTACAAAATAATTTGGTGTCATACATTTCCATAGAATTAAAATAATGAGCTTTAATGACTTTAAAAAAATCCCCGTGCAGAGAACAAGGGCTCAGAGGGGCTGCCCAGGGAGGTTTGGGGTGCCCATCCCTGCAGGTGCCCAAGGAAGGACTGGCTGTGACACTCAGGGCTGGGGGACACGGTGGGACTCCATGGTCTGGGAGGGCTTTTCCAACCTGGACAATCCCGTGACTCCAAAGCCAAAGCAGCTCCCACAGTGACCCTGTGCCCACAGGACACCAAAGCCCAGCCTGGTTATTGTCACACAGCTGCTGCTCTCCCTCACCTCCGTCAGCTCCTTCAGGGTGTCCCTCGAGGACTTCTGGCTGGCCTTGTCATCCTTCTTCTGGGACAGCAGGGGCATCAGGCTGGGGGGCAGGGGGACGCCCGACTTGGCGCACATGGCGGCCGCGTTGGCTTTGGCGATTTCAAGGAGCTGGGCCTTGTCTGAAGAGTTGGGGTTGTTTGAAGAAAACTTGTTATTTTTACAGGTTCTTAAGTGTTCTGGCAAACTAAGTAAGGTTTTACCCACGCTGTACGTTTCCAGTGTTCCGTGTGAGGAACTAAAATTGAATTGAGTTGCTCCAGACTGTGTTGGGTCTGCCCAACAGAGCACTGGAACTGAGAGTGTAACACAGAGCACAGCAGTGCCAACCACAGCCCTCAGCGTCCTCCCAACCCCACAACTCTGATCTCTCTTGCCTCACTGACTCACTCCACGGCATCAATTCCAAACTTTCCCCACCATCTCTCTCTGAAAAGCTCCCAGGGTATCTCTGAAGGTTCAAAACCTCCAGTCCACCCCAGGAGGCCTCCTCATGCTGTCCAACAGCTTGTCCCCAAATCCAAACCTCCCTTCTCCTTCCATAACTCGCTACCCAAGGAAAAGCCTGGCCTCTCCTGCTCCAGGCACAGGGAAGAGCTGCAGCTCACGAGCTTTTATTTTATTTTCCAATATGCTGAGCCTGGGACTATTTTCAGGAGCAAGACTCCTTCTCCTTTAAGTTCTTGCCACGGGAAAAAGGCAAGACAGAGGTGACAACAAAGCAACCACTATGACCTGAATGACCCAACGTGTTCACAGGAGAACTAGAAACTCTGAAGTTTCTCATGTGCAAGTACTTGGCCTTTCCTACGACCATGCACGGTGCTCCTCAAGGCTGCAACAGCTCCAGAGACACTTCCAGCCAAATGCACAGTGGTGATTCTGCTCCACCAGCAAAGCTCCTACTGGAAGTCACTGCCTAAAACTACTGCAGAAAAGGACTCCCAAGGAATTCCTTAAGAATGCTGCAGTGAGTTGACATCAGAGTGTGCAAGTGAACCCACTGTCACCTAAGCACGGAAGGGCTGCAAATGAAAGCGTCACTTACCCAGGTCTGTGAGACGTTTAGGGGATCGGCTGGAGAACTCGGAGGACCTGGACCTGCGGCGGTCGGGTGACCTGCTGTACCGCCTCCTCCCCGACGACCGGGAGCGCCGCAGTCGGATTGGTGACCTGCTGGAGCTCCGTCTCCTCCCGCGAGATCTTGACCTCCTCTGGCGAAGGGGTGACCGGCTCCTGCTCCGCAATCGGAGCGATATCCTACGGTCCCTGGAATCCGACCTCCTCCTCCTTCTCTCGGTCGACCGCGATCTGTTCCTCTGAGACCTCTTACGCCTGTCCCTTGACAAGGAGCGGCGCCTTCGGGACGCCGACCTCGACCTGCTCCTCCTCCTGTGCCTGGAGCGCGACAACGAGCTGGAGCGCGAGCGGCGGTTGGACTTGGACCTCGAGGCTCTTCTCCGCGTCGCTGACCTGGAGCGGTTCCGCCGGGAGCGCGAGTCTGTGTCGTATCGCTTGGATCGGCGCTGAGAGGACCTGGAGCGCCTGCTCCTGGACCGCCGAGAAGACTCTTTGTCTGCAGTTTTCTCCACAGATTTGGACTGACTCCTTTGGCGAGCGGCGGACCTGGAACGCCTGCGCCGAGACCTCCGGGTGGATTCTTTGTCTGCTGTTTTCTCCACGGAGGTTGACTGACTCCTCTGGTGAGCCGTGGACCTGGAGCGTCTCCGTCGGTACCGCCGGGTGGACTCTTTGTCCGCCGCTTTTTCAACAGACATGGATCGACTCTTTGGGCGAGCAGGAGATTTAGAGTGTCTGCTTATGGATCTTTGTGGAGACTCTTTATCAGACGCTTTATCAACAGATTTGGATCTGGATTTTTCACGTTCAGAAGACTCAGAACGTCTACTCTCAGGGACAAGGGAAGAGGCCTGTTCCTCAGACTGGTCTAGAGCCATGGAATCCTGCTTATCTTCATCTGCCAAAGATGGCTCCACGTCCTCACCCTCCTCTTCCCCACTGGAAGACTGTGACTCATGCTCTGATGATGTGGAGTCTCTTTGTTCAGCTGTCAAGGAGGGCTCCACATCATCTCCTTCATCTTCCCCAGTGGTAGATCTTGATTCGCCCCCATCAGGGGAGGGGGAACGTCTGTGCTCAGCTGTCGAAGAGGCTTCCACATCCTCTGCTTCTTCGCCAGCAGTAGACCTTGACTCTTGCTCGTCTGATGAGGTGGAGTCTCTTCGCTCAGCTGCCGACGAGGGCTCCACATCCTCTGCATCTTCCCCAGCAGTAGACCTCGACTCATGTTCGTCTGAAGATGTGGAGTGTCTACGTTCAGCTGTCAAAGAGAGCTCCTGGTCCTCTGCTTCTTCACCAGCGGTTGACCTCGACTCACGTCCATCAGGAGACACAGAGCGCCTGTGTTCAGCTGTCAAATCCTCAGCTTCTTCACCAGCTGTAGACCTTGACTCACGGTCATCAGAAGATGTGGAGTGCCTACGTTCAGCCGTCACAGAGGCCTCCCCATCTTCTGCATCTTCCCCAGCAGTGGACCTCGACTCGTGCTCGTCAGAGGATATGGAATCTCTTCGTTCAGCTGTCAAGGAGGGCTCTGCATCTTCTGCCTCTTCCCCAGTGGTTGACCTTGACTCATGCTCGTCAGAAGACACGGAGCTTCTATGTTCTCTTGCCAAAGGCTGCTCCAGATCCTCTGTTTCTTCACCAACACTAGATCTTGACTCGTGCTCATCAGGGGAGCTGGAACGTCTGTCCACATCATCCATTTCTTCGTCTATGACAGATTTCTGGTCATGGCCCTCGGGGGACACAGATCGTCTATGTTCAGAAGCCAAAGAGGACTCCAGACCCTCTTCCTCCATGGGAGATTTCGGCTCATGACCTTCCTGATAGGAGGATGTGGAATATCTACGTTCAGATCTGAAAGAGGGCTCCAGATCCCCCGTTTCTTCACCGAGGCCTGATCTCATACTGTAGCCATCGGGAGACACAGAGCACCCATCCTCAGGCATTAAAGAAGGCATTGCATGATCTGTTTTTTCAGCAGGGATGGATTTCAAGTCACTGTCATCAGGGGACATGGCGGCTCTGTCGTTCAGTGCCAAAGGTTCAAGACTGTCTGCTTTCCCAACAGTGGTGAATCTCAACTCCTGCTCATCAGGAGATGCTCCATGTTCATTTTCAGGTGTTGCAGAAAGCTCCTGCATATCTGCTTTCTGAGGAGAGGGGAATCTCACCTCCTGGCTCTCGAAAAACAAATGGTCATGTTCAGATGTCAGAGCAGAATCCACACCCTCTGCTTTCTCAGCATGTGTCCTTGATTCATACTCCTCAGGGGACAGAGCATGTTCATTTTCAGATGTCAGGGAAGGTTCCTTGACATCTACTCTCTCAGCAGGGCTGGACTGCAGATCCTGAGCATCAGGGGACATGGAACATTCACCCTCAGACAAAGACAACTCCTGAACCTCTCTTTTTTCAACAGCTGCAGACTGCAACTCCCGGCTGTCGGTGGATATTGAACTTTCGCTTTCAGATGCATCAGAAGGTTCCTCCAATTCTTTTTCAACAGGGCTGGACCGCACATCCCGCCTCTCCGGGGAAACACTGTACTCATTTTCAGACAGCAAAGAACCATCCTGTTCCTCAGGCTTGTCAGCGTAAGCATGAAGCAGCTCCAGCCCCGTGGAGGACACGGCGTATTGGCTGCGGGGGGTCACTGCAGGCTCCTGCGCTGCGGTGTCGTCAGTCAGGGCAGGCTGGAACCCGTGGCCCTGAGGGAAGATGGAATATTCACTGCCAGGGGGCAGAGGAGGCTCCTGTGCCTCTTTCTCTGCAGGGCTGGCCGTCACCTCCTGGCCCTCAGCAGACACACCATACTCACTCTCAGGCAGCACAGAACAGTCCTGCACCTCTGGTTCCCCAGCCAAGGTGTGATGTTCAGAGGCCACAGCATAGTCATTGTCCGGTACCACAGCAGCCTCCTGCACCTCTGCCCTTATGGGAGAGCTGGACCTCAACTCCTGGCCCACCCAGGACACAGCATACTCGTTTCCAGACACCACAGCAGCCTCCTGAAGCTGTGTCTTTTCGGCAGAGGGTGACTGCAGCTCCTGGCTCTCGATGGACACCGAACATTCGTCCTCAGACACCCGGTAATGCTTCCGCAGCTCTGTCTTTTCAGCAGGGGTGGATGTCAGCTCTGGGCCATCAAGCCCTATTGTGTATTCATTTTCAGACACCTGAGAAGGTTCCTCTACCTCAGTTCTTTCAAAAGGGGTGGTTGTCACGTCATGACCGTCGGAGGCCACAGAACATCTGCTTTCCAGTATCATAGGGGACTCCTGCACCTGCATTTCATCGTAGGCAGATCTCAATTTGTAGCCATCAGGGGATGGAAGAACTTTCAGCTCAGATGAATTGAGGGCCTCCACTCTTTCAGCAGAGACGGGTCTCAATTCGTGACTATCAGGCAACAGGAGAACCCCACCTTCCGATGTCACAGCAGTCACTGGGGGCTGTGGTTTTTCAGGTGTGCTCAATGAGTCACAACCATCAGCAGACATGGAGAGCCCACTTTCCAGAGAGACAGGAGGCTTCTGGACCTCCACTTTTTCAACTGCAGGGGATGTCAATTTGTAGACTTCAGGGAACACAGAAGATCTGAGCTCAGATGCTACTGACAGTTCTGCACCTTCAGTGCTCTCAAAGGAATTGTACTTTGCTTTGGGGCCACCGTGGCACAAGGGGATCCCACTTTTTGCCATCACCAAGGACGCTGCACCGTCCATCCTTCCGGCAGGCAGGTATCGCGACTCGTGCACTTCCGATGACCCGGAGCAGCCAACCTCAAGGACTGAGGGAAGTGTCACACCATCTAAACCTTTGTCAGCAGAGGACCTGGACTCATGAACTTCAAAAGAAGACACTGAAACAGTATCATCAGAGATCTCAACAGGTCCACGCACAGATGTGAGAGAAACTTCTGGAGCCTTGACTTTTTCAACAGGTAAGTATCTTTGTTCATTTCCAGCTGGTGACTGGAAGGAGTCACATCCAGAGGGAAGCTCCTCTACTGCTGTAGCAAAGCTTGATTCTGATTCACGTCCATCAAGAGACATGAAGTACCCGCTCTCAGAAGCCACAGAAGGTTCATGGGTCTGGTTTGACTCGCAGCCATCGGGGATTATGGGGTGGGTTACTTCAGATGCCAGGGAAGACCTCTGAGCTTCCACGGCTCCAGGGCTGGCAGCCAGCTGGGAAGAGTCACGTTCAGGTACTTGCAAAAAATGTGGAAGCTCAGTTTGTTCATCAGGGATGTGCTGTGACTTGTGACCATCAGGTAAGTCAGAGAGCACCCCTTCGGACGGAGAAGACCCTTGATCTTCCACTCTTCCAGAGGATGAGGAGATAGTCTTGTGGTCACTCAGAAGTGCTGGAGGAAGCTCTGGGCCTTCTACCTCTTTGAGAGAGGTAGTTCTGGACTCATCTTCATGGGATGCTGAGAGATGGAATTCTGCTACTGAAGAAATTTCTGGATCTCCCCTTTTTTCAACAGATGAGGATCTTGACTTGGATGTGGAGTATGGAAGTTCAGGTAGTGGTGAAGACTCCAGTACTGCTGATTTTTCTGCTGGCCCATTTTCAGATGTCACAGAAAGTTCTGAATCCTGTGTTTTTTCCACTGACGTGGATCTCAGCTCCTGGTTGTCTGGGGTTTGGGAGGCATCAAGTTTAGACACAGCAGAAGATGGCAGATCCCCTGTTTTTTCAACAGATGAGGGGCTTTTCTCCAGACTATCGAAAGTCTGATGCAGGCCGTATGATGGTGGCAGCTCTGGGCCATTTATTCCTTGCTCAGACAGAGACACTGACATGGGACCATTAGAGGACTTGCCTTCACTTCCAACAGAAGGTTCAGGAACATCTTTTTCAAGAGCTTTGGCTGACTCCTGAATTTCAGAAGACTCCGTATGCTTGCTACTGGACTTTGTGGAGGACAACTTACTCTCTCTTTTTTCTGCAGATTTGGACCTTGACTTAACACTGTCAGAGGACTTGGAGCGTTTCCTTTTGGATTTTTTTGAAGACTCCTTGCGCTTTTTTTCAACAGACCTAGACCTAGACTTGTAATGTTCCGAAGATTTTGAGCGGCGGCGCTTGGATTTTCGTGAGGACTCCTTCTTTTTTTCCACTGATTTGGACCTGGACTTGTCAGAGGACTTGGAGCGCTGACGTTTCGACTTCCGCGATGATTGCTTTCGGTCTCTTTTCTCCACTGACCTGGATCTGGACTTGTAACGGTCCGAGGACTTGGAGCGCTGACGTTTCGACCTCCGCACAGACGCCTTACGGCCTCTCTTCTCAACAGATCTTGACCTGGATTTTGAGCGGTCAGAGGAGCCAGACCGATGTCTGAACTTCCAGGAGTACTCTTTGCCCCCTCCCTTTTCTGAAGACCTGGATCTGGACTTGGAACGGTCAGAGGACCTGGAGTGCCTGCGGCGGGATCTCCAGGAGGACAACCTCTTCTCCACTGACCGGGATTTAGACCTGTAGCGGTCGGAAGACCTGGAGCGTCTGCGTCCAGACCTCCGGGAAGACTGTCGCTTCTCCACTGACCTGGACTTGGATCTGTAGCGGTCAGAAGACCTGGAACGTCTGCGCCCAGACCGCCGGGAGGACAGTCGCTTCTCCACAGACCTGGATTTGGATCTGTAGCGGTCGGATGACCTGGAACGTCTGCGCCCCGATCTCCGAGAGGACAGTCTCTTCTCCACTGACCTGGACTTAGACCTGTAGCGGTCAGAGGACCTGGAACGTCTGCGCCCGGACCTTCGGGAAGACAGTCGCTTCTCCACTGACCTGGACTTGGATCTGTAGTGGTCAGACGAGCGGGAACGTCGGCGTCGGGACCTTCGGGATGACAGCCGCTTCTCCACGGACCTGGATTTAGACCTGTAGTGGTCAGAGGACCTGGAACGTCTCCGTCTCGACCTCCCAGAGGACAATCTCTTTTCTGCTGATCTGGATTTAGACCTGTAACGGTCAGACGACCTGGAACGTCTGCGCCGGGACCTCCGGGAAGAAACTCTTCTTTCTCTCTTCTCCACAGATCGGGATCTGGATTTGGAATGCTTTTTTCTGGAAACCGAATAGTTTCTGCTCCTGGAACGGGCTCTTTTAGAGGTCAAACGCCTGGAAGTAGAACGGGACCTGGATTTTTTCTTCCGCTTCCTAGACCTGGACTGAGACTTGGAGCGGCTCCTTTTCTGCTTCTTTGAATCGTGTTTTTTCTCACTGGTTCTGTGGCTACTTTTCTCAATTACATTCTCCAACCTCATGAGAGTCTCCTTCATTCGTGCTGCCACATCAGGCTGCACATCAGATGTTTCTGAATCTCTTTTCTCTGGGTCCTCTTCTGGAGTTGCTTCTTTGACGTCCTCAGCCTCTGGAATGACTTCTGACTGGGCTGTCTCTGCCACAAGTCCTGGAACTGCTTCTGTATCACTTTCAGGTACATGAGTCTCAGGAGCTGCTTCTAAATCTTTTGTCTCTGCCTCCACCCCCACGGCTGCTGCTGCCTCTTTCAGCTCTGCATCAGTCTGAGGAGCTGTTTCCAAATCTTGTGATTCTGCCACAGGAGGTGCTGCTGATTCTTTTTCCTCTGCTGCACAGGAAGGACTAAAAACTGTTTCTGCTGATGGTCGAGCCTGCTCTGCATCTTCCTTTTCAATCAGCATGTCCTCCACTTGCTGCCCCTGCACTCCTGCATATTGCACCTCTGCTGTCACTGCAGGTTCCAGTGTCATTTCCACACCTTTCACATCCTCTGGTCTTGGAACTGCTTCAGAAGATTTAATTTCAGCAGCATCAAAGATTTCTGGAGCCTTTTCTGAACTCTTCCATTCTGTAGAAGGTTTTGTTTCTAGAACTCCCTGCAGCTCTTCTGGCTTTTCAGTGTGCAAAGACTCCGGAGCAGCTGCTGAAGCACCAGCCGCGGGTACCTCAAGCTCTTCCCCTGCTCCAGAACTTCTCTCCTCTACTGCTGCAGACTCTTTGACGCTCTCCAACCAACTCACTGCTCCAGCTTCTGCTGCTGGCTTCAAGCACTCTGCTGTCTCTATTACTGAAGGCTCAGTTATTTGAGTGCTGGTCGCCCCTGCTTCAACTACATATTCTACAGCAGGTGCCTGAGCTGGCACACCTCTCACTTCTGCCATATTATTCTCTTCCACTCTGGGCAAAGACTCCAATGCTGCTGCCGAATGACCCACTCTTTGTTCCTGAACGGGCTTTAAACTGGTTTCTAAACCTTGCACAGGTTCTAGGATTGCTACTCCGCTCCTTGGCTCTGCTTTGCTCAGATCTTCCGGAGCGGGTTCAGAATCCTTTCTGCCCCTGACCACCTCAGCCTGTGAGGTTCTCGTGTGTGTCACCACTTGAGTCTGTGAAATGATGGAACTCTGTGTCTGGTTTGCACTGAGAGCTCCTCTCTGTGTCGTGCTGTGCCAAGGCATTGCTCCTGCTGGGGCCTCTCTAACCGGTTCCACGTTGTCACGCGCAACCACAGGTGCAGGAGTCCTTTCTAAGGCAACGAGTCCTGGACTTGCAACAGCCCCACAATGCACAGCTTCTTCTGAAGCTTTAACACCCTCAGCTTGCAGAGACAGTGAAGCTGCTGCCACAGCCACTGGCCTCAGGACCCATCCTGTACCTTGCACATCCTCCTTCAGCAAAGGCGGGGCAGGTGCCAAACCCCTCGCGTTCCACTCACCCTCAGGTCTTGATTCTCTCAGCAACGGAGCCCCTTCTGAATCTTTTGCTCGTGGGCTTCTAAGCACCTCTGCCACGTGGGCTTCGGGAGCTGTTCTCTGAGCCAAGGTCTGTATGGCTGCTGTGGGTTCTGAAGGTGATATCACACCTTTTGCCTCTGCAAGCACATCCCCACCTGACAGTGCCACTGGAAGTGCAGACCCCTGGGCTCTGTCCACACCCCCCATTCCCGTGGAGTCTCCACATTGTAGGAACCCCGCTGAGGCACCCAGCACTGCTGCAGGATGTGTGGAGCCTTGCAGGCTTTGATGAGCTGTGACACCCAAAGGTTCCACAGCTGGTTCCAAACTTTTCACATTTTCCAAAGCCGGTTGAATATCCTTCACTTCTAGAACAGCTCCTGGCCCTGGGGGTGTTTGGGCACTTTTTATTTCCACTGGGGTCACAGGAGTGGCTGCAGACATTGTAAAAGGATGTTGCAAAGGTACATTTGCTTTCAAGACACTCGAACCCTCCACAGGGAGCGTCCCACTCACATTCCCAGATATAACCGAGGCATGCAGGGCTGGCTCCAGAGCTCTGCTCACACCACCCCACTCCAAAGAGGGATCCACACTTTGCACAGTTCCCACATGCAGAGATGTTTCAGTTGCTGCTGGAATTTTCACTTCTTGCCCAGCCACAGCCACGTGAGCTACTGTCACTGCACCTGGATCTGCCCAGTTTGCAGATGTAGGAATCACTGTCCCACCACTTGCCAAGGACATGGGTTCTGAGGTTGTCCCTAACTCTGGTGCTCCCCTCTGAGACACCGACTGCAGAGATGCTTCTGAGTAGGTCAACACCTCCATGGACTCAGGCTGGAGAGCTGCATCCAAAGCTGGGACCTCTGCAGCGCCGCAAGGTTCCACAGTGACCGCTGAACCTCTCAGTGCTTCTGCTGAATCCTTCTGAATCTGGGCTTGACTGGCAACTCCAGATGAGATGTTGGACCAAGTGTCATTTCCAGGATCAACAACACTGGCATTAACAGCTACAGGATAAATATTCTCATGAGACTGCTGAATTTGTTCTTCACTAGTGCAAACTGTACTCTGAGCTACACTGGCATGTTCTGGGATATCCGAATTAAATGGGGGATTTGCTGCGCACAAAGTCCCCTCCGCGCTTCCAAGGTTTTCTGCAGGCTGCTGAGCCTCAACTATTGAGTGAGAAACAAGTCCTAAAGCTTGAGGATCGAGCCCCTGACTTGCTGCAGAGCACAGCTGGGGCTGCACGTGGCCAGCCAGGCCGGGCTCTCCCAGCCCTCCCTGCTGTACATTCAACTGGGAGCCGGGTTTCTCCAGCTGCACAACTGCAGCTTCTCCGGGACGTGCACTCAGCTTGGATTCCTTTGGCTGCTTTTTATGCTTCTTCTCTTTCTTCCTTTTCTTCTTCTTTTTCTTCTTCTTCTTGCTTTTGTGCTTCTTGTTCTTCTTTGCTTTTTTCCTAGGAATTTCATCTTCGCCAGTGGAGCTCCTTTTTGTAGACTGGCCACTGGTTTTCACAGTATTTGTGTCTACATCTAGAAAAAATGATATTTTCCTGGTAAACGATTAATAAGACTGATTTAAATACTCTTTTAAACTAGTGGTGCAGCACATGGTCAGAGGCACAAAACAATTAGAACTTACAAACCCTGCCTGCTCCACACACAAACAGCACACGTTGCCCCCTTCCCCTCAGGAGACACTTAAATGCAACCAATGCTTTTTACAAACAGCTACACAAATCTTCCTGCTCAACAGCACTTCTGTAAAGCCCTTGATGAGATCCCCCACAACACCCCTCTCTCCAAACCGGAGTCATGGATTTGATTGGGGCATTAGGAAATAGTTGGATAACCACATGCAGAGGGGAGTGGTCAATGGCTCAGAGTCCTGCTGGCCACTGGTGACCACTGGTGTCCCTCAAGAGGCTGTACTGGGACCAGTGGGATTTAGTATCTTCATCAATGACACAATGAGAGCACCCTCAGCAGGTCTGCAGGTGACACCATGCTGAGGGTGCAGGTGACACTCCAGAGGGACCTGGACGAGCTCCAGAAGTGGCTCATGGGAATCCTGTTGGTTTAACAAGGCCGAGGAAGTGCCGCACACGGATCAGGGCACTCCTGGGATCAGTCCAGGCTGGGGATGAGCTGATGGAGAAGGACCTGGGGGAGCTGGTGGGGGAGAAGCTGGACATTGCCCAGCCCAGAACCATCCCCCTGCCCTGGGTTCTGGGGGGGATTCTGCCCCTCTGCCCATGTCATTGATGAGGTGTTAAATCCCAGTACAGACTCTTGAGGGACACCACTGGTCACCAAAGGTCATCAGAGTCTGAGCCACTGGCCACTCCCCTCTGCATGTGACCATCCAACTAATTCCTAATGCACCAAACAGTCCATTCGTCAAACCCAGCACTCTCCAGTGTGGAGGGAAGGATGTCTCACCCCTCAGGTGAGCCCCCACCTGCAGAGCTGCTCCAGCCCTGGGATCCAGCCCAGGAAGGACATGGAGCTGCTGGAGAGAGTCCAGAGGAGGCCCCAGGATGAGCAGAGGGATGGAGCAGCTCTGCTGGGAGGAAAGGCTGGGAGAGCTGGGAATGTTCAGCCTGGAGAGGAGAAGCTTTGGGGTGACCTCAGTGTGGCCTTCCAGCCAAGACAGAGAGACTGTTTCCAAGGGCCTGGAGTGACAGGACAAGGGATGGCTTCCAATTGAAAGAGTAGGCTTACATCAGATATATAGGAAAATCCTTCCCTGAGAGGGTGGGGAGGCCCGGGCACAGGGTGCCCAGAGAAGCTGCAGCTGCCCCTGGATCCCTGGAAGTGTCCAAGGTCAGGCTGGATGGGGCTTGGAGCCACCTGGGACAGTGGAAGGTGTCCCTGCCCACAGCAGGGAGCTTGGAACAAGATGATATATATTTCAAGTCCCAGCCATATAATTCCATGATTCCCCCTTGTCCTGTCCCTCCATCCCTTGTCTCAAGTCTCTCTCCATCTTTCCTGGGGCTCCTTCAGCTCCTGGAAGGCCACACTGAGCTCACCCCAAAGCTTCTCCTCTCCAGGCTGAACATTCCCAGCTCTCCCAGCCTTTCCTCCCAGCAGAGCTGCTCCATCCCTCTGCTCATCCTGGGGCCTCCTCTGGACTCTCTCCAGCAGCTCCATGTCCTTCCTAGGCTGGATCCCAGGGCTGGAGCAGCTCTGCAGGTGGGGGCTCACCTGAGGGGCAGAGGGGTGAGATGTACCTCCACCTCCCCTCAGCAGGGCAGTGCCTCCCTCCTGGAGGCTGGAGATGTGCTTCTGAACTCCCAAAGGTAAACCAGAATTCCCTCTTCCCAGACAAATGACCCAGGTGGTGGTTTGGTGAACAGAACCTGAGTGGCTCAGTGTACCCCAGGAGTGAGCCCAGGGCTGCTCTCCATCAGGAATTCCTGTGTATTCACTGGCCAACTTCCTCACCAAGGTCTACAGATTTTGGGAAACAGCTGGAACAGCTGCCAGGCCCGGAGTGCAGCTGCACAATCCCCTCCGAATGTGCAATTCCAAATTCAGGTGGCTGTAGGGACAAGCAATTGCTGATGGGGAAGGAAAAGAGGGAGACTGAGGTTTGTATCACCTCCTTTTAATGCTGTGCCTCATTTCCCTCTGGGTTTAACCCGTGCTGGGTTCCTGCCCTTCTGGGGACCTAGGGCTGTGTTTTCAGGAGAAAGGCACCTCCTTCAGGGCACCTTGCTGGCATTTCTGTGAAATATGAGCTGGATGTTGCAGGAATGTTGGAACATTCCCTTCAATATCTGTATTTACACAGGCCAGGGCAGCCATTCAGACCCCGCAACTACAATCTGTGCTCCCAAACATCACAGTTTCCAGGGAACGCTGCAAAATCCTTCAAAAACCGTCGGTAATTGCAACATTGTGAATGGATGTGACTTCAGAGTCCACAAACAAGTACCTAAGGGATGCTTTAATGGAATAAAAGGCATAATAAAGTTCAGAGAACATGAAGCTGAAAGGAAAAAGAAGCTGAGACAAACCCTGTGAATGTCCCTGGGAAGTCAGCCCTTCCACACTGGGAGAGGCAGAGAAAGCCTGGGGGTCCCTCCCAGCTCAGGAGAGTCTGGGATTCCAGGAAATGATCTTTACTACAAAGATAACTCATCAGATCCAAATAATTTCTCTCGTCCAGCTCCTTTTCAGTTACAGTGGGAACGTTTCCCACAGGGTAAGTTTATTAACTGGTCTCACTGATTTATTACCATGTGACCTTGACTCATCCTTCCAGACAAGAACACACCAAAAAATCCTCGTTTCAGCCCGAAGTGCTGCTCATACAGCACAAATTAAAAGTCTTGAGAAGGCTCAAGGTGCACGAGTCGCTGAGCATGAAAAATAAAGAGCAATTCCACACCCCTGCAAACAGAATGTCTGAAATTAAAAACTTCTCTGTGCTGCCCCTTAGAACAAATCCCTCTGGAGCTGTACCCACCCAGAACACTGCAGGCCCCTGGGTTTCACCTCCAAAGAGTGAGAAATGTGAAAATTACGGCCTTCATCACCTCCCCAGAGGCACAAATCTTACAGCAAGGATCAGTCCCCTGAGAGGGGGACCCTCAGACGGGACTTTTCGGCCCAATAAATCCAGTCATTTACTGCAGGTCTCAGACTGATAAAGAACGTCTTCACCTTTGCAGGATTTGCAGCGTGTCTGCATTTTAGAGCCAAGTTCATTCCACAACAACCAAACATCTTGCTGCCAGCTCACCCCAGAATTTTATCAGGGTATCAATAACACAAAGCCAACCCAAAACAGAAGCTGATTCTGCCAGCACCACCCAGACCCTGCAGTAAACACCCACGAAATAAAACAGTTTATACACAAATATATGCGAACGTCATATTTACATACAACAAGGCAACGAAATAAAAGTTCTGCATGTTGAAGGAGTGAAAAGAAACTTTTCTAGCGCATCAAGCGGTGTAAGTTTGATGTAACAACCGGCTTCACTTTTCCAACCGTGAGTTTCTGTGGCTCGGAATCACAGAATTCACAGGATATTCTGAGTCGGAAGGGACCCACAGGGATCATCGAGTCCAACTCCTAACACTGTCTCCCTGGCGGGAATCAAACCCGGGTCTCCCACACGCCAGGTGGGGACACTTACCACCGTACTAAAGTGGATTTTACTGTACTAAAGTGGATTTTAAAAGAAAGTAGTAATCGATACGGGGAAATGAATGAGGCCAGGAGCTCGCACCGAGCACAGCCCGGCTGTCAGAGGGGGTTTCATGCCCATAATCTGATTCCCCCCAGAGGTCCCGGCAGGGTGTGCGCGGGGTGTTCCTTACCTGGGGCGCTCTGCAGCTCCGTCCCGAGGGCTCCCGACAGCACCTCCTCAATCTTCTGCACGATGTGCTCGCCGGGGCAGCTCCCCGGGGCGGCCTGGGACGGCTCCGCGGGCTCTGCCGGCACCGGGTCCCCGTTGGGCTGCCCCTCCAGGCTCCCGCTGCGACACAAACGCCCCATCAAAACCCCCGCCGGTCCTTTGGTACAGCCAGCCCTGCCCGGGGAAACCTCCCTCCGCCCTGGGGGGAAACCTCCCTCCGCCCTGGGGGGGAAACCTCCCTCCGCCCTGGGGGGGAAACCTCCCTCCGCCCTGGGGGGGAAACCTCCCTCCGCCCTGGGGGGAAACCTCCGCCTTGGGATGAAATATCGCTGCTCCAGCCCGGCAGCGCCGGGCAGAGAGGGGAAAAGCCGCGTTCGGAACGTGCGGGCTTGGAGGGGGCTCCCTCCCCGAAACCAACCACGCAGGGCCCGCTCCCCTCGGGCTCTCCCGACACGTACGAGACAAACTCGGCGCGATTTAGCCGCAGCTCGGACACACCGCCCAGGGGCCCGTCCCGCCGCCAGGGCCCCTGAGGAAGGGGTCGGGAGCGCCCTTCCCACCCTCAGGGCCG
>WEKX01024505.1:0-17143 GCA_013390025.1 Pitta sordida
TTTTATTGCTGGACTAAGGTACAGCAAATTTTGCCAAGAAAGGGTAAGATCCTGTATAATGTAGCTGCTTTATGGATAGTGAGAGTCTAGATGAATCCTCCCAAAGGAAGGGATTTGTATTTTTTTTTAGAAGTAGAAATATAAAGGAAATGAACTTAAGAGTTGAAATTTGCCCTGTTGGTTATTTTTCATCTAGTAAACTAAATGCAATAAAAGAACAAAGACTATTTTCCACCACTAAGGATTGTTTGTCCATCAGAGCTGCTCAGAAATAATTTATTTTCTAGCTGATGAATTCTGACTGAAGAGGTTTCTCTCTCTCATCCCTTGGCAAAACTACTCTTGGCAAAACACAGTATCATGTCAATACATTACACTGTGACTTTAATGCAAGGTAAAGCCCTGAACTTCACCGGCTGAGGAAAACAAGGAAAATATTTTAGAAAACTGATGGAGGAAAAATTGCAATAATTTGTATACTCCTATATGGAAGCTCTTAAGGAAATATTTTTAAATAGTAAATACAGTGAAGAATTTTAGTATGAATTCAACAAATCATTCCTAATTTACCTGAGCCAGTAAATATTTTTAAAGGAAACCAACATCCCACATGACATATAATTTAGTAGGAGCTGTTAAATGCTTACTACGAGGAAAAAAAATATTTATGTAGTGATTTGAGTATTTCAGATTTTGACTTCATTCCTTGTTATCAGACTGATTATTTCAGATTATTTTAAAAATATCTGTACAAATTTATTAAACCCCCATGTATATTTTCTTTTTCTATGCATGCAGACAAAGGAAAAGTGAAACTGTGTTAATGGGAATAAATTTGTAGTACTTCATTAGTAACCCATGCCAACTCAGAAATAAAAGGGCAAACACTAATCATGCAATTCACTCTCCTGGTTTCTCCTGGTTTTCACTAAGTAAATGTATTGATGGAAACGGAGAGTCTTAAGAGAAAGAGGTGCAAATATGCAAGAGTTGTTTGCAAAACATGCAGAACTGGGAGGAAAAGAAAAATTTTTTATATTCATGTGATTTTACAGAAAACATATCTTTCTAAAGGTTGAAACAGACACATACACACACTCTCCTTATTCTTGAGAATATTTATGTGAATTTGAAGAAAAATACCCCCAATTCATCCCCACTAGCATACACTATTTGGTCTCCTTAAGCAACTTTTTAAAAAAAACTAGAGATTATAATTAGTAAAATTGTGTCTGTTGAATATAATTCTATACATAACCACTCAGGAAGATCACAGAATCACAGAATCAGTAAGGTTGGGAAAGACCATAGGGATCATCAAGTCCAACCTATCACCTATTACCTAATCTAGCCAAACCTGTTACCTAACCTGTTGCCATCCTGCTACCAACACACCATCCTACCTATAACACACTACCCTAATATCTAGGTCATGCCACCAAGTACATCATCCAACCTTTTCTTAAACACCTCTAGGGACGATGACTCCACCACCACCTTGGGCAACCCATTCCACTGAGAGATCATCCTCTCTGTGAAAAAGTTCCTTCTAATGTCCAGTCTAAATCTCCCCTGATGCAGTTTAAGACTTTGTCCTCTCGTTCTATCACGTGTAGCCAGAGAGAAGAGACCGACTCCCACCTGGCTACAACTCCCTTTCAGGTAGTTGTAGAGAGTGATAAGGACTCCCCTCAGCCTCCTCTTCTCCAGACTNGCTCCCTATAGGGCCTGCCCTCCAGTCCCTTCACCATCCTCGTTGCCCTTCTCTGGACCCTCTCAAGCAGCTCAACATCCCTCTTAAACTGGGGAGCCCAGAACTGCACACAGTACTCAAGATGAGGTCTGACCAGCGCTGTGTACAGGGGAAGGACAACCTCCCTGGACCGACTGACCACACTGTTCCTGATGCAGGCCAGGATGCCACTGGCCTTCTTAGCCACCTGGGTACACTGCTAGCTCATACTGAGTTTCCTGTTGATCAGTACACCTAAGTCTCTCTCCACTTCACTAGTCTCGAGCCACTCCTCCCCCAGCCGATAGCGGTGCATGGGGTTGCACATCAATTTACATGATATCATGTACATGGTTAAGCCATCTGAGTCATGTATGCTAAGTGAGAAGTATGGAGATCTTCACAAACCACAAGTATATTCACATACTTTTTAAAGTATAAATGTTGCACACCTTTCCCAGATGTATCTTGAGGGAGGAAAATAATTTTTGCTTCAATTAACTGCAGAAATATCTTGTAACCTCTGTGCAACAATTCGTTAGGACCTTTCATATTTCAAAAGAGTCAACAAAAACATCTGTCAGGAGAGAACAAAATTAGAACAAAATTAGTCCACACTCGCATGCAAAGATGATCAAAACAAAATTCAGAGATTCATAATTGATCCCAAGTGTCCCTATATTCTTTGACCCATAGTTACCGGTAGTTCCTGATGTAGTTAGATGGTTAGAAAGCTTTTTGAGTTTTTTTGTGGTGATCTGGCAAGTTTCTGAATGCTTTCAAAAGTCAAATCAAGAAATTTATGCAATAAATATCACTATTGTAGAAACCACAACAATTAAAACCTTCTTCCAAGATTCTTAAATCATCTTAATCTGGAATGTTATAGACCATAAAAATAATAATTGTTTGACAATAACATTTTCTGTGTCCCCAAGAGCCCAGGCTGCCTGGCAATACATAGCCCCAGCTCCTGGCACAGTCCCTGGGGAGACGGATGGGGCAGTGCCAGGAGCGTGTTTCCCCTGTGGCTGTACCGGTGCACAGCACCAGCTGCTTGGGACACAGCTACAGCTACCTCCCACTATGGCCACTGCCTGGTGGGGGCTGGCCTGAGTCAGGAAAGGAGGCTCTCACGGCAAGCACAACACGCACACCATGTTTATCCAGAGGAATTGAGGTTAAAGACACACACACACACACGCCCTTGATAAACCTTGGCTCAGTTTGGTGGGGAAAAGCAGGAATCCTGTGACTCCCTGCATAGGATTGGGCAGAAGCCACTCCCTTAGGTCTCCTTAGCTGAAACAGGGCAGTGGGCAGTCCTGGGAAGGCCACATGGTGCTCCAGAGCTGAGGGGGGTGGGGCAACAGGTGGGGCTTAATTGCATATTCATGAGTTGGCTATCGTTGTAAATCACAGACTTTGTGGCCCTGCAGTAAGTCTTACCGTCATAATATGTTTTCTCTTGTTAAATTGCAAGCTGAGGCAATTTGTAGTCTTTCCTATTTTTCCTGGAGTTCTTCACAGGGAACCTGCTACCCACTGACAACCGAAGGCTGAACTCAGCCCAAAGAGAAGACTAATAATACTCCAAATTAACACCAAAACACAAAAGAAACAGCTCTTTAACAGTAAAATTAAAGCATCATAATTATGTCAAGTGTAGTCAATATGCTTAGGTAATACAGAGAGAAAAAGAGAAGTTTTGTTAACAGGTGAACTTCTGACTCTTCCTTTTGCCTCAAAGGCCACTTAGTCATAAAAGCGCTCCAGAAAAGAGTAGCAGAAAATACTTTCTGTAGGAAGCATTCTGTCACATCAGAGGCCAGTGTGGTTTATTCAGAAGAGTAATATCTATGTCTTCACAGAAATACTTGATTGCTCTTGCAATAAAGGAGTAAGCACAGGGTTACATGAGAACTTGAACTCACTGCCTCCTAACTTCATAGTCATGACTGTGCTGCTAGCTCCCAGACTCTTTTGCTTTTCCATATGCAGCTGGAACTTCATACAAAGAGGTAGATTTCTATGATGTAATCAAAATCTTGCTGGCAATGAGATTTTTCACATACTTCTGCTGGCTTAAAAGCAAAGGCATTCAAGTAGGCTGCATTTTTTTAACTCTTGGATGACATGCCATCTTTTCTTCTACCAGCTCTCACCATTATCCATGCAGAAGTCCTCTACAATTATCATGAAATTAATTTAAGTCCACAATGTTTATGGTCAAAGTAGCTGCCAATATCAAGATTGTATGAGCCATAGTCTGCAAAAAATGGATATAGGTTAAAGGAAAATCACAACATCACTGTCAAATAACCTCTTTGTTACTAATAACTCAGTTTATCTGCTCTCAAGGTACTACCATTTCTATCTAATTTCATTTACTCTTGATTAATCTTACAAAAGAAAACATCCTAGGTTTCTTAGAAGTGCTTCTCACCATTTTTGCCTTTGGAAAAAATCATCAAAACAAATATTTTCTTTAAAGATCATGTTCTTCTGAGTAGTATAATCTAAATGAGATTTTTCCTTAACCTCTATAGACTTTTATGTTATTATCTATGAGGTTCTTGTTGTGCTTTTCAGTAAGACAGAACAGGATTTTTCCAGAAGCACCACAAGAGTTCATGTTAACAATTTTTGAATGATTTTTTTTCCAGTCCAGAAGAGGCCTGCAATGCAACATGGAAGTATATTTAGCATGCGCATAAGAGTTAGGTAAAACTATTTTACTCTTTTTTTTCTTTTTAGTGCCTAATTGTTTTCAAACTCCTGACAGAGCAAATTAGACAGAAAGAAAACTGAGAAAAAAAAAATTGTACTGGCATTTGGCATTCTGAAGGCCCTGTTCTTAATTTCCTCCATTCTTTCATGTCATAATAACTTTGGTTAAGCCTCCGGATACATGGTAAACTGGACTGAGTTTAAGTTCTTTCTAATAGCTTTTCTTGTAAAAGAGTCCAACATGAATAAATACACTAGGTCCCATTTATCCATAAGGTATTTGGAGAAGAAAAACACAGAGGAAAAATTGATTAAAAATTTTGCAAAAAATTCATAGCTTTAGATAAAAACCTCCGTTCAGGTCGCTGCTCATCTTCCCTGTGATGCACTAGGATGATTCAAAACCCACCAGGGTGTGCACATGGAGCAAAACTTCCTTTCACAGAATTCACAGAATATTATGAGTTGGAAGGGACCCATAAGGATCATCTGGTCCAACTCACCATCTAACACCCGTAGTCATTGTATTCAAAAGGTAATTAACACTTGAACAGCTGTGACTAGGTAGGTGACCCATTACATTACATGATTTTTTAGATCCTGGGGAGGCTTTGCAGGACAGACTAAGAATGAGGAACAGCTCCCACAGCCAACAAAGGGAGCAGGTAGACAGTAATGTAACTTTTAACCACAGTAAAGTGTTGAGAATTCTATCTGGAATGAGTTTTCAGTTGATGACAGAAGCTAAATCTCATTGTGTTACCCAATAAGCCTCTTTTTTCAACTCTTATGCTAATATAGACAACATTAAATAAGACAATGTGCCAATATAGACATCAGAATACCAAGTTAAAGAAAAATATATATGTATTATGTGCACATCTACAATAAGTCACAATTCTCACAGGCTCACACGTTTTCTCTGTAGAGAACACATCAAAACCCTACACAAAATGTTATTTCCCCCATTTTTAATATCTGTTTTCCTCCTATAATGACTATTTTCTTATCTGCCCCTCTCCTGGCTTCCCTAGTAACTCTTCACCCATCTCCTTTATTTTGGCTGTAAACATGCATGCAATTCTGATCCATGAAGTTGCTTGAATTTTCTTAGTAGCACTGCATCTGAAGAAGTTACAGTCTCCTTCAGTCTGCAGCTACTAGAAGTTATCCTCTCACTGATAAGCCTGTAGCCAGCTGCTTTCAACTAACACGAGACAGATTACCAAAGACACACAATTTAAACTACTTAACCTAACCTAGATCCTTTTAGCTTAACCAGGTGTGGGGTCATCCACATGACTAACTTCCTCTGTGGAGGAAGGATGTGTTGAACAACCAGTAACCCTCACACTTCCAGCTGCAGCTACAACCTCGGCCTCTGAAAAACAGTCCTGGTATCCTACTCGCAAAGGGTCATGCTTTCCTCTACTGACTGACAGAACATGCAGTCATTATTAGCAGGCTGAAACCTGAGAAGAGGGACTCCAGCATAGCTCTTCCTGGTGCTGTCTCAACTACTCTTTGTAGTCTCTGAGGACCTCCTCTGGCTACAACTTGGCATTTTTAGGCCATCAGTTTTCTCCACTATTTGTGTACCATCAACACCATGTGATTATTCCTCTTCTTAATACTGTGTCCTACACAAGTTTTCTTAACTTTGCTCTTATCCTCTTCTTGCCTGGGTACTTTGGTCTTATTCTAAGTTAACTTGTATTGAGTAAATGAGGTCATTTGAGTGTCTTCACACAGCAATGCGTGGTGGCTCCCTGGGACAGCCTTCTTCACTTGTTCAATTAGACTGAGAATAATCTAAAATGAAACTTGCACTGAAGGTGCTTGTAAAATACCAGCCGCTCCACACTCTATAATTACTGGTGTCACATCGAGCTAGTGACTAGTGTCCCCAAGGTGTCGGCCTTGGGTCCGGTCCTGTTTGACACCTTTATTGATTATACTGACGATGGGATTGAGTCCATCATGAGCAAGTTTGCAGATGACATCAAGCTTGGAGCATGTGTTGTTCTGTTAAAGGGTAGGAGGGCCCTGCAGAGGGATTTGGACAGACTGGAGAGACGGGCAGACTCCAATAGGATGAGTTTTAACAAGTCTAAATGTCGGGTTCTGCATTTTGGTTATAACAACCTCAAGCAGAGCTATAGGCTGGGGATGGAGTGCTTAGAGAGTGAGCAGGTGGAAAGGAACTTGGGGGTATTAGTGGACAACAAACTCAACATGAGCCAGCAGTGTACCCAGGCAGCCAAGAGGGCCAATGGCATCCTGGCNAGGCATCCTTGAAGCATCACCATGACTTTTTTGATGAAATAACCTCTACAAATAGGCCCAGAAGTTTTCTTCTGCACCTTTGCAACAGAATATTTTATCCTTAAGAGCCTTAGTACTTAAATACTAAGTGCTTAAAACTTGAAAAAAATAATTCCAGATTTTTATTAGAAGTCTTTTTTGGTACTTCAATTTAGATAGGAGAGCAAAGTCTCTTTTCCGCCCTTACAGGAAGCTTTATTTATGCATCTATTTTGACAAGAAATACAGAAACATTGCGAAGTGTGTCCCAAATGTGTCACCGTCCAATAAAATTCCACATGTGCAAAAACCAGCCCTAAAATAGAGATTCTACACTGACAAAATTATAGCCGGCAAGAGGAAACAAAAGGTGGTTAGGTACAAACTTATGAATACTGTTATTTGCTACTAAAAAAGAGAGTCCAGGGTATATTTCAGAAGTTCAAGTTCCTGGCCAATAATATAATTGAATTCGCAAACACATCCAAATGAATTTTCACTTCACCTTGAGGGATCCTTTGACTATGCTGCTTCAGGTACCACTACAAAACATCCAGCAATATGAGCTTTTTCTTCTGCAAACCTGGGGAGGGAAGACCTGGAGTGCATCTACGCAACATGAAGGCTGGGAAGAAACCCAAGGAGGGTGATCTGCAAAGGAAAAGAATGTAGTTTCACAGACTTTGCTGAGCCAAAGCCTAAATAAGGTTAACTTTCATAGCATGTTCCTGATGAATCTTTTTTTCTTCTAGGTCCAGTGCCAATTATGAGGACTAATGTTTACACAGGAAAAAAAATTCTTAAGACTTTAAGACATTGTCATCAGATCAGTCTTTTTGCTGGCTAAAGAGAAATCCAGTGCCCTCTAATTAGTCCTGTTGACAGGAAAATCAGGTAATGGGTGCTAAACAAATGTGTTCTGAAGCCAAGCAAATATTGTTGTGCTTTAAAGCTAAACTCTGTTGGTACCACCAAGAATTATTTAATCTAGATGAAAAAGGGAGAAATTAGCTATTTTTTCACCAAGTTTTCTTCAGTGTTTGAAGCAGCATTAAAAGGTCTTCATTAGCTGTGAATTAGTAGGAATAAGAATATAGACTAAGAATACATTAGCAAGTGGTGTAGCACAGTAGAAATATATGCACAGAGAGAAGCATTTGGTGGTGAATATGAGATACCCTCACTGTTGGACATCCAGAGATTTCTGCTACTGTATCCCAGCAGTCTGGTACTGTGAGCAGAATGCCCACTAGCAGATTGGAAAGTATTTTTTTGTTTAGTTGCTGCCTAAGGAAATCCAGTTCACATGCTGTCAGACTGCTCCACAAAGCACAGTGATGCATTTTAAACATAAATGAGGGGATGATGTGTTTCAAAGTTCACTAACACACCAATGGAAATGTTATACAAACAGGGGCATAAACCTAAGCTGCCTTTAGGACTGCAAACCTCCAGGTTATGAGATTTGCAATTTCTTCTTCTCTGATTACTGGTCATCATGCCAGGTTTGTAGATTTCAGTGATAACTTCAGGTGTGCCCTCACTCTGAAATCTAAGCCATTTTTATTTGGTATCTAATTTTAGGATTCTATATCTGATACTATTTATTTACATGTTTTAAGAAATGCAAAAGTGTAGCTGAGGTGAAGACATATGGGAAGAGTATTCCAGATGGTCAGAGCCGTAGGGGAAAGAAACTGGATAACACTGGTGTGTTACAGACCCTCTGGGAAGAAATTAAATGAGTAAGTTAATGATAAATTATGAATGAAGTATGTGCCACGAATATTAACCACACACACTGTGTATACTCTGAAACTGTCTGTCTCCAGAAGAATAGTTTTGTAGCCACAAGACAGCATAAGTTTATTTAGGGGACATGGGAACTCTGTAGGGAGTAGGAATCCTACAGAACTAACAAAACTGTCCAGTGTTGTGAGAACCAGAAAATTATTCCCGACTTATACAGCACACTAAATAACAAAGACGTTAAACTTTTACGGTACTCCTAGGGACGGATGGAAGCCCATTTCAATAGCAGATTTAATTTTCCTCAGTTATAAAACATCAAGATTTACATGAACTTGGGGAGGGGGGGAAATCCACAGAGTTAAAGAAACAGCATAAGATCTCAGTATAACATTAATTAATAAATAAGGGAAATGTACTGAGGCTCCAAAAATTTGGGCAGAAGTATTAATGTCAGTAAGAGATGTTTCTGGAGAGGATACCTAAGTGACTTCAGAATGATGGGTTTTTTTAAGCATTGGAATGAAACTTCCACATGTCAACAGTAAAAATGAAAAATAATTTGTCACTTTAAATTTACCTTGGTAGGCAAGCAATTTATTTCAGACCCTGTTGAGGGGCAAGGGGGCAGGTAGTGAAGAATCTACTTTTTGAACTTTTTGAGGATGTAAAATAGTAAGTATGGGCACTTCTTTAACCTATAGTTCCCATCCTTTGGTAAAGTTCATACAGCTGCGTCAGATATGAAGCCTATGCTGGTACAAGAGTCTGAAAAACAATGCTTTCTGAAGGCTCAAGTGTTTGTGTTCAGACACTTACTGACATAAACATCTAACATTCCAAATTTCCACCGTTCTGGCACATGTACACAGTAAAAAGGAGAACACAGCCTTGGGGATCCTCATTGGCCAAGAGAGAACAAAGAACTCACCCAGTAACATCCGTCAGTTCCTGGCTCAGGAACAGGCACATTAGCTGCCTCTCCTCTTTGTTTGAACAGCAACAAAGATGCCAAACCAACACTGCCAGAGTACAAGGTGTCCGCATTAACTGTGTATAGTGAGTCAGACAAGGACACAATCAAAACCACTTGCTTTCTGTTAGGAGCTGAGCTGAGCTGCTGATGGTGGGCCGGCGCAACAGGGAAGAAGTTGACATACAACATAGGGCACAGATCTGGGAGTAATGGCTGACAGGCTCCAGCAGGTAGATAAATTAATCATTGCTACAGTGCTCAGAGCTCACTGAGGCAAAATAAAGTTTAGGGTGCACTTTTCACCTTTTATTTTAGAAGACTAACTTGCCTTGCTCTGTATTATATCTTTGTTTCAGACGTCCAGAAGACTATGGTCCAGCCTTGTGCCTCAAGACATCACAGATAAAACCTACTATAAACTTCTGGTACAAAAGTGCCAGCAATGTCCTTTTTTAAGGCAGAAATTGAAGGTCCATTTTCCAAATATATGTAATGTTAAACAGGTTGTATCATTGATATAAACCAATATAAATACAAAGCATTAACATTTACTCTAAGAATGAAACCCCCAAAGAATTCAGAGTTTATAGGGGTGTCATTCATGGAAGAAAAGCCTATATAATTAAGGAATATATTGGCAATAAAAATCATATGCTGTATTAAAGAAGTGACTTCCTCATTACTTCTCTTTAAAAAGAAAACTTTTTCAAGGTACACAGGAAAACAAAGGTTAATTGGATACAAGCCATATATTTTACTCCACTTGGCAAACATTCAAAATTTTTTTTAGGTTGTTTGGGATTTTCTTTTTCCCTAGGAATTTAGTTTTAGAAACAGCTAGGTTATTCTGTCATCAATATATTCAAAATGTCTACTGAAGAATGGGCAGATAACGGCTGCTTTCTGTTATTGTCTATGTTAAAAAAACATACAGATATTTTATGGATTTTCTGAAAGTATTGCCATTCTTTGAAGATGGATCTCAAATTCAGAAATTAAATCGGACTGATAAGAAGGAAGTAATGTCATAACCATGGGATAGCATGCTACATCTCTCTTGAATAATATTTTCCCCTCTATGTAAATACAAACAGAAAGATTACCATAGAATTTGCTTCTATAATAATTTAACCTAACTAGCAGCACCACATACTATTCAGTGTAGAACTCTAATGACCTGGAAACTAGTGGTGTTTCACATGTGCTCTGACATCATCAATGCCTCTGTTGCAGCATCCTGAAGTCAAAGGTTCAGAGGTTCACAGGTTATTCTGAGTTGGAAGGGACCCACAGGATCATCTAGTCCAAATCCCAAGCAAACGCCCACCCAGGGATCAGGCCCACAAGCATAAAACCATGGGCACCACGCTCCATCCATCCAAGCCTCCCACGATCTAGACCATGTTGCTGAGCTCCTCATCGAGTCTTCTTTTAAACACTTCCAGGGATGGTGACTCCACCAACTCCCTGGGCAGACCATTCCACTGAGTGATCACTCTCTTTGTGAAAAAACTCTTCCTAACATCTGGTCTAAACCTCCCCTGATGTAGTTTAAGGCTATGTCCTCTTGTTCTGGTGTTGTCAGCCTGAGAGAAGAGATTCACACCCACCTTGACTGCAACCTCCCCTCAGGTAGCTGTAAACACCAATCAGGTCACATCTGAGCCTCCTCTTCTCCACGCTGAACAACCCCAGTTCCCGCAAATGCTCTTCATAGGGCTTGCTCTCTAGTCCTTTCATCATCTTTGTTGCCCTTCTCTGGACCCTCTCAAGCTGCTCAACATCCTTCTGAAACTGAGGAGACCAGAACTGNTACACAACATCCATGGCCTTTCTTTGTCAACCAGGCGAGTCACCAGATTATAAAAGGAGATCAGGTTGGTCAGGCAAGACCTGCCTCTCCTAAATCTGTCCTGACTGGGTCTAATGTCATGGTCATTTTGCACGTGTTACTTAATAGCACACAGGACTATCTGTTCCATGACTTTGCCCAGGGCTGAGGTCAGGCTGACAGGTCTATAATTACTTGGATCATCTTTCCTGCCCTTCTTGTGGATGGGTGTCACATTAGCCAATTTCCAGTCTTGTGGTACATCTCCGGTAAGCCAAGTCCTATCACCCTTGTCTTTAGCTTGCTGTAGAGGTGTAGGAGCCCTGGAAGAGACCCAGTGAAATGCCACATGACATACTTTCTGAGCATCTGCTGTGTAGAGCCATTGTTATACTACAGAAAAAATAAGCCTAAATGCAAAAAAGAGAAACAGATTATTAGGCTGACTGTGTTTTAAAACCACTCACTCCCTATCAGCCTGGAAAGTGAAAACAAGCACAAATTCAGGCAGGTCTAAGTCAGGCAGCAAAGCCAGCGTGAGCAGTTGGGGGCGCTTGTCTGTGCAGCAGCCTCAGTGCACTGTGTGTCTGGCTGGGGAACCTGCATTTGCAACCTCCAGGGATGTAAGTAGCTCAGAAGGCCACACATAGCTTTTACTAGATAAAACTTACGGTGAGTTGTGCTCACTATCTTGTTTTCCAGGGACATCAGAGCTCAATAACTATTCAACTTTACACTTGTTCACTTGTTGTCACCTTTTAAAAGAAGTCCTAATGCCATCTAATGCATATCAGGTAGCAGAGTACCTATATCCTGGCAAGGATAAGCTAAGTGAGTTGAAACAAATGAGGTGTTGCAGACTATGACACAGGAAAGCAGGCAAATGATTAATAGCCCAGTGAAAGCTTATCCTCATCTGATATTTCCACACTTGTGTGAAATCCGTACCAGCTGCAATTTAATGTAACTGTTGTTTATTTGGAGTTCCTAACAAGTCTGCCTCAAGTACACTTATAATTGTTCACATCTATTTTCCAGTAATCTTTAAGAGTTAGTATAAAAATAGTTTAGAGACTCAAATATTTTAAGCTAGCCTTCAAAATACTTTGTTTTCCAAGTCTAGATACCACTGAATGGTAGGAAAACCCTCCAGCCTGCAAGACGATGAAATAATCCATCAAGTCATAGCAAAGAGAAATGCTGCTACTCAAATGGAAAGAAAACTTACGTTAAAGCTAAACCCCTTTCTGTGGCTTAAGATAGCTGTCAATGGCAGCAAAGTGTGAGCATCTGTCAGACCAGGGAGGAGGGAAAAATGCCTTTCTTATTCTCTGCATTCTACGTCCACAAGGGAGGAAAAACACAACAGGTTCATATCACTGAAGTTTCCTAAGGTAGAATGATCCTTCTGACAGGGTTTCACCTGCACAGTTACATTGTGAAGACACTGATACACATCGTACTGGAAACCAGTACACTGCATTCCAGGAATTTTTCTTAAAAACAAATACCATGCAAAACAAGTCAGGATCTAGAAAATCAGAAAGGCAGCTTTCAAAATGTTGATCATTGTGTCTCATACTCTCTGAATGATTCTTTTCTGAACCCTCCTCTGCAAGAGTAGGCCACTACGGTATTTATGGATAATGGAGACATTCAGAATTTCAATTACGTACCTTCCTACTGAGAGTTCTATTCATAGGCAGGTTATTCAGGATACAAAGCACAAGAATCCATGAGGTTCTCTTTTAGAAATAGAGGTTAAGCAGCAACATTTAAAAAAGGTGTCTAAAACTTCATAAAACTACAAGAGGAATTAAATACACAAGAGGATATTGAACTCACATATATTCTACAGAGAGATTAAAAGCCAGAAAACCAACAAAAAAAATTTTAAAATATGAAGTATAGATGGACCATGGCAAGTATGAAACTGGCAGTTTAGTGGATTAACTATTAAGCATCTTTTATCTTCTCATGTCTGCAGTGACCAAAGGTTACAAGAAATTTTCCATCCTATCTTTCTCTATTCATTTCTCACACTGTTTAAAGTAAGCCTCTGCAAACATACCCGCAACTCTTACTAAAACAAAGGAAAGTTTATCTGCAGTTCTGTATTTTTACTGAGGGGGTAAAGGCAGGAAAAGTCACTGTAAAAGTCCTCTCTCAAAGTAGCCCTACTCTTGTGGTATACATGGAATAATCAGGGTAACAATATTTTTCTTAACAAGTCATCATAAAACCTCTGAATTCTTGTAAGATCTATTACTCCTTTTAACCAGTTCTTCCATGTCCATCTTCTTTCCTAGAGCAAGGAGAGTTCATTACTTTCTGGTACACAGGGCAGGTGGGAATAAAAAATACACAACGAAAGAAAAGAGGAGATCCACAGGAGAGTACCAAGATTTGGTGATATAGTATTAGCTTAGTAGAGGAAGTTTAGAAGGTCAGAGTTTATAGGGACAAATGGTCCCTTCTCATACAGAAAGCTCTGTTTCTACAAGGGGAAATCAACTGACTGCTCCATCAGTTGTCCAGGATGACAGAACAAATCTTCCTTAATTTCCTTCCTCTTTCCATTAAACTTTGTGTACCTTCTGATATATGTATTGCTAGTCCACAAAGTAACAGGTGTCCTACCTTACAGTAAACTTTCCAAGGAAAAGCCTAAGGAAAACACCGGACAAACTTGAAGACATAATATTTTTGGTACCTTTGGGGGGAATCTTAGGGGAAAACACTTTCAATCTGTGCCTTCCACCTCTCACTTGAGTGGAAAGACTCAAGGAGAAAAAATCTTAAAGACAAGCTTCTCCAGGGAATGGGAATACTGCACCTGCAGTGAGTGCAGAGAGAATGCTTTATGTCAGTGCAGTTATTAAGACCTTCACAAACATTCTCGTAACCATAGATCTGCTAGGATTTTCTTTTTTTTTCCAGTTGGTTTGTGGGGTTTTTCCTTCCTTTCCTTTTGTCTTTTATCTTTCAGATTAAGTAGGCAGTAAAATAATCAGCTTAGTATTCACTGGATTTAAAGATAATGTATTAATAAATAATGGGGAGAAGGTTTGGACTAAATACAATAGAGGAAGTACTAAAGAGGTATGTTTTGTTACAGACACAAAGAATGAGAGGCTCCTTTGAAAAGCATTGCTCACTAGTCATTTCTCTTACAGTTATGGAAATAGAACAATCCTTTCAGTTAACCCCTGAGTATAACCAGCAATCATTTATATCCCTAATTTCTTTGTCTGACCTTTTGGAAACCAAACTGAATCGTAAAGAGTGATGATACACACTGTCAGAGTTGGAAGGAAGGAATAGACCCTGGGGTCACTACAATTCTATTCATATGTAATTTTGCAGACTGGTCCCTCTGGGGGTGGGGGGGAGGAAATCTTACAATATCACAGCATTTTCAGGGAAATTTTGGAGCATTTTGTTTTCTGAGGTTTTACATTAACTATCAACAAGACAAATGAAGCAAACTTCTAAATAGTAAATTTATCCATTATTCCTAGGTTCTGTCTTACAACTAGGCCAGTCTTCTGTTGTTATTTTCACAGTACATTTTAAAAACACCTCTTTCTTTAAATGTTTCTTAAAATAATCCAAATTTGCTCTTCATTGTGGAAAAATACCTTTTTTTAGTCAATGTGATCATCCAAGTATTTAAAGCTTTCAACCTCTCAAGTCAGATAGACTTCCAGGTTTGCGTATCTGATTTCAGCAAACCATAGTTTGGATATTTTCTGAACAGGAACTTTTAAGAGGTTGAACACAGTTGAGGAAAGGAGGTTCTATAGACTAATATTTCAGCTAATGCCTTCTTCATAAGGCATTCAGCCAAAACATTCTTCTGCAGAATGAATCATCAGAATCATCAGAAAATTACAAATTTTAGTGAGATAGGTAAGGGCATAGAGATTTAGGGATTTTAGTGAATTAGTGAAAATTTAGTGAATTTTTAATGAATTTTAGAAAGATTAGTAGATTTCAAAATCATTCAAGAGGCCTCATTCAAGAGAGTTAAGGTTGAATATTAAGGGTGAAAAATGCTGTCCTGCAGTCCTTGAAGGTAAACAGAAGTGGGTGCTAGCCACAACAAGGGGAAAAGAATGAGCAACATTGGAGCTAATTGGTTGAAGGACTTATGGCAAAGCGCAGGTCCATGACATAATGTTGCCGGGATAAATATTCATGGAGTGATTTGCATATGCATGAGACAAGGGGTTAAAGATGGGTGACAAATATGGGTGGCCCTCTTTTGGCACTTGACAGGGCAAGGGACACTACTGTCCCTCTTTCCTTGGCTCTTGAGCCAAAAATAAACTTTTTTCTTCTTGCAAGAAAATTACCTTGAGACTTCCACCTCATTTTCCTTAAATCACT
The DNA here is from genome assembly GCA_013390025.1 of Pitta sordida. Classification (NCBI taxonomy): domain Eukaryota; kingdom Metazoa; phylum Chordata; class Aves; order Passeriformes; family Pittidae; genus Pitta; species Pitta sordida. Next base: position 15,715 of record WEKX01024505.1, read on the forward strand.
ACAGACAATATATAATCCACACCATGATCACCTGTACCCAGCATCTTTGCACAATTTCCTCAATTTGTCTTACTGCTCATCTCTCTGAAGCATTTTTCAGGAACCAGCCACCTTCTGCAGGGGAATTCCTTCTCTTCTGTTCCTTCTGGACACCTCTTCTGTTCCTAGTGAAGCTATAGATGGCAGTAATAATGTTTCAGTTCATTTGGGACTTGGATAGTGAGTGCTCACAGTTTTATCAAACGTCAGGAAAAGTAATTTAAGTGTACACTTCATTTTTTGCATGTTTATTTTGGGAATAATTACATCTCAAAAAAGTATGTCTCAGCTCAACTGACATTTATGACACAAACCAATTTTCATTTTTTGAAAAAGGCAGAACGTGAGCCCTACCTTACCACACATAAAGAAATTACTTTTAAAAAGTATCCTCTAGCTTTGGATAAAATAGTTGAATTTTATCAGTTAAGTCCAGTTTGAGTCTTGCACCACATATACACTGAGGCAGTTCTACTAAATTCAGTGGAATTATTCCTTCTTTCAGTAAATATACAATCAGTGTTCTTCAGGAAAATGGAGAAATATATAGATATTTTTCCTTTCATAGAATTAAAGTCCATGTTAATAAACTAAATTGGTAGTTTAGAAGTTACTCTAGATTAGATTAGATCACAGATGGTATCTCTGTCTTAAATCGAGTATGTGTTTTGTAAGCAAAATATTTAATATTGTGGGTAAGGCGGGATTATATTGGAGACACTGTTAATTTAAGTGTCAAATGCTTTCAAGAGTTGAAAGTGTTCACTCATAACTGTTATGAATTCAGCATATGTTATAAATTATGTGCATATAATGTAAAAAACAGATGAATTCTGCATAATATCTTCTTTCAGTTCAGACATTAATTGGCCAACATGTTACCAAAAAAAAAAAAGAAATCAAGATTAAGATAGGTGAGGCTGCTCTTTTACTGGGGGAAAAAAAAGTTCCAAGGAATCAACCAAAGAATTCCCTGGTAAAATCAATAATTGTATTGGGAGTGACAAGGGTATCTATTGTTTGATGCTTGTCNTCTTCTTTCAGTTCAGACATTAATTGGCCAACATGTTACCAAAAAAAAAAAAGAAATCAAGATTAAGATAGGTGAGGCTGCTCTTTTACTGGGGGAAAAAAAAGTTCCAAGGAATCAACCAAAGAATTCCCTGGTAAAATCAATAATTGTATTGGGAGTGACAAGGGTATCTATTGTTTGATGCTTGTCGTGGTTTGACCCTGGCTGGATGCCAGAGATTCACACACAACCTCTCCTGGAGAATAAACTGGGAAAAAGGTTTATCGCAGGCAAAACAAGGCAAGCTACAAGTGAGGAATATAAAGGATTTATTTATTAACTAACAAGATCAGAGCTTAATGTGAGAAGCATCATTTA
>WEKX01024506.1:0-12982 GCA_013390025.1 Pitta sordida
CCTTGCTAATACTGTGATACTGCAATATATCTATTTAACAATATTTATGTTTAATGTTTCTAATAGTCATTTTCTTATGCCTAGAAGCAGCAATTTGAAGCGGTATCAAAAGGCAAATATTGATAGTGAAACAAAACTATCCTTAAACAACGGATTACTTAAAGGTATTTTCAGATCAAATTACAATTTAAGGGTTTCTGTCATTCTTTATGCCCTCTGTTGACATATGTCTGAACTACCATTGAAGATACTAGCCTGAAAAATCCTTGTTAATGGCAGATTATCTGATACAGTCTGCAGTTCAATGGAAAGGCTCTGGGTTTGAGTGCTCTAGGAATGTAGGAATTTATGACAGCACAAAAACTGGCAAATTATATTGACCCCTTGAGATGAATGTATTCTTATGCTTCAAATATGTAATTATTGGGGGGAGTGGATTTCTGACTTCCTTGTCATTTTACATATTTCTTGTAAGAATCTATCAATGGTATTAACAGTCCATGTTAATAACTTAAGGATTAGAATGGGTACATCCCAAAAGGCTGTTTAATATTCCTGGACTTAATTTTTCTACTAAGGGTATCAGACAAAACAGACACTGGTTTGGGTCAAATTGCACTGAGAAGATGGCTTTTCTTCAGTATGCTTCCCCCACGATTGCATCAGGCAATTCCTCTGTACTTTTTTTTTAACTCACTTTATAAACACAAATCCATCATTTTTTTTCATCTGCTGGTTGAAGTTGACTCAAAGATAAAGGATCTGTATCCTTTTAGGTCTCTGCTACCCTTTAAGTAGCATTTAATGACTCTACTATAGGAAGACCACACTGCATTGTGAACTAGAAATGATACTATTATCAGTGAAATAAATTTTAAGAAGTTTGCTATGGAGTTGTTTATAGATAATGTGTTTGGAATTTAGTGCTAAATAGAACGCATTCTGTAAAGCTTTGTATGTGATGTGTTTCCCAGAGGATGTTTGTGTGTCTTCAATAAGGAAGAGCTAGTTAACTCTTTAATATACCAATCCCATGTATTAAAAACATGCGTTGGACCACAAAAATTCTTGAATTTATCCCTCTCCCACCACACAAACTAATCCAAGCCTTGTCCTTTTGATTTACCTCCTGTGTTTTGAACCTGAAATGGGCACACAAGTTCTATTACCAAACTCCAGCTCCAAAACATAAGCTAAAGTATTTCATTTTTTAAGGAAAGATAATGAGGAAATTCACTTTAGTATAGTGGTGAGTGTCCCTGCCTCTCATGCAGGAGACTGGTGGTTCGACTCCTTCCAGGGAGGCAGTGGCGCTGTTTAAGAGTTGAACTCAATGATCCTTGTGGGTTCCTTCTAACTCAGGATATTCTGTGATTCTGTTACTGTAAGAAGATTCTGATGTAACCGTGCTCTTTTAGACAGAATAAGTTCGTCTAGGCAAACATAATTAAACTTCAAGCTAATGAAGGAGGGATGGGAGCTGACAACATCAAATGCGCTTGCATTTCCACATTTATTTATGTGATGCTTATTTGCAGGACTAAGTCTGAGATTCTGCATGCTGGGGCTTGAGGCTGTCAAGGACAGGTGCCTGAGGTCATAACCAAAGGGTATCTTGATGGATGTGACACGAGAGAACATGGCTTTGGCCCCTAATCCACATCTTCTCTGAGTTTAACCCATTTGTAATCCAGAGATTTCCGTGCTGCTATTGAAAGATTAAATATGTTGCTGAGTGTCAGCCAGATATCAAATGTATCAGTCACATTCTTTAGCTGCCCAGTCCATAGTACGTTGCAGCTTTTTCACGGCTAGTGTTACTTAAGTGTTTAGCAGACCTTTAAGCCATGAAGGACTTTGTCCTAAACTTCTATTCCTTCCAGTTCATGTGCAAAGTCCAGCTCCCTTTTTACTTGGCCATGTTCACATCCAAGGGAAAGAAAAGTGACATTCAGCAGACAGTTCTGTGCAGATCTTAAACACAGTCAGCCCTCTTCCACTCTGCCCGCCCCATACTGTGGCTTCATATCTCAGCAGCATGATTTTCCAGTGATTAATGAGGCCCATTTTGCAACTGTGCCTGTGCAACCTGGTGCACATAAATATTCAAATTAGGCAGTCATGAATATTCAAATCAACCCCCACACCATGTCGCACCCATCCCAATGCAGCCGCGGCGGCTCGGCCCGAGCACGTGCTGCTCCCATAGTGGCTTAGCTTGGTTCAGCTTGAGCGTGCACCGCTCCTGCAGCGGCTTGGCTCAGCTCAAGCATACACTGCTCCCATGGCAGCTCGGCTCGTCTCAGCTCACCTTGAGTGCATGCCGCTCCTGCGGTGGCTTGGCTCGAGCGCATGCCATTCCCATGGTGGTTCTGCTCCACTGAAGCACGCAGGGCCCCCCCAGCTCCACCTGAACACAAGCCACCCCCTGCTCAGAGCAAAGAGACTGCATGCAGTTATGAAAGATTTACACACTCTCAGGTTAGATGTGGTGTCCAAGACTTTCTCAGGGTAGACGTGGTGTCTGAAACCAGACACCGTGTCTACCCCAAGTATGGAGAGACCAGGTCTACTCACCTGGAGAGACACCGGGACAGCGGTGCAGGCGGCTCTCTGCACCAGTGTCCCCAGCTAAGTGGAAAAGGGGTTTTTCCCAGTGTGGGGTGGCTGCGGGCGCCGGGGAGCATTGACATGAACACCGACACACAGCAGGGCAGTGCGGAAACAGTGCCAGAGTGCTGGGGGGGGCGATGTGAGGGTGCAGGGCAAATCTGCATATTAATGAACTGCCATTCTACGCAGACGGAGGACTTCACGGGTAGGGGGCAAGACCCGCTGTATCGTAGTATAGGAGACCCGACTGTACTTCTCTAACTTGAGTTCTAGTTCAAGACTAGTCCAAAGAAAGGAACAGGCCTCTTGTCAAGTTTCAAGTGTTGCCAACTGTGTAAGACAAAGTCAACATTTTATTCACAGAATAAGAAAGCTTGTAGCTGTCTGCTTTCCTCATTGAGGGAACTTCTGAAAATATCGCTAGTGGAAAGGTGTCATATATACCAGGATGAAAATTAAATTCTTTTAGCAATTCCACATAGCAAGTAAGTATGTGTTCCAATCCATGTTTTCATTGGAATATGGCTCTAACTAAGAGTGATGAGGAGTATCAGCCACACTAACCTTTTTTTTTTTCCATTCTTCCAATCAAGAGTAAAGTGAGGACTAATATTTCCCTTTAATATGCAATTACTGAGTTTCAGGATGAGCACCAATAAGATAAACAGGAGCCATTCACATCTCATGTCTTTTGTTTTACCAGTCAGCAATCTCTGTTATTAAGTTGATATGTATGTTTTGAAACTTAATTGTAGAGCTGCAGGCTTTCCAAGGTAGATATTAAGACTGTTCGAATATATTTGTAGTATCTCACAAGCAGCTTAGACACTGAATTGTAAATACATCAGACAAAATAGGGTTTTTTTAAAATAGTCATTACTACTGAACTTGTATCTAACAACATATTCCTGAGTATTTGCTATACAGGACAGATGGATCAGGTAGTACTGCTTCAAATTTAACTATTCCATGAGAAGAGATCCAAAATAAATGTTTGCAAAGATATCTGTGTCCATTTATGTCTAATTTTAATGCATTATCTCTACATCAAGTTAATGTTTTGGATTGTGTGGATTTGGAAAATGTTTTAAAACATTTGGAAAATGTTTTAAAAGTGATAGTGATTTTTCTGTTTTCAGACAATTTTATGATTTATTGTCAGATTTATTTCTTTCTTTCCCTGGTTACATGTGACAGACTTATGAAGCTGATAAGAGGGAAGCTGTTATCAAAAATACAAAATAAACGGGTAGAAGAGTCTTTTAAAGTGTTTCAGTTAGAAGTACATAACTACATTGATGAAGTTAGTATCTAGTTATAGTGAGTTCATCCTGGTTACATGCAAGGTGTCCACCCAGCCACTCCATCACTCTCCTCAACTGGACAGCGTAGAAAAGATAAAATGAAAGGATTGTGGGGCAAGACCAGCACAGGGACAGATCACTCATCAGTTACCATCATAGGCAAAACTAAGTCAGCTTGGGGAAATCAACTTGATTTACTACCAATCAAATCAGAGACATAAAAACAAGCATGTAACAGCCTTCCCCTGAACCCTCCATTCTTTCTGGACTCACCTTCACCCCTAAATTCTCTACCTCCCCTTCCTTAGTTGCACAGGAGGATGGAAAATGGGAGTTCCAGTCAGTTTATCACACGTCTCTACCAGTTGTCCTGTGCCAGTGTGGGGACTCTCCCATGGGAGACAGTCCTCCACACAAATTTCTCCAGTGTGAGTCTTTCCCATGGGCTGCTGTTCTTCACAAACTGCTCAAGTGTGGGTACCTCCCATGAGGTGCAGTCCTTCAGGAACAGACTGCTTCAGTGTGGGTCCCACACAGGGTCACAAGTCCTGCCACCAAACCTGCTTCAGCATGGGCTCCTCTCTCCACAGGTCCTGCTAGGACCTGCACAGGTTTCCCATGGGGTCACAGCTTCCTTCAGGTATCCACCTGCTCCAGTGTGAGGTCCTCCATGGGCTGCAGGTGAATCGCAGCTCCCCTGTGGTCCTCCATGGGCTGCAGGAGCACAGCTGCTCCACCATGGTCTGCATCACGGGCTGCAGGGAAGACTCTGCCCCAGCAGCTGGAACACCTCCTCCCCTTCCTTCTGCACTGACCCAGGTGACTTCTGGTCTGTTTCTCTCACATATCCTCACTCCTTCCAAAGCAATAATTTACCTATATGATTTGATTGATGTCTCCTGAAAGATGTATGATTTGAAATAGTAACTTTGAAAGTAGTAGACATTGGATAACAAAGTATGTAAAATAACATACATCCAGTTAGTCTCTATAATTTTGTAATAATCCTGTGTGCATATGAAAAGATTTGACTTATACATAGTAGCATCCATAGCTTTGGGAAACAACTGGATCCCACTCTGTTCTTTTGGCTACCCAGCCTCTGAATGTCTAAGGGCTTATATGCAATTGCTGATTGTTTCAAGGAGAGGACACAGATTTTTCCAGTGTCATACACATTTTTGTTCTGACCAGTCCTGCCCAAGAATACCTTTCCTGAAAGTATAAGTAGCTCTCATCATACACATTTATGGTTTTGTTTATGAAGTTCAACTCTTATCTCCCTTCTTATGCTTAGGATCAGAGCATGAATCTGGTATGTGTACAGGTGGAGGTTTAGTCTAAAGCCTCTGTGAAACTCACCCCTCATAGCGTCCAATGAGAAGCTGCTGCATTGCTTAGGACTCACTTGAATTCCAGTCTGAACCCATGAATAGGGATAATCATTCTATTTGCTCAGTACCACTGCAGATTTGTTATGCTTGTAAGCAGTGAAATTGGATGGTAGGGAACACCGTGTTTTATGGAAAATGTTGTCCAGATAAGCCTTGTAGATAGGCTCTGTGATACATAAAGCCAGCAAGACTTTCCTCTGCAGTCATTACCTCTGATTGTCTAAAGATTTGATTGTGACATTTTTCGTGTAGATGACCCCCACTCCCCAACTGTCATATTGTTTTTTCCCAGGAGATAACTTAAACTACAGATAAGTTTTTCATCTCTATAAAGTCTGTGCTTAATCTAATTCAGAAATTGAGATGATTGCCTGGACATATTACACCTTCAGTATGCTTGCTCAGCTTGAAATTTCAGCTGAGAAATCATTATCTAAGAAATCTTTGCTAAGTTTCAGATGCATTATGTACACACATGGACTATGTTTCTAGCTGTAGTCTTATTTGGTTTTGTTTTTCCCTTTCTTTTGGTTTTCTATGTCCTCCTGCTCCACGTATCTTGCTCCATGGAATTTCATGGAGGGAGGCCTTAACTATAAAACGCTGATGTTAGTCCAACAGTACATCTGCCTTGCTTAGGAAATATGCTTTTATTATAATAAAATAGGCAAAAGGGTAAGGAAGTGGAACCAACAAGCAAGATTGGTAGCAAGACAACTTGAAGGAAAATTAAAGGGTCAGCAGAAAACAACTTCCCTCATTGAGTAGTTTTAAGTGCACAAAGAATGGCAAGCTTGCACTGAGAACAGTCTTCCCTTTAGTACATATATATTTCATTTGCTAGTTTTCCTGTCTTTTTTTCCCCCTCATTGTTTATATAAAATGAAATGACAGTCTTTGAGGAGACAAGAGAGAGCTGATGGTCTATTTTCTTCAAAAGGCTGGTCTATTGCAAAGGTTATAATTTTTGATTGCTCCTATTTTATAATTGACACAGAACAGGAATATACTGTTCAGAAGAGAACATAAACAATCTGAAGGGCAGCTCCATCTCAAAAACTTACTGCTGTGACTGTGATGGCATACAGGTTTTACAGGTTGTTGGGAAATCTAAAGTGAAGACTATGTACAAATTACAGGTTCTAAACAATTACTGTTCAGAAATATTGTGATGAATACTACATCAGCTCAATATTCAGGGGTGACCAACAAAGCAAAAAGACTTCACAGATCATTTAGGAAGAGAGAGTAAAAACAAAAGCAGGCTTTTTAATCCATGGTGCCCATATTCTGTAGCCTACTGCAATTATCTTTCTGTCTTCCTTAAACGGGCAGCAAAATTGGCAAAATAACAATAAAGATTGCGAGATATGAAACAGCTTCCATGTAAAGGACAAAGAAATATATTCTGTTAGTATGTTTATTATTATCTCAAAAGAGATGAGCACAGGGGAAAATGTTGCGTATCATATGAAAGAGTAAGTGGAAGCTCTGAACCCAATAGAAAGAGATATTTCTTCTTAAAAGAAGCCGTTCTGCTACAGAGCTCCCTGTCACAGGACATCATAGATGCTAGGAAATTAGGTAGTTCTGAAAGCAACAGATTACTTTAAAAAAAGCTGGTAAAAAGAAACATATGAACAGTGATACAGAGATTCAAATCACTGGAAGAGAGGGAATTAGTCTACCAAGTGTTCATGTATGTTTCCTTAACTTTTTTTTCATATACTCTTGTAATCTCTTGTCATCAGCCACTGTTGGAAAGAGTCTACTTTGCTAGATGAACCTCTGCTTTATATTTTAATATCATTTTTTGTTTTTCTAAAGAAATGGATCTGCAAAATACTAACAATCATGAGAAGCACCATGAAAGCACTCAGGTTCTTGTTTCACAAACTGATTTAAAACAAAGTAGCATGATTTTTAGGATTATTGAATATCTAAACCTGAAATTCCAGTTGCTTAAGTTGACACATGCTCTGCAGGACCGCAAATACATTTCAGAGTAACAAAGGACTCATTTCTGTTGGGCAAACAAACACTTCTTGTTTTTACATTCGGCCGTCATTCATATAAGACATTTCAATTCCTGTTTTTTTGGTGAAAAAAACAAAAGGTCAGGATGATATCCTATGCAGGGAACCCAACAAGTAACTTTTCCTGTAACTATGATTAGCCTTTGTATTTGTTCTTTCCCAAAAGGAAAAATGTTCAGTCAGCCATTTGGTGACACATTGTGTTGGCAGAAAACTGAAAATTTACTGGAATCAAACCTCTCTGATTTAACATATGCATATGATTGGTTTGTTACAGAACAAAGTAAGCATAACTGCTTTTTTCTACAATATTACTTAAACTCGTGTCAAATATGTTTCTGGTGTAGTTCAGATAATTTTTTATAAAAGAGTAAAATTTTAAGGACGACGCTTTGAATGTGTATCAGAATTGAGATCCCAAAGCTTTCCACAAAGATTAGCATTAGCAAATCATTATGTGGAAGAAATGTATCTTCCTGTGTTGGATGGAAACTGGAAACTTGGTTTCAGTATCACGGAAATGAATGTTACCTTGGCATCCTACAGCGGCAGTTCGCCTGTTGTATTTTCAAATACAAAAAAAAGTACAGTCGGCCCTCTTGCACTTTGTGCCCCCCATATTGCAGCTTCACATCTTAGAGGCACAATTTTTCAGCAATGAAGGGGGCCCCTTTTCGCAACTGCATGACCTGGCATGCGTGAATATTCAGTTAGGCAGTCATGAATATGCAAATCAACCCTCATAGCAGCCGCAGCAGCTCAGCTGCTCCGGCCCTGCTGCTGCGCTCGCCCAGCCCCACCGCTGCTCTCAACCCGTCCTGCCCGCGGCAGCCGCACTGCTGCACTCGCCCTGGTGCGGCCATGGGCGGCTCTGCCGCTTCCCCACCCCTCTGGCACGGCCACCACGGCAACCGATACACAGCACCACACTGCTGAAACAGCGCCAGGGAGCCATCTGAGGCTGCTGGGCAAATTTGCATATTAATGAGCTGCCATTCAACGTGGAAGTAGGGCTTCACGGAACCTGATTAAGACCGTGGGTCCGCGATATTGGAGACCAGACTATATTCCTACCTGAATACATTTCTTCTTAGAGGAATCAAGGTACCAGCAAACACAGGGTTGTGGCACTTTCTGAATCTGTTTTTGGTAACAATTTACAAGCATTATGTTCTTTTCTCAAAGGTGTTAATGCTTTTAAATAGGTAAGATTCCTGACCATTTTTCCTTGTGAAAATACTTGTATTTTCTCTTCAATCAGACACATAATAAATAGCCATAAAAACAAAGCACTTAAAATGCATTTCTCTACAGTGGAATTCAGAATCTCTGTCTTTCTCCAAGACCGAAAGAACATATTTTTCACAGTATCACAGTGTTGATAAGGTTAGAAAAGACCTTGAGGATCATCAAGTCCAATTAAAACCTAACAGCTATAACATTTATATCATGGCCCTCAAGACCTCATCCAGTCTACCCTTAAACACCTCCAGGGATGGCGATTCAACCGCCTCTGTGGGCAACACATTCCAATGCCGGATTACTCTTTCAGTGAAAAACTTTTTCCTAATGTCAAGTCTAAACCTCCCTTGTTGGAGCCTAAGACCATGACTTCTTGTTCTATCTCCAATGGTCAGAAAGCAAAGACCAACCCCTGCCTGTCTACAACCCCCTTTTAGGTAGTTATAGACAGTGATAAGATCATCCCCGAGCCTCCTCTTTTCCAGACTAAACAAACCCAGCTCCCTAAGCCACTCCTCAGAGGGCTTGTCCTCCAGCACATAAATCATCCTTTTGTCATGTGTCTGGCTTACTAATATGTATGTATGTGCTAATGTGAATGGAGATGAGCAATCTGTGGTTCAACATCTCCTATGTTGGTAAAACTCAGGAGATTTTTAACAAAAATTATTCTCTGTTCGGGTAAAAACACAGAAAAAAATCCTCAGGACATAAATTCATCACTTATAAATAATTTGTGCATAATTTAGAATTGATTACACCAGGTACATGAGATGAAACACAAATGATTGTAGATATTTTAAATAGTCTTAAGTGTATTTGGCAATCTATAGGAAATTATACATTTAATATTTTTTAGTCTGCCTTATGGATTGTGGAATGTCTTATAATCAAAAATTTCTGACAAACGTTCAAAGGTCTGTAGATTGTACCTTTTGGCTCAAGAGCACAGCACTCCAAATTCAACTCTCACTGGTTGAGTAGCCCAACATTGTATCTGGTTACACATTGTTTATGTTTCTTGACTAAACAAGCAACTAGAATGTGTAGTCCTTATGGTTATGTTTCGCATGCCAAATTTACTCTTACACTTAGGTCATAAAATTGACAAAAATGTTAACCCAATTCTTAAAATAAATATTGAAGTGACATCAGTACTGAGAAGCCTTCCCAAGGAAAAAGGGTTTAAATACAGAAGACAACCACAATCCCATGTTTTTAAAATCACAGAACTGAAATACAGTCATACCTTGCTTATTCACACTTCCAGATTTGCGTTTTCATTACTTCATGGATTTTTTTTCAGTGAAAATTATTCAATTACAGTAAGCCCTCTCCACTTTGTGCCTCCCGGATAGTGGTTTCACCTCTACGCAGCATGATTTTCCAGTGATTTAGGAGGCCCATTTTGTGACTGCACCTGTGCAAACTGACAGTCATGAATATTCAAATTAGACAGCCATGAATATTCAAATCAACCTGCACACCATGCCACATGGACCAGAGGTGCACTGCTCTGCCCGTGCCACTTTGCGTTGTTGTCCCGGAGAGACAACAGGACAGTGGCATGGGTGGCTCCCTGCACCAGTGTCCCCAGACGGGCAGAAAAGGGGTTTTTCCCAGGGTCGAGTGGCCGTGAGCACCAGGAAGCACTAACACAAACACCAATACACAGCAAGGCAATGCTGAAACAGTGCCAGAGCGCCAGGGGACAAGGTGAGGGTGTGGGCCAAATTTGCATATTNCGGGCAGAAAAGGGGTTTTTCCCAGGGTCGAGTGGCCGTGAGCACCAGGAAGCACTAACACAAACACCAATACACAGCAAGGCAATGCTGAAACAGTGCCAGAGCGCCAGGGGACAAGGTGAGGGTGTGGGCCAAATTTGCATATTAATAAGCTGCCATTCTCTGTGGACAGAGGGCTGCACAGGGTGGGCAACAAGACCTGCAAGTATAATTCTGTGGTATTCGAGGGCTGACTGTATTTGCAGAGCTTCCTGGTCCACACATGCACACTACACCTGCTTCGCCGAGGGGCAGTGTTGGTGCACCCCCATGGGGTGGGATGGCCACACCCTGCGGGGCAAGGGGACCATGCCTCTTGCTCGCTCCTGCAAGCTGCTGCCCTGGGACTGTTCCCAGAGGTAGCAGGGTCCAGTACTGCGGTCCCAGCACCAGTCCCTGCGAGCCGCTGCCCCAGGACTGTATCCAGAAGCGATGCGAACTAGTTCTAGGACCCAGCCTGGTCTTTGCTCCACTGCTGCCCTGGCACTGTTCCCAGAAGCAGCGCGGGCTGGTGCTGGGGTGCCAGTGCCAGTCCCTGTGAGCCGCTGCCCTGAGACTGTATCCAGAGGTGGTGCGGGCCACTCGGGGTCTGAGTGCCCACCCGCCTGCTGGGGGCACCCAGGATACCCAGGTGCTGCTGCAGCTGTGCACGGAGACCTGTGTGCCATCAGGCAGCACCAGGTGGAGGTGAGGCCCCCAGCTAGGCTCAAAAAGACACATCCCTGCATGTTAGCCTGTCTCTAGCTAGCTCCTGGCTCCCCACCAGCTGCCTTGCGGTGCTGTGGGTGGCGGCAAAAGCGGCAAAATCATGACCACAGGTAAGCCCACTGATTCCCTGGGCAGAGAGGCCTCAGCATGATTCTGTTCACTTCCCTGACTCATCCGAGGGCACTGGGCATTGCCAGAAATGCCCTCCAGCACTCAGCATCAGTGCCATGCTGATAACAGATAAACTACCTACAATTTAATTTCAGTCAAAGTAATTGGCAAATGCAAATATTCAGTTTGCATGTGTATTTATCAAAATGAGGCAAAATTTTACAATTACACGTTAGAATGATTGTGCTCCTGGGCACTAAAGCAAAACTAAGCTAATGAAAATGGACTAGAAACACAGATACATGATCAAAGCAAAAATGGAATTGTCTTATTCATACACCTAAGGGCTCTCCTCACTGTGATTTAGTGACAAGGGCAAGTTAGGAGCTGTCTCAACCCCTTTTGTGTCTACAGAGGCAAAGTAAAGTATGTATTCCTATAAATCTCAGTCCTGAAACTCATGGCCTGAAGCTCAAGGTGTGCAGCAGAGCTGCGGTCCCAGTAACCTCCTGAGGTAGTGCAGCTGCTCATTCCACCGCAGTGCCTGCACAGGGCAGCTGCTGCTCCACAGTGCGGTGGTTTGTCCGCCACGAACCCCACAGTTCTGGTGAAATACTGCAAGCAATAGGTCCGAGTGTGATCTCAAAAATTCCATACGAATTAACCTGATTTGAAGTCTATTATTGAGATGCTAGATGTCTCCATGTGCTAAAAATCGCTAGAACCAAAGTTATGTGGTGCAGCGCTCATAGACATGTAACTGAGCTGCTACTCTGTTTTCATCTGTCTGGAATTTTTTCGAGGAAATAATTATGTTGGCAAACACTGGCTGTATTTCCCGATGCGTTTCATTGCGAATCCGAACTCGGGCGCTTTTTAACCTTTTTTTCCTCTCCCCCCCTCCGATTTGTACGTAATAAGTTTGGCCCAACCTCTGTGCACAGGAAACGGTGGGAGGTCCCAAATTTAAGGGAAGCCCATTGTCAGATCTACATCAAAGCTTAACAGCTTCGGAGGCTGAGGTGCCCTGGGGCTCCGGGTCCTCAGCAAAGGCATGTCCTGGACCTTCACAATTCCGGAGAATGTCTAAACCGACTGATGTTCTTTACTGTGTAACAGCTACAGGCAACGGTTCCTTGGAATTCTGACCACTTTTGCGTGTACTTTGATTTTACTTCAAATCAGACACTTAAAAAAAAAAACAACAGCCCAGAAAGCGGAATCAGATTTTTCAGCCACCTCTTTCCCCAAATCAGAGTACCTGGACTACAACTGCTGTAAGTAATTGTGTTGGCTACCCCGGTCAGCTCGGTCAGCCCGCGTGTACCGACAGCTGCCTCCTGCCTCTGCCCTCTGCTACTGTCGCCTCGGATGCGCTTCGGATGTCCCTCCATCCCTCCCCGCTGTCCCTACAGAAACAGCATGCTATGCCTCCCCTCTACGCTTCCCATTTCCTCACCTCCTTTCGTATCCTGCGGACCTTTCACAGCGCCCCGGCACCACCTCCGCGGTTATACTGCGGATTTTATTAATTTTTTTTAGACTCAGACATGGGCATCTAAGGCTGTGACCGGTACTTTAGCAGTATACATATCACCTTCTCTCCACGCCGCCCGGAGGAGAGACGTAAGTCTGGACGGGGGGTGTGAAATATCTCGCTGCTTTTTTCTTGCCCGCCGAGCCCTATGTGTTCATGAGGCAGCACCTGACCCACTCCCAGCGAGCCGGGGGGGACGCAGTCCCGCCGGGAAAACCCCCAGCCGCAGGGCAGCGCGGTACGCGAGCTGGGC
>WEKX01024506.1:13072-25049 GCA_013390025.1 Pitta sordida
CGGTGACTGCACTGGGACTTTATGGGCATCGCTGAGTACTTGGGTTATCCTGGAGTGCTTTCTTTGTTGCTTTACTTGCCCAGAGGCACGAAGGAACAGTAAGAGTTGTGCATCATCCACGTCCTTCCAAAAAAAAGCGGCAATGCCGTGGTGAATCCGCTGCGGTTGTACGACATCACAGCTTAGGTGAGAGCTGTGTGCCGAAGATGCTGTCCTTGTTTGTATTTTATATGTGAATTTGTGGTACGAATTATTTGAAATTGAGGAGATTTTATTTTCCTGAGTAGTTATAAAAACAGAATAGCAGCTGGGGCCTGCAAGGACGGTGCTCTTAAAAAAAAAAAAAAAAAAAAAAAGCAGTCCTTAGTGTTTTTATGTGGGATTAGTCAAGTTTTAATGAATCACAGAAAAAAATTTGCAACAGCTTATCTACAATGCTGATGTGAAATGGCCCATGAGTAGCAGTAAAGAGGAGGGAAGATTCATCTTTGTTTTTAGGAGCCTGTAGCTCTTAGACGTGCTTTCGTCTACATGGATCATTTGCACTGCCTGTATGGATATAAAATTTTCTGCCTGATCAGATTTGTTGTGCCTGGTCCTACTTTGCTCTCCCTACTAATAGAGCATCCAGCAGACTGTATGCCAGGGACCTGAGCTAGCCAAAGTGTCCAGCGAAATAACAGTTTTATGTGAAGTACAGGTAATGCCTCCAGTTAGCAGGGGATTCAGGAAGAAAAAGGGAGTGTGAGGGTGGGAGAGGACAAAGATGAGAGGTTTTATGAAGTCCATGCTAAACTGAGAGTGTCTTCTGAAATTCAGCGTATGATCTGAACAGTAGTTGTGGTGTGTGCTGTTTCAAAATGTGGATAGATGTTTTTCAGTAGCAGACTGTAGATTTTTTTTTTTAATTATAAATATTAAGACTTTAGCCTTGCAGTGTTTTATGGAGACAACGGTGGTGACGTTTGGTTGGAAGCTGATTCATCAGAGTTTTTGCTAGTTGGTAGAGATGCTAACTAGTAGAAGGCAGTGGCCCCTGTGTGGAAAAAACATTGTTTTCATAAGGTCCTGTGAAATCGACTAAAGGTTTCCCATCTGTAACAGGTCCTATGACTGGAAGAGTTACCTTTTGGTGACTGGGTTCCCATTTCTTCGAAGCTGACAAACCAGGGGACAGGGCAGGCGAACAAAAATGTGGGTTTGCCTCTAAGGCATGAGTATAAACGTAAGTAGGGCGCAAGGTGTGGCCTACCTTGGTTATTTTATGGCACCTTTTTTTCTTTTTTTTTATAATTTGAGTTTATACATGTTTGAGTAGCTTGTACTTAAAAGGAGGTTAGATGGTTTTACTTCCGTGAGTAATGACAGGGTGCAGTGGGACGGGTTATTTTTAGTCTGATTTAAGTACTTCAACAAGTAAGTGCCTGCATGCCTTGGAAAATCTGGACTCAAAAGTTCTTTAATTACAGATAATTTATTAATTTGCTTTTAATACAAAGCACAGTCATTAGCTTACTTTACTTTATGTCCGGCATGTTTCAGAAAAATTTTGTTAAACAGTTTTAGCATGCTGGTTTTGTGTATTTTGAGGTAAGTCAGTTCAGCTTCTTGCTGCCGCAAGTCTTGTTTGCAGAAAACAAGAAGTGTTCTGCAGGTCATTTTTTTTCACATGAGGAAAGAAAGATGGGTATTAGAAATGACAGGGATGTTCTTCAGTGGCTCAGTGATGTCTATCTTGTTGAGGAGGAGGTAGCTCTTTGCTTCCTTATCTGTAAGATGGTTCTGATCACTCTCCGTGCTGGTCATCTAGTAAAAAAATCCCTACTTTCTAGATATTAAAAAATCACAAGACTGTAGTCTGAAGTGTATCAGTAAAGTTCATGATTCGCTGTAGTAAAAGAGTTCTGTAGAATCACCTGAAGTATGCATGTGATTAAATGTGATTAAAATCTGTATTGTAAATTGCAGTTACTTCTTTGGAGTCAAATCATGATTAGATTTACTCCATTGTCAGCTTATTGTTACTAAAAGGAATTTCAGTACTGATTTAATGAAGGTACAGTCGGCCCTCTTGCACTTCACAATCTCCGTATTGCAGCTTCACATCTTAGCAGCATGACTTATTAGCAGTGAAGGAGGCCCCTTTTCGCAACTGCGCATGCGCGACCTGGCACGCATTAATATTCAGTTAGGCAGTCATGAATAGGCAAATCAACCCTCACAGGCGCAGTGGCGGCTCAGTGGCCCTGTCGCGGCACTTGCCCTGGCCGCGGCCGGCCCCACCGCGGCGCTCGTCTCGTCCATGGGCAGCTCCGCCGCTTCCCCACCCCCCTGGCGTGGCTGTTGCAGCAACAAATGCACAGCAACACAGTGCCGGAACAGGGCCAGGGAGCCATCTGAGGGTGCAGGGCAAATTTGCATATTAATGAGCTGCCTTTCAACGTGGAAGGAGGACTTCGTGGAACCCGATTAAGACTGCAGGTCCGTGATATAGGAGACCCAACTGTATTTTCGTCAAGTCAGATGGGAATGAATTGGTTTTAGATGTGGGTGTAGAATTCTGCAGAACTGTTTTCTTGCAATAGTAAGACTGAGAGAGAAAATGGGGCAGGAATAGAAAACTATATACCTTGAGCAAAGATATGAGAGAGAATAGTGATGTATTTGACAATATGGAATGGAAATACTGAAGGGATAAAAGAATGCATACTTTAGAACTTGTAACTGATTTTATTTGTCTGTTGTGAAGTATATTTATGAAAGGGAACCTGCTAGTAGCGCTTCTATGTTTTTAGCATGTTGGATTAAGACGAAGGAAATGTGAAAAACATGGTGCAGTCATGCAAGATGACTAGCTATACCTGGCAGGATGTTGCAGTGCTTAGCAGCTGGGTTCAAAGTTCTTGGAGTTTCCTAGAACAGAATTAACTACCGTACGTCAAAATAGGAGTATAGTCACTAGCTCAGCAGAGTGCATACTTACTGGTGGATTACAGGGTGTTGTTTTGGTCTTTGAAGACTTACTTCTAGTTTTAGATATCCCGAATACGCTGTTTGTGATTTTTATAAAAGGGAAATTATAGAAAATGTTTCTTCTTTTATAAAATTACTAAAGTTTCCTGTTGTGAAGTTAAGTCACTGTTAACTTTTCACCAAGTTATACACTCACAGAGTTCTGTGATGCCTGTGATAGCTTGGAGGATGTTGTCATTCATATATACAGTAAGGTTATTCTTTGGTAGTTTATTGGTAGAAGCTCTTTCACAAGGCTTTGAAGACTTTGTGCCCTCATGGATTTAACTGGTAAATGCATTGCCCTTTTGCTGGATGTCACAATTCCTACAGCAAAATGAAAACTACCTATATTTTATCTACTGTGTGTCAGTCTGGCATGTTAATGTAGACAGTCAAGTAAAGATGTGTTTTGTGCTGATAATGTCAATTGCAGTGGCTGAGCTGAGGAGGAATTGGAATTCTGTAGAAGGAGGGATGATTTTGGAAAGGTGAAGGCAGCAGACAGTTAGGCGAGATCTTAAAGCATGGTAAAAAGCATCATATCAGGCAAAATGTCCATCCAGGCAATTACTCAGTGTCTGACAGTGCATAGACGTAGTCATAGACATCTGGTAAAGTTACTACATAATGATGTCACTGCTTCCAGCCTTTAACAGTTCAAGAACTTCCTAAACTCAAGGCAGTGTTATTTATCCAACAATCTTCTGAATAAGACTGACTTTTCTGCAACCTTGTTGCTCGCTGAGCCTGTGTAGATTCTCTAAGTCCGTAGCGTACAGTACTGAGTCGGTAGGTTCTGAAACTGCTCAGTGTCAGCTTTTTTTTTTTCCCTTGGAAGAGACATGAACTGTCATTTGCATTCTTCTTGCTACTTCTAACTGTATGGACCTGTGTCATATATCTCCTCTCTTAGTCATCTCCCATTAGGATGAAGAATCCTTTGGGGAATCAAACTGCTAAGAGGTGCTGGTGTCACAATTGTGTTCTCATTGGATGTGATTTTTTTTTTAATGCAAACGCAGTATAGCTTAAAAGAATGTGAGTGTGCAAGCTGCAACAATTCAGCTTTTTAAGCAGCACTTGTTCTTTTGTGTCAGATGCACAGTTAAAAGTAGTCCTTTGAGTGATCACAGTAAGGGGTGACATATCATTTACTGAAGGTTGTACTGGACAGAAAGAAATTATTGGAACTTAGCAGCTTTGCCTAAGAAGAAAAAAATGCACATACTGATATGTATGTGTGTTATGCTGCTGATTCTTGTTTTAAATATAATTTAAACATGACGAGCTTCTGATTAATAAGTGATTCTATCAGTACACTCAGAATAATCTTTTTGTATATAAAGTGATACCTCACTACATCGCCCTTTTGCTATTGCGGCTTTGTTTCTTTGTGGCTTCTTTTTCCACGGGGATGCCTCAATTCTTCATGGTGTTTCCATATCTGCTCATGTGCAGTCCGGACGGCCATGCTCTGTGGGGCGGGACAGGAGCACCTCTTGCTCGCTTGGGGACTATCTAGAGTTCTCTGCATTATGAGTGTTGGGCAGGGTACATGCCACTGCATTATGGGGGCTTCTTGACGCTTGTGCTGGTGCCACTGGGAGCTGCTGTGACCTGCTGCAACCCACTGGAACAGCCAGGGCGCTGTGTTTATTCCCTGCAGTCGCCATCACAGGGCTGTCGGGGTCCCTCCACCATCCCTGGGACTCCCCATGCCCATCGTCCGCCCCTGTGTGCTGAGAGTTGGTGTCTGCCCCCAGGCCTGGGAACGGATGCAGACGCGATGACTGTGACTCAAGTGGATATAATGAGTGCTGCACCTCAGTAGACATGTGCCTCACCCCTTCCCCTGCAGCCATATGGTGCCCTAAGCAGCCATGTGGGGGCAGTGTTTTGGTGCTGGATATGTGTTTGTGTGCAGCTGCGTGTGCTCTCGGCTGTCCCAGGGTACAGGCGCTGCATGTGAGTCCCAGAGGTAGCTGGTAACTGGAGGCAGAAGGTGTGCCAATCGTACCAGCCCAGCGACAGCGGCGGGACGCGAGATGGTCCCAGTGGAGCTAATCCTAGCGTATGCAAAGCAATGTGTTGTCCCCAGAAGCTGTCGATACACAGCCCCAGGGGAAGTGCTCCTGCAGGGCCACATGCACCTCCTTCACAGGAATTGGGGCAGGAGCTGCCCCCCATTTTTCCCTGCTGCCCCAATCACAGCATCGGGGCACAGAAGATTGTTTGTGTGCATGTTCCATCAGATGGCAACTGGAGGTGTCCAGCAGTTTTGGCAGACAGTGCCTGGTGTGCCACCGCTCACTCAAGGCATTACAGTGTTCCTTAATCCTTTATGTGATCATTATGTACATACTTGGAAAGTATGCTCCCTGGGAAGCAGTCTTTCTGTCACTGTCACACCCTCCACGTTTAAGCTCGAGGTGGTTTAAACTTGCTGCCCACTACCACCCTCCCCATGCCCACAAGCGCCAGCTGTTGTGGCTCCATGGTGATGGCAGCAATCCCCCTTCGCTTTAAATGGTGGAAATATACAGTGCTCAGGGACTGCAAGGGGTGGGGGGTGCGTCTGCACACAGGCCGGACAGACTGGGGGAGTCCCTGCTGGTCCGTGGATGGGCTGCACAGCTCATGACTCCCTTCTGTGCCCCCTCCTCTCACCACCTGTGGTGGCTTCTGGGAAGGGTCAATTTACATATTCATGAGCTCATTACATATTCGTGAGCTGACTGAGGTGGTGGCATTATCTGCACGTGTGTGCAGACCCACTTTCCGCTGAAAAATAAACTGCAAGGGATCGAAACTGCAGGGACGCAGATCGCGAATAGGCAGGGATTTACTGTGTAATGAATACTATCACTTCTGTCCCTTGATACATGGTACCAAAATGATTCTGTGATTCTGTTTGTTAAAAGATTAGTTTTAGGAAATGTGTGGTCTTTGGTGCAAGTGGTTGTGTATCATACAAGTTTGCATGTTTTCTGTATACCAGAAAATTCACTAAAAACTAGTAGTTGATACACTGGAAATTCAGAAAATTTATTGTAATACTGTCTTGGACAACATTTTGTAACTTTACTGTGCTTTTATCTCTGTTTCTTGCTGACTGTTGCTGTTTGTCCTCTGATTTTCTTCTGAAACTGCTGGGCAAGGAAGAAGACTGGTGGGATGTGTGTTTCGAAGATGTCAGTAAGAGATTTCATGCTTTTTTAATTTAAATCAGCTGGAATTTTTCAGGCTTTTATAAATATCGTGTATTTCAACAGTTACTTAACTGTATTACTGTTTCGTACTATGCACATACTCTTTCCGGCTTTTGTACATGAATGGAAAAGTATGTTCCTACAATCATACTGTCTTTTGTCATAGTGAATAGGTTAATTTTAGGATAAGACAGCAGAGCAAAATACGGAACCAGATAGGAAAGCATGTGGGCCCACCATGTGTCCTTTGGGAACCATTCTTAATAACTTGTTGAACTGGGAACTTCCAAGGCACTTGAAGCATTGAAATTAGTTTCTCCATTGTAGTTGAACAGCTTGGGGTCTTGTAAAGCTGTGCATGTCACGCTTTAGGATTTTGCTTTACGTCACCTTCTGTTCAGTAAGTGTACCTACTTAGGATCTTTTCAATCCTGAATTCTTGCTCCTTTTCTTGGGTCTCTCACTGCACTTGGTTTTCATGCCAGACAAGTACCTCTACCAGGAAAGCAACAGTAACCATTGTGATGCTGTGTTGCATGGGGGAATATTCTCTTTGTTGTTCTTGTATGTTTTCATCCACCTTTCCTTAGCCCTTCCGTTAATGGAAATATATAGTATGAGATTAGACAGTGTGGTAGCAGGCCAGCACTATAGCTAATGATGTTTGGTAGCCCAGATCAACAGAAGTGTGTGATTTCTTCTGATTTCTCTTTCGTTTTATTTTTAAGACCCATGATCCTTTGTACTGTATGGAATTCACAGATTCACAGAATATTATGAGTTAACCATACTTTCTTTGTTAAGTATTCAGAAGGTGCAAGGGTGTGTGAGTTTCCCGGCATATTTTATGTGTTTTATTGCACCTAGTATTTGACAACAGAAAAGCATGAAGTATCTCAGTATTTTTCTCACATTTTGGGTGGTGTCAGGTGATGTTTTGAATTATTTGGCAAAAGAAGCTGATTCCTTTCCAGGAAACCAGCCCCCAAATGAGTAAAGGATAAGCATGCTGCTTGCTTCTGAATGCACAGTCGTGTCTTGTGAGGTTTGGGTGTTATCCCTTGGTTTACAGGGCATGTATTTCTATTTTCTCATGGTGTGGAACAGTGTAGGCTTGTATGAGTGTGGTAGTGGCACAAGTTAAACGTGGTGAAGGAAAACTTGAGACTGGAGATGTCGCAGCGTGTTCAGCACCTCATTACTGTGTGCCTGCTGAAGTTTGCTGTCCACACAGCTCAGATACTCTAGGCAGATCCAGACTTGCAGATGTTAAAAATGGGAGAGCCTCACTCTGTATAATAAGTAAATACAGTCTTACCTGCGTATTCAGGGGTTATGGGTGTCCTGCAGGTTCCACAAATCACTCAATCCACAAATTAGGTTTGCAGAAAAAAACCCCATGAATACGTGACTGCAAATTGAGGCAAAAACTGCGAATTGCAGCAAAAACTGCAAATGCGTGAAACTAGAAGCACAAATATGCAAGTACTGCACATGCGTCAACCTGGAAACTCTGCAAATCCACACATACTATTTACGGATTAAGAAACCGCGAATCAGTGACGCCACGAACCAGAAGGCGCGAATGAGCAAGGTATTACTGTAATTATTTTCTTTAACAAACTTAAGTGAGACAACAGAGCAAGGTCGGTAGCACCAGGAGCTTGGCATCCAATGCCAGAGGTTCAGCCTCACTGTGGTTGACTTAACTTTTTATTCTCTGATGTCTGGGAGGAGTCTATCTTGATTGGTTGGAGTAATTTCTTAGGAGGTGGAGTAGAGTTCGATTGGTCAGAGTTGTCTTTCAGGATGAGGAGTTGATCTTTCACAACTCTTGATTGGTTATGCTGGCGTATGCCAACTATCATTCTTTTGGTGTCTTTTGTTCAGGCAACTCCTTGATACAGGGTATACAGGGGCATATTGTATAAAAGAGGTTACCCATAAAGAAATACAAAACCATGTCCATAGGATACAGTCAGTCCCCTGTATTCATGGGTTACGGGTTTCCTTGGGGTCCTGCGAATCACCCAATCCACGAGCACAGACACATCATGAATATGCAAATAAGCCACACCTATATTGCCACCCCCCCGCCACTCTGGAGCACTGGGGAGCATTTTCAGCACATTCCCATGGCCACTCAGCACAGGGGCGCAAAGGGAACTGTTTCTGGGCCCTCTTTCTCTGGGGAGACCCCCAGAGAATCTGTGTGCTTCCCTTCAGCCACGCTGCTGCTTTTGCAGCCACTGGGCTGCTCCTGCTGCGCGTGCTTGTGTGGTCGCTGCAATGGAGCTTTATAACACTGTGCCAAGCTCACCATGGGGCTGTGGGAGGGCAGGTGCTTGGCAGCTCCTTAGCCTGTGGCTCCAGTGGCTCAGTGGCTGCTCGCCCCAGGACCATGGTGGAATGGGGGCTCGGCGCATGCTCGCCCTGCAGCACTGGAGGAGGCTGCGGTCTGCCGAGGAGGACCCTTGCATCCCCGGGCTTGGGTTGGTGTGGGTCCATGGCGCCAGTGCTCTTGGAACTTGGGAACCCTCAACTTTGCAACAACGTGGCTTCCCCAGTTCCTGGCACACACAGGCAAGCAGCCCACCTGGACCAGCTGATGTAGCGGAATGGGACCGCAGCGTATCACAGCACCATGTGTTAGACTGTAAGCCTTCCCCACTACGGACTGGGCATGGAGACACAGCCTAGGCCACCTGCCATGGCGGAATGGGACTGTGGCATGCCACGGCACTGTGGGACTATAACCCACGTGTTATAAACCTTCCCCACTGCGTAACCTCTGTAACACTCATAAGGAGCTTACTGTGGTGGTCCCCAGCAAGTGAAAGGCAGTGCCCACCCAGCCCTGAGCAGAATGCATGCCAGTCCCACCTCTCAGTGAAGCAGAGGTTGTCCGCATGCGTCGACTGGGAAGCTCTGAATAGCTGAATAATATTCCCTGATAAAAAATCAGCAAATGTGCAAATAAGCAAATCCAGAAACACAAATAGGAGAGGTATGACTGTATAACAAAGGGGTACATAAAAAAAAATACACAAAACAATGTTCAAGGGAATGTGTGTGTAAAACTTTTAAAGAAATACAAAATAAAGTTTGTTTCAAAAGATTAGACAAAAATGCAACTTAAAACTCATGAAGATATAGAAAATAAACAAAGTTGCTTTTAAAAGATTTTGGAAATTCTTAATACCCAGAACCGGTTTTTGCAGTTGTAGTGTCGTTGTCTCTTCACATAATAATCTGATCTCCCAATTGCAGAAGCTTAATCACCGGTAATGGCCCATCTAGAAAGTCCCTGTAGATACTAACAAGCTTTACCAAAACCAAAGGAAGAACCTAACAGCTCACTTACTCCCTTACAGCTGTGCTAGATGTAATCTACGAACAGTGTCACAGGAAAATGGCATCTCTCCAAGTTCCTGTGAAAACAGCCCTGATCAAAGGGCATAATTCCATTGCAGCAAAAAGGCTTTTATTTACGTAAAACAATTCTTAACATACAAGATTACTCTTTAATAAAAACATAAAAATAACTTTATTTATAGAGAATCACTTATAATTTTGGGGTTTTTTTTGGTATGTTCCTAATTCTCAGTATGTGTATCATTTTTCACACTGTTTTCACCTAATGCTGTGCAAAACAAACTTTTAAAAACTCTTGTTTATTTTAGGTGGTTTAAGCTTTGTTGGCTGATGTGACCAGTATGAGGAGTACTTGCTTGCTTGCTTATGTTGCAGGAAGGGATGCATGAGCAGAAATCTGGATTGTGTGCAGTACCACTACTCTTGCAAAAGATGAATGCAGGTAGTGGATTCATCCAGTAGATTGGTGGTAATGAGTGTACATCCTGGGCTGAAGCACCTCAGATACTCCTGCTGAGAATGTGCTTTGGAAGCTTCCCTCCTCCCGATGAGCTGGAAGCATATGCTTAAGTGTGGCCCTGACTAAAAGCTCTGTTTAATAATGGATTTGAAATCTTGCAAAATACCCTGGTGAAGGCTGAAGTTCAAGAACTTTGGGAGTACTGAGACAATGCTGTGCCTAAGTGGCATACTGAAAACTCTGTGGAGTAAGCTGCAAAATAAAATACTGTATCATTCTGTATACTACAGTACAGTTGTAAAATTAAATGGTGTTCTTCCCTGAGACTGTACCATCAGGAAGAGATGACCAGGTCATGAGTGACTTCAGGGGACCACACCATAGGCATAGGTTAACAGGAAACATGATAAAACTCAGGTGCATGAGAACTTGCAAGGAAACATGGTATATAAATACAGTGAATCCCCGCTGCATTGCAATCTCTCCATTACGACCCCGCCCATTTGCGAAGCAATTTTTTTTGCAATTATGATTCAGCAGTCCGCGAGTTTAGCTGGACGACACATGCGCAGTTGATCTGCTCTGCCGAGGGGCGGTACCACGGTGCCTGTGGGGCAGGACTTACCCCCCCCTGCAGGGAGGGAGCTCGCGAGGGCGGCACTGTTCCCCTGTCCCTGAACAGGGAAACTGCCCCACGAAAGTGAGGCAAGCTGTGTGCTGGGAGGGNCTCAGGGACACCCTTTCCCTGCCGCGTGCAGGCCGGCGCAGGGCCCCTGGGGCCAGCACGAGCACTGGGGCCGAGCTGTGGGGCTGGGGCAGGGAGCAGCGGCAGGGCGTTTGGGCTGCAAGCACACACGGTCACAGCAGCCGCTCAGAAATGGTTCCCTTTGCTAGTCTGTGCTGAGAGAGACCATGGGAAGGAGCAGAAAATTGTCCGCAGCCCTCCGGAGTGCTGGGGGGTGGAGCAATGGGTGTGGCCTGCATGCATATTAACAACCTGCACTTCTTTGCGAGTTTAGTGTTTCACAATGCCCATGGCCTGTCCCGTTCCTCGCGAAGGACGGGGTATAACTGTACTTCAACAGTTTGGGGTTTTTTCCTGCATTTTATTGTGTAAATGCACTTACAGAATAAAATTTGTATTCATGCAGTATGTGTGGTATACAGATTCTGTCCATGCCAAATGATCACATTCTCTGGGTCATAACTGGCCATATGGCCAATTACTATGCATGCATTTATCTGGTGCTTTCTGAAGGCTTCCACAGAGTAAAAATAAGGTAATAATTTGAGTAGTTTTGTAGTTTTAAAAAGGCGGCTGCTGCCCTGCAGGATAGAAGAGATCCTTTTTCAGCTAGAAAGATTCAAATAACACATGAAGAGTGGAGGAATTGTTGCAGTGGTTGCTCTTATTGTAATGGAAAACTGTATGTTAAATGTCTCCTTATGGCTTTATTTAAATACAGTGAATCCCCAGTGCATTGCAACCTCTCCATTACGACCCCGGCCATTTGCGAGGGGAATTTCTCGCAGTCTGGCTTCAGTCGTCTGCGAGTCCAGCTGGCTGGTGCATGTGTGCTGCCTCTGCTCTGCTGAGGGGCGGTGGCACAGTGCCTGTGGGGCAGGACTCACCCCACCCTGCGGGGAGGGGGCTTGCAATGGTCGTACCATGCTCCCGTCCCTGACCCGGGGAACTGCCCCACGAAAGTGAGGCAAGCAAGGGGGGACAAGTGCTGTGTGCTGGGAGGGGGCAGCTGTCTCTGCCCTCTGGGACCATACGGGCAGCGCTACCTCTCCCGGGAAGTGTGGATGTTAAAGGGAAGGAAAGTCTCGATTCTGACCCGATCCACCCTCTCCGGGAACACCCCTTCCCTGCCGCGGAGGAATGGCAAGTATGCGTGGTGGCAGCAGCCCGGTT
>WEKX01024506.1:25954-50153 GCA_013390025.1 Pitta sordida
TTAAATAAAAACATAAACAAAAATCAGTATCCGGAGAAGCACTGGCTCAGGGATGCTGCTGGAACAGAATAATGGCTGAGTAG
Organism: Pitta sordida; assembly: GCA_013390025.1. Classification (NCBI taxonomy): domain Eukaryota; kingdom Metazoa; phylum Chordata; class Aves; order Passeriformes; family Pittidae; genus Pitta; species Pitta sordida. The sequence goes on from WEKX01024506.1 coordinate 26,038, forward strand.
GACCTGTCTTGCAATCTTAGATTTGAGACAATAGTAATAGTCTTGAACTGCTAGAGAGCCAAATCAGCTACCAAAATTCCAGTGCTGCGTGATCTTCTATGTATTGTTTGTACTGGCCACTACCAGCACCACCCATCCTGGGGATGGCGGCAATGGGGCAAGAGATGGATACCACAAGTGTTTGTTTTCATGGCAAGGCCTCCCTCTCCCATTGGCCGCAATGCAGGGCTTGCTCCCCTAGTCCTGGAGGCAGGACAGCTGGGCTGGTGTCCCGAGGGCGGCTCCCGTATTGCAGTGTTTTCATGGCAGTGAGTGGGCGCCAGGGGCTGCTCAGGTACTGTCACGACTCATCCCCTCCCCACTCGCAACTGAAATGAGACAAGGCGACCGTTCGCAAGCACAGTGCTGGCTTCATACTTGAAAGTTAGGCTTGAATTCCCTGCTGGCTGTTGAGCTGGGCATTAGGCTCACACTATGCATTTTAGGTGAGACCCTCAGAGCGCCTGCTTGGCTACTGACTGCACCAGCGCTGTTCCCATGGTGATGGGCTGGCCAGATGCATCTGTCCGCTCGCCTTCTTCCACCCGAGTGGAGGGGCCCGGCCAGAAGGCAGTCTGGGGAAGTCGCATGCGGCGCAAGCTGTGTTTAAGCATGTGCTCATGGTGTCCTGGAGGCGCATGGGTCCTCCCCTATCACCCCTCGGGGATTATTCACACAGTTGTGTAAGATTTACACTCACTCAAGGTAGACGGGATGTCTAAGACTGAACACCATGTCTACTCTGAGTATGGTGAGACCAGGTCTACCCACCCGGAGAGACACTGGGACAACAGCGTGGGTGGCTCCCCACACCAGTGTCCCTTGCCAAGCATAAAAAGAGTTTTTTCTCGTTGTGGGGTGGCTTCAGGTGCCAGGAAGCACCCAAACACTGATACACAGTGGGGTGGTGCGGGGGAGTGCCAGGGCTGAGGGGTGTAGTGTGAGGGGGCGGTGGAAATTTGCATGTTAATGAGCTGCCTATCAACACAGACGGAGGGCTTTGCTGGGTTGGGGGACCAGACCCACGGTACCATGATAAAAGCGGGTTGACTGTAGTTTAAGAGCTCCTTCTCTGCTGGGTTTGTAATACCACTTCTAAAACACAGTTATTACTCCATTTTTGCTGCTGAGAGATGATGAGTGTAAAAGTACATGTAGTGAAAGCAGACTTTTCCACAGTGCTCATAACACATTGATTGGGCACTTAAGTTTGAGAACAGAGGATTATGTTTGGGAAAGAAAGGAGAAGGATAAAAATCAATTTGCTATAATGTACAGGTACAAGAAACTGGTGAAGGATTTGGAATAATTTTTGCACTCTGGGATATCTACTCCAGTTAATGTTTCAGTGCTTCAATTGTCATTGTTCATACATCTGGAGGTGCCTTATCTTCCATGCAAGAGCCTGTTCGGTATAACAGGCCTTGAAACAGTGAAGTATCAGATTTTGCAGCGTGTGAGACAAAAGGCTCCTTTACTCCTTCTCAGAATAAGTTTACAGTTGTGACATTTTTCCATCAGCATGCCTGACACTTTAGAGTATGGCTCAGACTTCCTTTTTTTAATGAAAGAAAAAGAGGATCTTTAGATTCTTCCCTTAATAGTAGTTTTTCTTTTCCTAACTCACTTTGCTGTTTAATACACATGACTTATACCTAAATCCCCTCCAGGATTTATCTTACAAATTTAGGTTTCAGTTAGCTGAAACTGGAGCAACCTTCTATGTAATTCCATCTATAACCAGTGTTATTAATGTTGAGGCGAAAAAAAATCATGCCAGCTTTGTGAGTATTCTATGCAACAATGTTGACTGGAAAACCTGAGGAAGCAGTCAAATGCAGGTTTGTGTCTCTTAAAGCAGAAAAGCACGGTGATTTAGAACCACTGGTGAGGATGGGCCAGGCAGCAATGGCATTGATAAGCATCAGTGTCTTCCGGGGGATAGGTACAGAGGTGGAACAGTCAGGTTGCTTCCAGGCTTTGTTTCTAAACTCAGGTATCTCAGAAGTGAGAAAAATCACAAGGCTTGCTGAATGAGAGATGCAGATGGGCTTTCTTACAGGACCGTTGCTGATGCACCTTTGCTAGCAATGGAGTGGAGTGTGGACCTGTGAGTGAATTAAGAGTTTGCGGGCTCTACATGCCTCAGCTTGTTAAAAGTGTTGACTAAATTCCGTCATTATGAATAGACATAAAATAGTACATATTTGTTATTTCATGTATTAAATCTAAATGTTTTTTACTGCTTCCAGTGTGGAAGGATGTCTTGTCTCTTTGAGCTTCTTTTCTGTGAAGGAGGACTGTGAGGGATTTGTTCGGCTCCTACGTGCAGGAGAAATACATTTAGACATTCTTTGCATAACTGTGGGAAAGCAGGGGTTGCTAGCTTTCTCATTGTTCAACTTACTTCTTAATTGCATAGTACAGGTTAACTGTGAAAACACAAAAAATACCTCCTAGGACCATGAAGAAGTGGTCTGTGCTGTAATAGATTTGCACCCCACATGCTTTCTAATTTAGTTGTGTTGAAGACACATATACAGTCGGCCCTCTTGCACTTTGCGCCCCGCATATTGCAGCTTCAGATCTTAGCCGCATGATTTTTTAGCAATGAAGGAGACCCATTTTCGGAACTCCACATGCACGATCTGCCGTGGCAGCGCGACCACCTCTGCAAATCCGCTGACGGCGGCGGCGGCTCTGCTTTGCTGCCCACCCCGTCTCGGGCTCCGCTGCTTCACCACCTCCCGGCCCGGCCACCACGGCAACCGATACACAGCAACACAGTGCTGGAACAGCACCAGGGATCGTCTTAGGGTGCGGGGCAAATTTGCGTCTTAATGAACTGCTGTTCAACACACAAGTAGGGCTTCGGGCCCGAGATATAGGAGACCCGACTGTGCTATTGTTCCATGCAATTACACTATGGCAAGTGCCTAGTTGCAACAGCTTCAAAGACTGTTCTTCTTAAGATATGTGGCTTAAAATTGCCTTTTGTTTTTTTCTTTTATGTGTTTTGACCTGTATTCTGAAAGCCTGTCTCTTATCTTTTCCCTCTGTGTGTGCGTGTTCCAGTGACTTTATAACATGCAAGACACTGATGCCAGGGGGGGCTCCCCTGCGTTTCTCCAGCCTCAGAACGGGAGCGGTCACAGGTCTTCAGGGTATGTCCCAGGAAGAATTGCCCCTGTCCGTCCCCCGCCGCCTTCACAGAGCCATGCTGCAGCCGAATTTACCTCTGCGAGACAGGAAGCCCAGACAAGACTCCCATCCTTACCAGTGGAGCAGCACCGCCAACAGGCAGAAGCCAACAGGCATAAAAATACTCTTATTTGCTTTGCCATTTCTAGCCTTTCACTTTTTGTTGCACTGGGGATTTTTTTGGGAATAGCTTCAAAATATGCTCCAGATGGTAAGTTCTTTTGCAAACAAAAAATCGTTCTGGAAGTTACGCTGCTTGTGAACATAACTCAATAGTTCAGCTTCAGGATTAGTTAAGTGCGAAAGTAGGACACTTGCTGCAATTTTAAGATTGAAGGAGGCAGTGTTTGGGGCAAAGATCAGCTCCTTTTTCTGTTACCAATCTTGTTTCTATTGTTCATAATTTGATTTACTTACATGAAACAGAAAGGCATAGCAATAAATAAAGATTACAGGTGAGGGGGGAAAGAAGAGTGAATGTTTTAAAAGCATAATTATTTTTGTCTGCAGAAGCTGTCTCATAAGTTCATGAATCATGGACAAAATGAAATCCTGTGTGTTTAAGCAGTAACTAACGTTCATTTTAGAAAACTGGGCAGCTTATTTGAAATTTGGAGTATCTCTGAAATCTTATCAGGAATTGTAAAGCGTGGACAGGTGATGTGATTAACTGCAGATCACAAAGTGTACATCCCTCTGCCCACTTATTCCTAGGAGCTGCTATAAGATGCAGTTGCTAAGTGCTAGCGGGATAGTTTGGAACATAGGTTGTTTCAGTTTTTTGGGGGTGTTTGTAAGGTAACGGGTATATATGTAGTATGCAGTTTGGTTGCAGACACATTCAACAGAAGACTGAAGGGTGACTTACCCAGTCGACTCTGAAGTAGTGTGTGATGGAGCCAGGCTCTTCTCAGTGTTGTGCAATAGGACAAGAGTTAATGGACTGAAACTGATGCACAAGAAGGTGGCCTTAATATGAGGAAGAGAGGAAGAACTTCTCTACTGTGTAGGTGGCCACACACTGAAACTGATTACCTGGAGATGTTGTGGAGTCTCCCTCACTGGAGATGTTCAAGAACTATCTGAATGCAATCCTGTGCCATATGCTTTGGGATCACCCCACTTGAACTGGGAGGTTGGATCAGATGACCCACTGGTCTTTTCCAGGTTTACTTTTTCTGTGATTCTGTGAAAACCTGTCACAAGAGAAATTCCTATAGGCACCAGGGAAAGTCTAGCTGACATTTTCATCTTGCAGTATGGTTGTTGCAGCAACTCCCCAGAAGTTCCCCAATAGTTTGGAATGTTAATATGTTCAGTTCCAATGGAAGCACATGTGGTACAGTAGTGAACAACGACACCAGATCTATTTAGGTGTGTTCTTCTTCAGAGCCTCGTGACTGGAAACCCATACTGTCAGTACTTTTAATGGCTGTTTAAAAGGCAGTGTAGGGAATATGTAGTAAGGTAGTAAGTGTGCGTAAATCCTAGACCTCTGGTGTACCTTCCCCAGAGGGAAAATGATGCTTGTTTACTTTTCTGTTCCTGCCTGTCAGCTGGTTTCTTTTTTCCTCCTTGCTTTTATCTTCCTGTAATTTCTTTTTCCTAAGAACTTATGAACACTGGAGGTCAGGGAGACTACTGGAAATGCAATTTCCTTCCACATTTTCCTGGGCTTGTGCTCCTGAGTGAGGAGGCAAGCTATAGAGGTTTTCACGGAAAAGTTCTGCTTCACCCTTGTAGCTCTTGGTTGGAGCTTGCCCGGGATAAACATATCTTCAGAAAATTTAGCTGCCAAACTATGATGAACTTATGATAAGCATAATGTAACACTGATAACTTTTTCCCAGATGCCTTAAAAACTCCAGACGTTGTCTAAGCAGGTGGAATGTAACTATTTGACTGTATCTTGAGATCTGTTTCCCGCCTGTCTTTCTCTTGCCAAATTTTATATCCTTGCTGCATGAAACATTCTACAGTTTGGAGGTTTTTGTTGGGTTGTTTTCTTGTGGGTGCGGTTGTGTATTTTTCTTCAAGTATTTGCAAAAATTTTACTTCCTCCCCCCCAGATTTTGATGGCTTTTTTAATGGAGTATAGTGATACTAAAATTTTATTTTCTTCAGTTACTGCGTTATACCTCTTCTTTCTGACTCAACAGAAAAATTTACAGTCACTAGATCTGCTCCTGTGAATCACACTAAGCAGAAGCCATCAGTTTGCTGACTCATGGTTTCCTCACACTGACCTTTGCTACCAGCCAGGAAATAAGTGTTTCTTCACAGTGCTTGTGTGTATGGTATCTGGGGAAAAGGAGTTAGGGACTTTGCATGAGTCAGACAACAGACTTGCCTTTATCTGGTGAGTGCTCAGCCATCTTGCTGATTGCAATGCTTTTTTCTTTTTTGCTTTCCCTTCATGACTTCTCCATTTAGAAAGTTACATTTTCTAAATGCTGTCTTAATAGTATCCTTCCAGAAGATTTTATTTTGTTTTGATTTTTATATTACTACTTATATGTCTTTTCCCTTTCTACAATTTCATAATTTTTCCCCACTGATACTCAAACCTTAGTGTATGTGTGTTTCCTGAGCTGGGAGGTGTTTGAAATGTGGAGAGTTAATACCAAAGGAAAAACATTTCTGTCAGCAAAACTAAGGCTGGCTTGTGTTAAACTTGTGGATAGGTTTTGCTTTCTTTAGTTTTTGCAAGAATGGACTATTGCTAATGGTTTTTTGCCTCCCAAGTTGCTCTTCAGATATGTGAGTGTTTTTCTCCAGAAGATAAGACTGAAAAGGGTATTTTGACACTCAGTTGGGCTGCTAACGTGTTTATTTTGGCATCTTTTTGGCTGTCTTTTGCGTAAGAAAAATATTTTTAATCTGATTTCTGGTAAAATAATAGTTACCATTTTTTGTGGTATGCCTGTGCTGCTGCATTACACAAATGGTTAATGTGCTGAAGAGGTGTGTGTTGTAAATACTACATTGCTATAACTTCAAATGAAGTCACTCAAGCCTGACACTTTGTGCTGCAACCTCTCCTTTTCTCGCCTTGAAACTTGGTGTTACTGCCTCGGTAGTTACTGCCAGTGTGGTTTCAGCAAGGATTGCGTGTATCTCTTATCTTGTGTGGTTTGTAGCCTCGTACTTAAGCTGACTTCCTAAAGGATGCAAACAAATAACTTTAAACCCAAATGTCTTATCTCCCAGGAAACTACTTTAGACATTTAGGTGTTATACTAAATATACTAAGGATGTCTTCTCTTTCTTTCCAACCCTTACCCACAAAACTACACTGAAAGAATTTATTTTGATGCTTAAAAGCAAGAAGAGATCAGTTCTTCTCACACAGGGAAGAGACTTTGAGGGAGGTGAGATACCTAGATGCTTTACTACCTTGTTTGTTAGCCTACATAGCTGGCCTGAGACTTCCAGTGCTCAGTGTGACTGCTGTGTGTCGAAGTGCATCCTGCTTAGCTCTTCTCATCTACTGCAGGTGATTTAGCAACTGAGAAAAAAAATCAGGTTCAAGAGTATCTCTTGTCAACAGTGTGTGATCACTGTTAATTTAATTCAGTGTAAGAATGCCTTCCTGTCCTTGAGAGTTTAGCGACCTTTCAGGTGTGGTTTTGGCTGCTCAAATACAAACAGCAGTGGCTGCAGTGTTGTCCCATCCCAGAAGGTGATGGGAATCCTTTGTAGGTGACTGACTCTGTCTTGTCCTAATGATGGCTTGATTGATGTGATGATCATTGTTTTTTAAAAGCTGGATTTCACATTGTATTGCAGAGAATTGTCCTGATCAGAATCCTCATCTTAAAAACTGGAGCCCTGGAAAAGATCCTGAAAGACGAGTTGTTATCACAAAAGGGGATTTGTTTCGTCTAAACTCAGATGCTACAGTACACTCTATAGTTATAGAGAATGGAGGTATGAAATAACAAGATAAACATTATGCTTCAGTGTTTTGCAGATTTTTTACTTCTGTGATTACATAAAAATATGTTCAAAATTTATGCAGCTTATTGACTGATTGCTGCACTTTCACTTTTCGCCCTGCTACCAGGTCAGATATATTACTCAAAAAATGAATGAACACTGTAGTATCTTTTCAGTACAGCATTGATTTAATTTTCTGTGTTGTATAGTAAAACAAGATTGTTAGTAGCCTTCTTTGTACAAGATCTGTTTGTCTTCTGCTACCCGTTGTGTATTAGTAATCCCACTGAAATGGCAGAAAAATATTAGGAATAAACCAAGCAAATTCTTATGAGGATAAATCACTATTGGTAGCAATTACTTTCCCAATATTCTTGAATATATGTAAGAACATAGCAGCTTAATTCATGAGTGTGGAAAATAAACCTATAATTTTTCTATCGTTCTTATTCCAGAAATTTGTTCTTGAAGTCTTTGTGAATATTTGATGTACAGAAATACTTTTTTTCCTTTAGGTTTACTTGTTTTTGGTGATGATAGAGAAGGTTCTAAAAATATTACCTTGAGAACTCGATTTATCCTGATAAAGGATGGTGGAATGCTTCATGTTGGAGCAGAGAAATGCCGCTATAAATCCAAAGCAACTATTATTTTGTATGGGAAATCAAACGAAGGTGCTGATGTGCCAGAATTTGGCAAAAAATTTATTGGCGTGGGCCCTGAAGGGACACTGGAGTTGCACGGGCACCAGAAGGTATCATGGACTCTTCTGTCAAAGACTGTGTATTTCTCAGGGCTGGCCTATGGTCATTACACATTTAAAAAGAATTTTTCCCGAGGACTAAATGTTAGAGTGATCAATCAGGACACAGCAGAGATTTTGGAAGTGCTGAAGTTTGATACTCATGAATTTTCAGAAGAAAGCTTGAAGTTTCAGAACTTACTGAAAAACGGAAGTCCTGGTCGCATTATTGCTATTGCTGTAGGAGATTCAGCTGCTAAAAATCTACTGGAGGAAACCAGAGTGACTATTCAAAATCTTCTGGGAAGTAAGTTTGTCAGAGGATTAACTTACAGGTAAATAATTTATTTTGACTTTTGTGTTGAGTAAAGATGAGATGCAGATTCTGCTGTGGAAGATTTGTTAAATTTTGACAGTCTCTGTTCGTAAAGTTTTCAGAGAATTCTTGGCGTTGTGCATAGGGCTGTGGGAATATTATTCAATTAGTGATATAGTCCAGACACTGATAGTCACAGGTATTTGGGCGACAGGCTTTATTACTTACTCATAGTTGCTCTCTTTTACTGTTCTTCACAGAAATTAAAACTGAGTGCAGCAAGGATTTTTTTCTCCTTCTGAGAGGCAGATAGAAAACAGCTGCTAGGTGAAGCTTTTAATGCCTATCACTTTGGAGAAGCAGGAGATGGAACTAAATGATCTTTAAGGTTCCGACCAACTCGAACCATTCTGTAATTCTAAGGGATGCTAGTCTTGGGTATCAAACACCCTCTTATTCATACTTCTTTACTGTTCAAATACAAGTACATTATCCCTTCACTGAGTATTCAAAGAAACTGGTCTGTAAAACTGTTTTGTAATGAAAATGGTCTTATGAGGTGTTTCTGTATATCTTGATCATTCTTTTATTCAAGATTTGGATGGTTAGGTGGTGGAAGAGGTATAACAGGAATTCTTAAAGTAGGAAACTTAAACTGCTGTGATATTTAGTTGTTGCAAATGGCTCTTTGCAGTGTATGTTGTAAACTTGGCTTTGTGCTGCTGAGGGTTGTCCATGATGCTCTGGGCAAGGTAATGTGTGCCTAGATGGCCAAGAAGGCCAATGGCATTGTGGCCTGTATCAGCAATAGTGTGACCAGTAGGACCAAAAAAGTGATTGTCCCTCTGCACTGAGCACTGGTGAGGCTGCACCAAAAGTCCTGGGCCTAGTTGTGGGCCCCTCACAACCAGGAGGACATTGAGGTGGTGGTAGATCATGTCCAGAGGACAATGAAGCTGATGGAGGGCCTAGAGAGTAAGTACTGTGAGGAGCAGTTGAGGCACATGAGGTTGTTTAGCCAGGAGAAAAGGAGGCTTGTGGGAGATGTTACCGCCATCTACAACTACCAGAAAACAGGCTGTTAGCCGGGTGGAGGTTAGTCTCTTTTTCTTAGCAGACTGCCCAGGAATCCCTGAAGGTGTTCAAGAAATGACTGGACATGCGATTTGGTTGACAGGGTGGTGATGGGTCAAAAGTTGGACTTGATGATCTTAGAGGTATTTTCCAGTCTAAATGATTCTGTGTTGGCAATACAAGTGAAAAGTATATCCAGTCTCCTAACTGACTGTCAGCCCACTCTTCAGCTTCCACTGAACTGGTGTTGTATAAACTCTTTGAATTATCCAGTGTTTTATGGGAAATTGAACATTTAGTTTTTCTGTTCTATTCTTAGCCCTCAGTATCTCCTGACATCTGGATTCCTGTTAGTTTCCTCCCTGTGCTTTGGCAGAGGCAGGCTGACACGTCAGTAAGGACGGCATGTTCTCATCTCAGCTCCCGTTAGGAGCACATTTATGTTACTGGCTGGGTGAGCATGGTATCATGGGGTGGAAGGCACTTGCAGTACTGCCCCTGGAGCACTTTGGTCAGAAGTGTCAAGACCTGGATGTGCTGTAGTAGAGTAGCACTTTCTGAATGCACCTGAAGTGGTTTCAGGTGGTTCAGGTCAGATTGCAGCCAGCCTGACCTGTCCTGAGGTGTAGAGGTTTGTGAGGTTTGTCTCTGCTGATGACCTCCACGTGGTTTGTCTGAAATGAGGAACTTCCTTCAACCTGCAACTTGGAAGAAACAGCCTTTTTTCCTTCTCTGCTGAACTGATGCTAGTCTATTTTCCTTAGTAAAGGCTCTGTAAGCCCCTAAAATTGTTTTGTTCTGCTGTAGAAGATGGGCGAGAAGCTCTCCCTGATGGCTCACTGAGGAAAGCAGGGTCATTTTGTTAAACCTATAAAGCTAGTGAAGATTTCAGCATGTGGATGTATACTCCATTACATCCCTCCCTCCTTCTACCACTTCTTGCAAAGTAACATGCCTCAACATAGCTTCGTATTTATTTTAAATGTTGGTATGTGAAGTGTTCAACTTGTTTGTTCCTGCTACTGAAAATCTGGCCCAATATGTACTATTCCTATGAATATGTTAAAGCTAAACAGCTCTATTTGGCCTTTTAATCCAATCAAAAAAATATCAAGAGGGAACTGAAATAAAGGTAACTGGATTGAAGATAGTTTTAATTAATCATGAATAGACTGCAGTCCAGCTAGCTAACACTGTTTTCATTTGGAGTCAATGATTCAATTTTAATGATGTAAAATTTTCCAGCTTTTTAATAGATGATCTCTACTACTTCATCCGCACACATGATTATGGAATTACAGAGCAGTAAAGGACAGCAAAATAGAGTGCTTTTTTTTAACTAGGTGGCAGCTTTCTCAGGTGTGTCTGAGAAATTTGCTTTAAATTTCAAAAAACTTTGGTGCATTGAGCAGAGCCATAACAAGGGCAAGTACATCCAGAAGAGTTCCCTGCTCTGTGCTGATGGAAGTGCCAGAGGGAGATGAAAAAAAAAATTCCTAGGTCTCGGCCTTCAGAAACGTCAGTGCTCACTCATGCAGAGATTGTGTAACAGCATGCAGTTCCTTTTCTGGATCTGAAAATCCTGAAAGGTTCAAAAGTTATTGCTCATCCAGTACAGTGGCTATTGCCAGTGGCTGCTGCTGGCAGTACCCATGCCTCCTGGCCTGACATGGTCCCCTGGGAGTCCTGACCATTCCTTTGTGGTGCTGCTGGCTGATGACAGCAGACTGTGGCAGGAACACTGGCACTAGCTCCAGATTTTCCTGTGCCCTACTGAAGCTGTTTGGGAGTAGGTTCACAGGTTATTCAGAATTGGAAGNCATTGCTTTTGTTGCTCATCTCTAGCAATTTTGCTTCTGGAAAAAAGTGTGTCTTGTTGAATGTTTTATTAAAAATGTATATGTAAGTCTTCTTCAGTAAGAGCTGCTGTATTTCCCAATTTGTATGTAGGACACCCAATTATTATAAACAATTTTTTCCCTTCAATGAGGTCTGCCAGTTTTCTACATTTTGTGGTACATTGTAAAATCAATTTGGAAGTGCAAGCAAAAGGGGGTTTTATTACTTCAGGACTCCTTGTTTTTTCCTGGTTTTGTGAAGGGTTTGTTAAGGGGCATTATATTTCGATGTTTACTTTTGATTTTCACAGGCAAGCCTGGGCTTTAGTTGGTGTCATAGGTGGTGGAAATTCTTCCTGTAATGAATCAGTGAGAAACTATGAAAACCACAGCACTGGTGGGAAAGCTCTTGCTCAGAAAGAGTTTTTCACAGTGGATGGCCAGAAGTTTGTTGTGAGAGCTTACAGCGAATGGAATGATGGTAGGAAATTGTTTTGTAAAATGCTGCAGTTTGAGAAGAAATACAAATACTGTATGTGCTTTTTTAAACTTTTTGGTTTTTTGCTAGAGCTGTTGGCTGCAATTTAAATTTTTGAGGGCTACTGTAAGTTGTTTTTTCTTGCTATGGATGAAGTATGAGGACACAGTTCTTCAGCACTACCTATTGTCTCAATCTGTATATTGTATGTGAGCAGTATCATATTAAGAGTCTTAATTTTTAATAGATGGAGAAAGGTCTCCTAAATGCTGACACTTCTGAAAAATTTTATTTTAGTAATTTTTCTGTCATGTATAGTTTAAATCTAAGCTTCTGAGATGTTGAGTATAGTGCTAAAAAAGAAAACTTGATACAAGGGAAATGTTTTATTCTTGTGACAATTTTCTGTTGCTGTTCGAATGCTTTAGGCAGCTGTTCTCATACAAAGTTGAATCTGTACTATCAAAAGCTGAAAGCCTACCACTTGTTTTGTCCTTTATTCATTTTTTAAATTTCAAGTATCTTTGGTCTGAGTTTTTATGGTTAGTCATATCGTTCTGGTTTTAGAATTACTGAGTAATATAGTGTTTTCCTCCAAAGAATTATTTATGGCAGTCATGTATTTATTTGTTAAGCAATTGAGCTACATATTTGGTACTACCCCTTCATTGTTCATTACAGCCCTATGAAAATGGATAGACTTATATGTGGGGGTTTTTTAAATCTACCAAAATACATCATTTACCTGTTGTGTAGAGTTAGGTTCAAGAGTTAGTAAAAGCAGCTGAACTTACGAAAATCCATCGTAAACTAGTGAAATACCATGTGTGTGTAACTTAGTCTGCCAAACTGTTCTATTAGTTGCGCTTAAAAAAAAAAAAAGTCGCTCCACATTGTTTTCTAGGTCCTTGATTACACCTGCAAAGTTCAAAATGGCAAAAAAAGTAACTTGAGACAAGCAGAGGTAGCCAGACCTACAAATTGTTGCCATATGATATTAGAGGGTTTTTTAAATAAAGTCATAGATTTTACCTCTTAGTTCCATCTTTTCTCTTTGCTTTATTTGAGATCCAATGAATCAGTTATGAATGTATCTCATACTGGCATGTTTGAGGTCAGAGCTGTATTTTAGAGGGCTTTGGAGTTTGCAAAATCTCATACCTATTTTATTAGTGTCTTCCTGGGAATGGCTTCATATAAAGGTGAGTATAATCTTATCTTATGTTTACTTTTAATTAGGTGTCCCTATTTCAGGCTTCCAAGTGGAAGCAGTAGGTGGAGTAATACTGAATCTTCTGGATGATGTTAGTAGCTGGGAGCCTGGAGATCGGATTGTGGTTGCAAGCACAGACTATTCAATGTATCAGACAGAGGAATTCACCCTCCTTCCCTGCCCAGAATGTACGAAGCATCAGGTTAAAGTCAAAGGTAAGAGAGCAGTCACCATGTGAAGGTCTGTGTGTAGTATGTACAGTATTTGCTTCTTGAGAGTCCCTTGCAGTGGGTGCAGTAAAGAGCAACCTTTTCACCTGTCTCTGTATGGCTCTATTGCCATATACATGAATGTGTAATTCTGCTTGCTGCAAAATGACTATAACCTTAAGTCTGTCTCACAGCTTACCATACTAACTTTTCTTTCTCATTTCTTCCCAGGCTCATTGAATGCCTTATTTTTTTCCAAGATGATTATGCTTGGCTTCTTTCTGTCTTTTCACAACTTTTCTTTATATGTGCTTGAATAGCTGTTGTGGTCAATACCATTTCCTTTGCCATTAATGTTCTTCCCGTCTTTTGAACTGTTACCATTGCTGTTGTTATTAAAAAAGAGATATTAAAAATAAGAAGAAAAAGAAAATTGCAATCTTTGAAGCTACACCTTTTTTTTTCGTCTTTTTCTCCAATCTCTTCTCTACCCCCACCAGCGAAGTTATGAAAGCAGTGACCCTTCCAAGACTTTGCTCACACAGGATATCCCTTAGTAGCTGCAATCTGTTTTTCCTTTGGGTGTGATGTGCAGAAAATAGTTGTGCCTGTTGTTAACCATTTCCTTTTTATTATCTGAGTCATTCTGCTTGACATCACAAGAGCCTCTCCAGGGACTGGCTCACCAGCCATGCTAGTGTCTCTATTCCTTCTGCAGCTCCAGACCCGCTGCACGCTGGTGCTTTCCTCCTTGCTGGTCCTCCAGTTTCTGGTCTGGAGCTTTCCCTCTCCTTCTGATGGGCTGCAACATCAGACAGTAGCACAATTTATTTTTTTTTCCCAGCTTACTGATGCTCTTCTGAATTTTGTTCCATTAGTCTCTGCACTGTGCAACTTCCTCTTCTTCAAACTACTCCGCTCTTTGTTCATTCTCGTCTGTGAATGCACTCAAACTTTCCTATTTCCCTATGCCTTAAGGGACTGCTGGTCTGTATGTCCCCTTTGCAGTGAAATTTGCTTCCCACATTTGTTTAGCATGGATCATGTATGTTTTAGTGCATTGAGAAGTCTCAGGTATGGAAAAAACATATCTGAGTTTACCTTCTTATACCTCAGAGAATACCAGGTTGCATGAAGCTGTAGAGATAACTTAGTGTCATTGAACATGTTGTTTCTTCAGCTTTGTTCTTAAGTGTGTTTTATTGAGCACAGTATTTTAAGGAGAAAGCTTAACTTGAAGGTTGCAGTGTGAAGTTTAAGAAGATTTTTGTCACCACTGAATTGTGTACGTGCAAGCTGTTTCATCTTGGAAATCATGTGCTGTGAGACTCTTAGTTCTGCTTCTGTGATAGTTTAAGCTGTAAGCCTTAAAGGAATAGTGACAGTCTGTATTCAGGAGTCAATAAATGCATTTTTTAAGTTTTACAGGGCCAGGTATTTTTTTTGTTCAAATAAGAAATTGATTAGGTTTTGGAAGAACAGTATAAAGCTGGTATCTTCTTTTCCCTAATTTTACTTTACGTGTCCTCAGAATAGCTATCTAAATAGGAAGCTTAGGAAAGCAAAACCTTTTTTCTTCTGGGTGAGGATGAACACAGCATTTTCTAGAGGCGTTTGGACGTCCTTTTCAGTTCGTAGTTTGTCTTTGAAACAGATTGAGCAGCCAGCATCTTTTATGTTTTGAAGCAAGTCTTCATCCGTGTTTCGCTCAAGGTTTTCTAGATACATTGTATTAATTGAAACTTTGCTTTGTTTCTTATCCATTCTGTTCACAAACTCTTGTACTTAAATTAAGATGCACTTGCAAATAAAATGTTGATATTTGTTTAGGATTAGTTTCTTAGTAAAATGAAAAATACATTGGCCATAGGAGAAGCTAAGAAAGAACGATGTGTTAAGGAGAAGGAACACATGGAGGCTTGTTGCTACAGTTAAGTTGCTTATATAAATGAGTTGGTTCTAGTTTTAATCAATGACATTTTTTTTCTTTTTTTTTTCCCCTTCAAAACTGTTATTGGACAGAAAATCCTCAGTTTCCTCATGTAGGAGAAGTTATTGATGGAGTGGACATGAGAGCAGAAGTTGGAGTTCTTACAAGAAACATCTTAATAAAGGGAGAGACAGAAAATGCCTGCTATCGTGAAAAGGAATGTCCTTTCTTTAATTTTGATACGTTTGGTGGACATATCAAGGTTTGAAAAACATTTTAAAGTAACTTTCTGTCTTGTAAAGGTATGTTGAGGACAAAAATATTAATGTTATACTTCAGCGGATTTGAAAACTCAAAGAACACCACTTCACGCAGTTGCTTTGTGTGGAAGTGACTTTGTTCTTAGCTTTCCCCAAAGTAGATTTTACTCCTCAAAACTTACTGTGCAGAATTGGAGAAAGAGATATCAATGCACAAAGTGTTTGAGAAATATCCAGGAGGTATTGCAACATTACGTGGGATTAAACGTTACAAGTGACATCCATGTATGTGCATCCTGTAATATTATAGAATAAAGCTTGATCCCTTTTTATCTCTTTTCCCTCCTTTCACTGCGCTTCTCCCTCTGCAGGAGATAAGCATTGCCAGGGGAGGTTCAATCTTAACATTAGGAAGCGGTTTTTCACAGAGAGAGTAATTGCATATTGGAATGGGCTGCCCAGGGAGGTGGTGGAGTCACCATCCCTGGAGGAGTTTAAGAGAAGACTGGACGAGGAACTTAGTGACATGGTCTAGCCGGGAGGTGTAGGGCTGGATGACGTTGTGCCCCCTCCGTCTCGGAGTGGCTTGCTAGACTGTGAGGGATCTAGGTTGGTGTTATGCTCTGCGATGTGCTCTCGGTCTCTTTACGGGTGCTAGATGGTGAGTTGGACTAGATGATCCTTGTGGGTCCCTTCCAACTCATAATATTCTGTGATTCTGTGATCCTAAAAATCTGACTCATCTGAAACTGGACACTAGAAGGTCATAGACAGAATAGAATCTGAGCTGGACCCCGTGTTTTTTTGTATTTAATGTTTTTAAAAATTGAAAATACTAGGATTATGTAAAAGAAATCACTTCTAATTTCTTGTATTATAAACATGAGGAACAGTAGTATTATAGAAACGAATATTTAAACTTGCATTCAATTACATTTTTAGATGAAAGGTTTAAGCAGCAGTGCTCCACTGGTGCTAGAGAAGTTTGAGGACTCATATTTTAATTGCAATTATATTTGTATTTCTTATGTGATCATTACAGTTTAAATCTAATATACGTGAATGCAGATTTTAGCTTTTGTGGTGATTTGGCCCTGGCTGGATGCCAGAGATTCACCCACAGCCACTCTCTCACTTCATTCCCCATACAAACAGGGGAGAGAGAAAAAGGGAAAAAAAATCCTGAGGGGTTTTNTAAAACACAGATTCTACCAGATAGAGTCTGACTCCAGTGTGAACTCTCCGTGGGCCACAGGTCTCTCCCAGGACCTTGCTCTGATGTGGGGTCTCCAATGGGCTGCAGCCTCCCTTCAGCATCCACCTGCTCCAGCATGGGCTGCCCTCTCCATGGGGTACAGGTGGATTTTTTGCATCCCTGTGTTCACTCCATTCCATGAGCTGCAGGGAAAAACCTGGAACACCTCCTCCCCCTCCTTTGGCCCTGGCCTTGGTGCCTGCATTTGCTGTTACATCTTCTCATGCACTTCTGTGGCAGCCATGTTTTCTTCTTCCTGTTCTAACTTTTTTTTTTTTTCTTCGTAAATGTGTTGTCACAGAGGCAATCTCTATCTCTCCTGATTGGCCTGGCTTTGGCCAGCGGTGGGTCCAGCCAGGAGCTGGCTGGCATTAACTCTGCCAGCTGTAAGGAAGGCTTCCAGCAACTTTGCGAAGAAAAATCTCCCCCATAGCCCCCCACTACCAAAAAAACAGCCACAGCAAAACCCAATACAACTTTATAGTGGTGGGCATAATGGTTGGAAAGAAAATATGCCCATTCCCTACTGTCTGGCAGCTTTGGTTTTGTGGAAGAACTCAAGGCACCACTTTCTGTTTCAAATAATGAAAGACAAGTTGCGAATCCTGCAAAGTGTGACCTTGATGTCCACAAAAGTGTAAATACTGCAGACTCTCAAGTTGTCTGGAAGGCATAAAAGAAAACAAACATTTTGAGTCCTCAGAGTTGTTAAACTGTTGCCAGGGGACTGTTCATAGTAGTAGTGACTGCTGCCAAATCTAGACTTCAGCACCAAAAGCATTTTTGGCTTATGCTAATCTTGCATAAACTGAAAAGCTGAGAGTTCCTAGATACTAAGAAACTTACTAGTTTTTGATCATCTTGAATTTCCTACTGGTTACTAGAACAGTAGCATAAAGGAGGCAGTGATGGGGAGGCATTTTTTTGCAGTTTTAGTGCCTTTCAGTGTTAAGAGCCTGAAATCAGGGATGCCTGTGTTTTAGGCATGCAAACCTTAGGAGTTCTGTTGGAAAAGGAGTGAAAAAAGGTCCATATTACTGAATTCCCTAGAGGACAAGGTACATATGAAAATTGTTGGTTTTGATAAATACTCAGTACAGTTAATAAAATGAAATTACAAAAAAAAAAAAAGATTTGGTTGGGTTTGTTGTTTTGGGTTTTTTTCCCCTTCATCTTAACTCCGTGCAGTTTAGCTGTAGCGCTTGGTTAATTTTTGCATAGCAGGTTAGGTGGAATACTTTCCATTCCCACATTACTGATACTCACTTGGTAGCTTACTATGAATTTGTTTGATTGTCAGGGCAGTTTCTTGTCTTCCTCAATAAAGAAGGGAAGGTGTATCCAGTTTTGAATTCCCATTGCAAAGATGATGTGGATGCACTGGGGTATATCCAAGGAGGGTGATGTGTGGCAGTATGTGATGATGAATGGGGAGGAGCTGAGAGGTTGGATCTTGTTTCTGCCTTCAAGTACTGGTGACAGTGCAGAGAGGCCAGAGCAGATTCTGGAGGTGCATGAAACAAGAAGCCATGGGAGCAGGCTTCAGCAAGGGAAGTAATGCTTACGTGTTGGAAAAATGAAAAGGTAGAACCAACTGCCATCTCTGTGGCTGGAGCTACTCTTTGAGCCGTATGCCAAGCAATTGTCCTTAAGCTGACCTAGTGCTGAGCTCCTGATTTGATTAGGTATCTTGACGGGTTCCCTTGAATCTGTATTATTCTGTATTATTCAGTTAAGCGTGTTCCAGGTGGAGTATGCTGGTGCAGCTTCAGTACAAACAGATTCTGATATGGATGACTTCTGTTGTTGGAGACTACCTGTAAAGAATATGTAATGAACCATCTGATAAAGACCAAACAGTAAAGTGTGGCAACATGTCTGGTGAAAATTCCTGGTTTAGCCATTTGGAGGTTTAACTTTTAAACTTATTTATGGAGTATACTGTTTTGTAAGGCATCATGTAAAGCATGATAGTAACAATTGTTCTAACTTTTATTGCATTGGGCTGTGGTGACTGTGTACATCTAATTTCAGTACATCTTGTGTAGATGATAGATTAACTTTAAATTTCCATTGGTTAAAAAGCACATTATTTGTTATTCACTCTGGACTTTTCCTTGTATTTTTAGATTTTGAAGAATTTTACATCTGTTCATCTCTCCTATGTGGAATTGAAGCAAATGGGCCAGCAGCAGATTGGAAGTTACCCTGTTCATTTTCACCTTTGTGGAGATGTGGATGAAAAAGGAGGTTATAGTTTTAAAACTTACCTAGAAGGTCTTTCAATTCATCACTGTTTCTCCAGATGTGTGACTATTCATGCAACTAACGGGTTACTGGTAGGTGCGATGAGAATAAAACATACTGGGTTGGAATAAATGTTATAAAGAGCATTTAGACCTCCAAAATAACCCCATCCCTTTTGCAAGTTTAATGATCAGCAATGTTTTTCTTGTTTCACTGAGTAAATGAACAACTTCCAACAGTAGTTTATTTTTAGCAGCTGTCATCATTCTGTTTTTAAAGATTCTTCCAGGCGGCTCAGCTCTGCAGACATAGTAATGTGTTTGTAAGGGATAAATAAAACTTGTGTGCTTGACCTGGCACTGTTCAACGTCTTTATTGACGATATGGACGAGGGAATTGAGTCCATCATCAGCAAGTTTGCAGATGATACCAAGATGGGGGCAAATGTTGAACTGCCAGAGAGTAGGAGGGCCCTTCAGAGGGACCTTGACAGGCTAGAGAAATGGGCAGACTCGAACAGTATGAGATTTAACAAGACTAAGTGCTGGGTTCTTCACTTTGGACNGTGGCCTTAAGCTACGCCAAGGGAGATTTAGACTGAATGTTAGGAAGAGGTTTTTCACAGAGAGAGTAATCTGTCATTGGAATGGACTGCCCAGGGAGGTGGTGGAGTCGCCGTCCCTGGAGGTGTTTAAGAGAAGACTTGATGAGGAGCTCAGTGCCATGGTCTAGCTGGGGGTGTAGGGCTGGATGGTACTGTGGGTCCCTCCTGGCTCAGAGGGGCCTGTTGGCCTGTGAGGGAACTAGGTTTATGTTCACCACTCTGGGGTGTGCGTTCGATCTCTGTACGGGCGTTGGATGGTGAGTTGGACTAGACGATCCTTGTGGGTCCCTTCCAACTCTTAGTAGTATTCTGTGACTCATCTGAACTGCTGATACTGAAGCTTTGCTTTTCAGCTGTGCCAGGATAATAAAACTAGGTGGTATTTGTCAAATAAATCTCAGTAAATGCTATTTCTGCTAACATAATTAACTTGTATTTCTGCAGATTAAAGACACCATTGGCTACGACACACTAGGTCACTGTTTCTTCATAGAAGATGGCATCGAGCAGAGGAATACTTTGTTCCACAACCTTGGACTAGTCACAAAACCAGGCACTCTTCTACCTACAGACAGAAACAGCAGCATGTGTATTGGTATTAGGGATAAAGTGTATGGAAATTATATCCCAGTGCCAGCCACAGATTGCATGTGAGTATGTCATGGAGAAAAAGTACCACCAAGCCACCTACATCATCTTCTGATGATCTCTTGACAAAATCCAGATGGGAATACAGTCGGGTCTCCTATACCACAGTACCGCANATTTGTGAGGCACAGCTGGAGGTTGATTTGAATAGTCATGACTGTCTAATTGAATATTCATGTGTGTCAGGTCACACATGCGCAGTTGCAAAAAGGGTCCTCCTTCATTGCTGAAAAATCATTCTACTAAGATCTGAAGCCGCAATATGGGGGGCGCAAAGTTGAAGAGGGCCGACTGTATTTGTATCTATAATTTAATGAATGCAGACACTTAAAATGTAGTTCATGTAGTACTGGTGTTTAAAAAACAAAAATTAGCATTTACTCTTTATTGAAGAAAAAAATTAGTTGTTTTGCAGGAAGATTGTTATTTCTTGTCATACTTGTGGCCTTGAAAGTCTATTGCAGGTATTCTGTGTAAATGTATGCATATTCTCAAATTGTCACAACTAGGGGCATAATACTACTTATTTCTTGTGAAAGCTTCTTAAAACAGTTTATCATTTCATGGGATATTTGCACAATATTGTGATTCTGTGTGTGTGCAATATTAAATATAGTATTGTGCATTGAATTTTTAAAAAAGCATCTTTGACTTCTAAATGTAGGAGGTTCTGTCATTTGTATTTCATACATGAAGTAGTGACTTCATCAGTTTAGCTTTTTCTGAGGTGTTTGTTACAAAGAGAGATATTTTTATTGGAGCTAGAGCTTTTCTGAAGTAACTTGTTTCTGAATAATATTTCAGGGCAGTTTCGACATTCTGGATTTCTCATCCCAACAATCATCTTATAAATAATGCAGCAGCAGGCTCACAGGTGAGGCATATGGTTATAATTCATCACAAACTACTCACATCATTGGGATTTGTAGAATCTGTAACATTTACACTGTCAGAAGTACTTAATACAGTGATCTTCTGCATATTCGCAATCTGTAATTTGCAGGATCAGAAGAGTTGCTGTTGATTTTTCAGCGAGTTGTTGGACCTGGTGTGTGCGCAGAACGCTCAGAACCTACTGCGAACCCAGGCTGCTCATGAATATGTAAATTGGTCCCACCCGGGAGCCGCTGTGGCGCGACCAGGATGCGTTTAGTGTAAATGTGTGGTTTTGCACATCTGGAATTGTCCTCTGGTGGGCTGCAAGACAGGGTGACCGGGCTGCCATTGTGTGTGTGTGTATGTGAGAGCAGGAGGCACCTTTCCCCATCCCCTAGGGGCTGGCGGGCTGGTGCCCGGCCACACTGCACCAAGCTGGGGCGGGCAGGTACCCGCACCATACCAAGCGAGGACAGGCGGGAAGGAACACCGCCACCATCGCCCTGGAGCTGGGGAAGCTGCTGGAGTGGTTACGGGTGGACGCCGCGGAGGCAACAAGGGTCCTCAGGGTGTTTGCGTGGTTGGCATTGTTCTCTGCCAGGCTGCAGGAGGGTGCCAGCATTGTGTGTGTCTGTGCAGGAACGGGAGGGAGAGGCACCTTCCCTCTCAGCCCAGCAGATCGTCCTGCGGCACCCTTGTCGCTGGGGTGGCGAAGGGAAGGGTGATCCCACCGCTCCTTCTGCG
Source organism: Pitta sordida (assembly GCA_013390025.1). NCBI lineage: Eukaryota > Metazoa > Chordata > Aves > Passeriformes > Pittidae > Pitta > Pitta sordida. The sequence goes on from WEKX01024506.1 coordinate 47,651, forward strand.
CTGTCTCAGCAGCACTACCCTGTCCCCTGTGTCCAGTGCTGGCCTGCAAGATGTAGCCTGGTTTGCAGACTGAAAAACCTTAAAAGAAATAAAAACAAACCCCCCAAAATGCCGGCTGCCAGTTCTCAATCAGAGCTGTACAAATTTATGTGAGTGTGATGCAGCTCCTCCAGACACAGAAGGGAAGTGGCAGCAGCCCTGGTGCTGCACAGGGAGCGGGGCGTGTGGGTGCAGTGGGGCGCATGATTGAGCTATTGGTGTTTGCCCAGCTCAGAGGATGCGTCACAGCCTGTGTCCCATCCCGTGTGACTGTGCTTCGATTGCCGCGCAGTGGGCCCCGATGTGGGGCTGCAAGTGTCCCCAGTGAATGGGGCGGGGGAGCCAAGCCAAGGCGAGCCCCCGACGTCTCTCCCTGCCTGCTAGACATGCAGCCGTTTTCTGCCTGCTCACACAAAGCTCTTCCAGGGGTGCACAGTAGATACATAAACTTTCACAATGGAATAAAACTCGTAAGAACAGGGAACTTTCCAACAGAAACTCTTTGACAGCATTGCTACAGCCCGTCCATGTCTGCTGCTGTCCGGTCTCCCTCTGTCTCCCATTGGTCACCTGGGCGCCGCTGTGCCATGTCATTGCCTGTGGCAACTGCTGCTCCGGGATGGGACAGGACAATAGATCTGCTGTAACACAGCGTCCTGACTCTCCTGCTGGCTCCCAAATCCATGCTGCACTGCAGCTAGCCCAAGGGGTGGCTACAGAACTGCCCGTTGCCCGTTACTGGGCACTGCCTTAGCCCCAGTCTGAAACAGTTTCGGGGACTGCGGCTCCCACCCTCTTCTGGGGCTGGTGGGGGTGGAACCTCCCACAACTCTCGGCATACATGGGCATTCCCCGAGGGCTTCCTCCCACCCTGGGAAGGACTGAAGGGCCCATTTGCTGGGCCGGTCCTGGTGGAGGCTCAGGAAGTTCAGTTGCCACGCCCTTCCCATGCCCACAGTGCCCACAGCTCCAGCCAGGGCCCGGCAGAGCCCAGTGGCTGCACTCACCCCTCCCCAGGCCCCAGCCCATGCTCTGCTGCCAAACGCAGCAGCCGCCCACCCGCCTCGCCGGAGCGCGGCCATGTCGGGCCGCACCCAGGCAACCAAGATGAGCCACTGTTTTTTCAGTGCAGCTCAGCATGTTCACCCTGTCTAATCACACCTGAGTTGCGTTTAAAGCTGATTTCCTGGCTGGGAAGGCATTCCCTTAGGTCTCCTGAAGCAGCATAGGGCAGTGAGCAGTCATGAAAACACCCCCTAGAGCTCATTAGTGGAGGGAGCATGGCTATAGGTGGGGCCTAATTGAATATTCATGAGTTCGGTATCCTGCCGGATTCCATGACTCACTGGGCCTGCACAGACCTGACCCCCCCATGAGTTCCGGAGGTTGACTGTATTTTTCTTCTTTAAATAAGAATACATTCTTTTTTGTGTTAGGCAGTGTATTGGCATTGAAAGTGCAGGCTGTGTCTAGGAGTGCATGTCAGACATGCCAAAAATCTTTGTTCTGACCAGAACAGAGATTTCTTCCTGTTTGTAGTTAATAGACCTGATAATAGTGTCAATGTATATGTGTAACAATTCTTTTCTTTTCATAGAACTAGTGCGTTGTATATTAAGACTTCTGTATTTCCACTTCAGTACAGTGGTGAGTGTGTCCACCTTTCACGCAGGAGACTGGGGAATCGATTCCCAGCACGGAGGCAGTGGTGCCATTTGAGTTGGACATGATGATCCTTGTGGGTGCCTTCCAACTCAGAATATTCTGTGTGATTCTGTGATTTCTCTAGGTTGTTATGAGTTTAGTGACAGCTCTGCAAGATTTGCCTTCACAGCTGTAGTCGTTAGAATGAAAAATTACAAAAAGGTGTTCACTGTGTAAGAAAGAGCTAAACTACTTTTTTCTGTCAGTGGTTAGTCGTTAGTTTCCAGTTAGGAATTACTGATACAGTTTTGCTTGTTATGAACCTTGTATTGGTGCAAATACGTTGTTACAGCTACTTCACAGAATCACAGAATCACAGAAAATTATGAGTTGGAAGGGACCCACAAGGATCATCTAGTCCAACTCACCATCTAATACCCATACAGCGACCGAGGGCACATCCCAGAGCATAATAACAACCTAGATGCCTCACAACCTAGCAGGCCACTCCGAGCCGGAGGGGGCCCAGGGTCATCCAGCCCTCACCCCCCAGCTAGACCAGCTAGACCATGTCACTAAGCTCCTCGTCCAGTCTTCTCTTAAACACTTCCAGGGATGGCGACTCCACCACCTCCCTGGGCAGCCCATTCCAATATGCAATTACTCTCTCCGTGAAAAACCGCTTCCTAACGTTAAGATTAAACCTCCCCTGGCGTAGCTTGAGGCTGTGCCCTCTTGTTCTGGTGTCGTCAGCCTGGAAGAAGAGGTCTACACCCATCTGGCTGCAACCTCCCCGCAGGTAGCTGTAAACAGCAATGAG
>WEKX01024506.1:59085-73032 GCA_013390025.1 Pitta sordida
TGAACAGCTAAGAATGAGTAATGGAAAAGAAAGGAGATGAGCATTTAGAGAGTGTAGAGTCTTTCTCTAACGAAAAAAATCAAGTAGCTCAGGTAATGAGCCAAAATTGCTGTGATTTAGGTTTTGACAGTTCTAGGATTGCAAAAAAACAGAGTGCTGCAATAGAAAGGAAGTTAAAAATTTTAATATGCAGCTGTTAACTGAACATTTCATACAGTTAGCCTCTATTACTATGAATGGTTAAATCTGTGTAAGTCTAAACTCCTCTGCTTAAGTAGTACAGTTAGAGAAGTAGAAGTAGGACTGTGCCTTAGTGTATTCATCTGCTGGAGAGTCTTGGCTAAAGACTTAACCTCTGATGTTGCATTGATAGTGATGGGAGCTTTCCAAATGATGAAGGTGCCAGCCAGGAGGTATCGGAGTCGCTGTTCATAGGTGAGAGCAAGAACTATGGGTTTCAAGGTGGCCAAAACAAATATGTGGGAACTGGAGGAATAGACAACAAGACACGCACTCTGCCTAGAAATCGGTAAGTATGTCATGAGTGAAGGAAGTACGAGAAACATTGTCTGTATTGGTTACAAACACACTTCTTGCTTGAGCGGTGAGAGATAGACTGCGTTGAATGTGATGCTCTCTTTTTCTTTGTGATACTTCGTGTGCAGCTGTGTCATTCTCACCTTTTTGTTGAGGCAGTCTCACTTGATGCACCCCGTGTTACTTTTCTGTAGCACTTCAAATTATCCTACTTAAATGAAACCCAGTCTCAAAAAACATTAGGGTGTGGAAGAAAGACGGAAAAAACTTTCAGGTAAAAGAATTTCAAGGGTCAGTTTGGGACTAAAGGTTGGAATATGTTTGACACAAATCACACCATGATTCTTTTCCCTTTGACTTGCTCTGAGGTGTTTTTAACATAGGACCAAGTCCTATCCTTGCCACAGGATAGAAAAGAGGATTGTTATTGTTTCAGCCCAGCTGGAAATTAAGCCCCATGCAGCTGCTCCCCTTCCCTCCCCACTTCAGGTGAGAGATACAAAAGGAGGAGGTTCTGAATTAAGATAAGAACAATTTACTGAACACAGCAATGAGATAAGAAAATGATCAGTAACAGCAATAATATTAACAACAAAAGTATACAAAAGGAGAGTGCTTTACATTAAAAAAATGCTCACTGGCTGCCCTGACACCTGAGGCAAGGAACAAAATGGCCCCTGAGCTCTCTGTGCTGATCTTTTTCGTCAAAGCCTGAGACAACAGAAAACAATGGAAGACAAACCTTTCAATCAAGACCAGCATTATGCCACTGCTCCATTCACCACTTGCTTCCCTGAAGAAAGAACATCCCCCTTTCCTTTCCCTTGCCCCCCCACCATGATGTGAGATGGTATAGAATACAGTTATACCCCATCATTTGCAAGGAATGGGTCATGCCAGGACTCTCGCAGAACGCCAAACTCGCAAACGCACGCAGGTCATTAGTATGCATGCAGGCCATGCCCATTGCGCCGCCCCACGGCACTCTGAAACACTGCAGACACTTTTCCGCTTCTCCCCTTTGGCTCTTTCAGCATAGGGGAGCAAAGGGAACCATTTCTGAGTTCCCTCTGACTCAGGACACCCCCCCGAGAATCTGTGGGCTTCTCCGGGCTGCTGCAACTGCACGCACTCACAGCCCAAACCCCACACCGCTGCTCCCGCCCTAGCCCTCGTGCTCATGCCCATGGTCTCCCTGTGTGACATCCTGGCCCTGCGCACCATGCTGTCCCCGCCAGGGCTGCCGGCGTAGGCTGTCAGTGCAGTGAGGCCGGGACACCGCACCGGAACACCATGAGCACGAGCACCAGGGCTGGGGGGGAGCAGTGGTACGTGGGCTGCCACTGCGCGTGCTCACCATTCCTCCGCGACGGGGCAGGGGTGTCCCAGGGCTCTGCTTGACATTCTTGGAGCCTGGGAAAGCTTAACTTCGCAACACTGCAACAGCCCGTGCCGCTTATGGCGGGGACAGGCGTGCGTCAATATCGGGGTTTCTTTCCCTTTATCATCCACTGGTCCCTGGAGAGGCAGAGCTGCTCATACAGTCCCAGAGGGTGGGGGAACAGAAGCCTCCTCTTGGTGCAGCGACAGCTGCCCCCTCCCAGTACACAGTGCTTGCCCGACCTCGCTTTCCTCACTTTCGTTTCCTCCTCACGTTTCCCGGGTCAGGGACAGGGGCGCGGTGCCGCCATTGCAAGCTGGAGAAACTGCACGCCCTCCCCACAGGGTGAGGTGAGTCCTGCCCCACAGGCACTGCTGGCACCGTCCCTTGGCAGAGCAGAGGCACTGCGCATGCGTCGGCCGGGGAACCTTGCAAGTGGCTGAAGTAAATTTGCAAGAAATTTTCCTTGTAAATCCACGGAGTCGTAATGGTGAGGTTGCAATGCAGCGGGGATATACTGTAGCACAATACCTTGGCTATGCCTGCAGTGCTCCAGGCTCTGCTCCCTCACAGCCTTGGCCAAAACCAGGACAAAGGGTGAGGTCAGTCTAAGCTGCCCTGGTTTTTCACTACTTAGCCAGTTAAAGGAAAGAAGTTAATGTGACAATAATATGCAGCATTCAGTCTAGTTGAGTGGAATCACAGAACAGTTGAGGTTGAAAGGGACCTCTGAAGGTCTTCTTGTCCAACTCCCCCACTCAAGAAGCGCCACCTAGAGGTGGTGTTCCAGGACCATGTTTAGGTGGCATTAGGATATCTCCAAGGATAGATTCTCCCCAATGTCCCTGGGCAACTTGTGGCTGTGCTCAGGCATACTCACAGTTAAAAGATTTCTTCTGGTGTTTAGGTGGAGCCTCCTGGTTTTTGTCTTGTGCGCATTGCCTCTGTTCCTGTCACTAGGAAGAGCCTGCTCCATCTTCTTTGCACTCCCCCTTCACCTATCTTCGTACTTTCAGATTCCTGCATGAGCTTTGTCTGCACCACATTGAGCAATCTGAGGTCTCCCAGTGTTTCCTTCTATGGGAGATGCTCCAGGGACTTGCCGTCTTTGTGACCCTTTGTTGGACTCTCCAGTATCTCCATGTCTGTCTTGTTCTGGGAACACGAGCTCTAGGTATTGCTTCACCAGTGCTGAATAGATGAGAAGGATCACTTCCCTCAGTTTGTTGGTAACACTTCTCCCAGTGCAGCCTTGGATACCTTTTGCTTCTTTGTGGCTTGGTCAACTTGGTTTTTGCTGGCACAAAAGGTTGTTGCTCCCAAGGTGCAGCATTTCGCACTTCCCAGTGTTGAACTTCCTGAGATTTCTAGCTGCCAATTTCTCTGGCCTGTCAGTGTCTGTCTGGATCATGACACAACCCCTGGTGTATCATGAAACTGCTTCCCACAGTTTCATGCCCTCTGCAGACTTGCTAAGGCTAAACTTGGCCTAATCATCCAGACCACTAATGAGGATGCTGAACTAGACTGGTTCGGTATTAATGCCTGGCCTTCAAGTAGACTTCGTTCTGTCACCTTCCAGGCCCAACCATTCAGGTAGTTTTCAGTCCATGTCACTGTCCTCTCATCCAGTGGATACTTCACAAGGATCTTACGGAATGCAGTGTCAAAAGTCTTACTGCAGTTTTGGTAGACCTTGTCTACTGCTCTACTCTCAGTTGATGCCAGTCATTTTCGTAACAGAAATTTATCAGGTTGGTCAAGCATGACTTCTCCTTGGTGAATCCACACTAATTAATGCTGATGACTTGAAATGGCTTCCCAGATTAGCTGCTCCATCACCTTCCTGGGGACAAAGCTGAGGCTTACCACTTTGCTGTTTTCTGGGTGTTCCTTCATCAAGTTAAAAGTGACATTTGCTTTCCTCCAGTCTACAGTCACTTCTCCCAGTTGCCATGATCAGTCAAAGAGCAGGTGATATTTTTCTCCTGCATTTTTCATATTGGAAAAGGAGCACATTTGCAAATAGATAGTGATAGCTCTTCCAAGAGGAAAATTTAAGAGAGAGAGATTTTTTAACTCATTAGAGAATGCAGAAACTGTATTTCCATTACTAAGACCTATCTTGTGAGTCATTCTCTTAATATGTTGCTTCATTGATTCCTCTGAGAGGAAATGTACTTTTGACAGATTCAGGAATATCATGGATTTTGTTACAGGATGGCATAAATATTTGCTTACATCAACAGGACATTTCCAATCAGAGGCTTTCAAATTTATGATGGACCTATTCACCTTACGAAGTGCACGTTCAAAAACTTTGTGCCAACTCCAGACAGATTTACCAGTGCAGTTGGATTCTTGATGAAAAATCCATGGCAGATGACACCAAAAAATAACATTTCGCTTGTGAAGTTTGGTCCAAATGTAAGTTTATTACAAGTTTTCCTTTAGTCTTGCAAATGGTTTTCTTTTTTTTCTTGTATTTAAAATAAGCAGACAAGGGCCCTAGGTCATCTTTTCCATGCATCCCTACTCCAGAGCTTCACTCTTGATTTGAGGTTGCACAAGATGTGTCCTTTGTCTCCTGAGCTAAAAACCCCACTACAAACAGATATGTGTAGGATACGTTAAAATACGTGATTCAAGGCTTATGATAAAGCTGAAAGGCATATTATTTTAAGGTTAGGTATAACCTTAGTCATGAATTTTAAGTTGCAAATATTAACATTCAGAAGGAAGAGCTGGCCCGAGCCTATTACTAAAATACAGTATATCTGTTTTGCGGGATTCCACTGTCCTTTCAGTAAGGTTTTTATTCACCTTTGCCAAACTTCTGTGTTTCTGCAGATGTGCAAGTGTTAGTCTGCATAAAAAATAAAAAAAAATAATTGTTGTTTTCAGGTTTCTTTGAAAGCCTTTTTTGGAAAGCCTGGTCCATGGTTTGAAGAAGGAGATCTGGATGGTGACAAGAACTCAATATTTCATGATCTAGATGGTTCAGTGACTGACTACAAGGATACCTATGTGGGCAGAATGGATAATTACTTGATTCAACACCCCAAATGCATTAATATTACAGAATGGAGTGGAGTAGTTTGCAGTGGGAACTATGCACAGGCTAGTACTCTTGGCTTTCTGTTTGGGACAAATCTACAATATGAACTACTTTTGGGGTTAGGTGATTTGAGCATTCAGAAAATTATACATTTTAGTGAGTTACATAGGAGCTTAGAGATTTAAGAATTTCAGTGAATTAGTGAAATTTTAGTGAATTTTTAGTGAATATTAGAAGGATTAGTAGATTTTAAAATCATTCAAGTTGTCTGAAAGTTAAGGCTGAATATTAAAGGTGAAAAAACTTGTCTTCCAGTCCTCAAAGGTAAACAAGAGCCACAACAAGGGGAAAAGAGTGTGAAACATTGGAGCTGATTGGTAGAAGGACTTATGGCAAAGCGCAAGTCTATGACATAATGTTGAGGGGATGTATATTCATGGAGTAATTTCCATATGTATGAGGCAAGGGTATAAAAATGGTGGCAAATCTGGGCAGGGGCTTTTGGCACTTGACAGGGCTGGGTACACTGCTGTTCCTCTGTCCTTGGTTCTTGGGCCAAAATAAACTTTTTTCCTCTGCTTGCAAGGAACTACCTTGAGTCCTGCAACTGATTTTCCATAAATCATAGGGGTAGTATAAGAAATATAAAATAACCCGTCTCTGGATTTCAAAATGTTTTTATTTTTAAAAGTATTTTTGTGCATGTTACACTTCCCAGCCAATTGTGTATATATGTATCATGTTCCCTTTAGCATGCGGACTGGGAGTACAGTATTAGATGCTGCAAGATAAAATTAAATGTGTTTGTTTGCTAAGAGTTATGTGTTGCAGCCCTATGTGCTAAAACATTTTTACATCGTAGGTGTTTCTTTCAGTTGAGTTCTATCTGCTTTGTTTTCACAAAGTGGATTTTAAGGGGTTTACTTGGTTGATTTTTATTTTGGAGGTGTTAAAATACCATATTCTGCATACAAGTCCTACAGGTTTGATTCCCATTGTGTTCTTGTTCTTTGTGGCCAAGTGTCACACCTAGGGAGGATTTTCCCTCCTTCCTCCTCTTTTTTGTCTATAAAATGGGCAAAATCTACAGTATTTTTTCAAATAGGACTTTTATTCAGGGAATGATTATGTTTTACATAACTCAGAACATTAAGTTGCAGCATTTGGGTTAATATTACATGGATTGTGGTTCACTATTTCATTTCCTTTTGCACAATGTCCAAATCTTCATCTTTCTTTTCATTCTCTTTAATATCATACAGGTCTATGTCCAAACCTGGAATGGGCAGAATCTTTCAATGACTATCATCCGAGATGAGTACCCAGCCAATCCAATGATTCTTCGAGGTATTAATCAGAGAGCTGTCTTTCAACAATATCAGCCAGTAGTGATGCTCCAAAAGGGCTATACAATACATTGGAATGGAAAAGCTCCAAATGTCACCTATCTATATCTCATTAACTTCAACAAGTATGTTTACTTTTTTTCATGTTGTTGATCTATAAGGCAATCCTGAAGCTATGGCATGATTAGTGTGTGTGAGAGTTTTCACCCATGCAGAATACTGAAGCTTGGGTTGCAGATTTTTTTTTGCAATTACAAATACAAAAGTGTGAAAAACAAGAGATTAAACAGTAGAGCAGTACTGAGGCTAAACATTTGTCCAGTACAGCGTCTTTAAGAAAAAACCTGTGGAGAAGAAATTGTACAAGTAGTGAAGTTGAGCAGAATTGGAGTTGGTTTATCATACTTGATTTTGTTGTCTGATAAACTTAATAAATGTCTATAAGTATAAAATCAAATATATTCTGAGAGGATCTGAATTACTGAAATGCTTAATGAAAGACTGTGCAGAGTGGGAAAGAAGACTTCATGTAGTAAGGGGAAGGAAGATTTTCTGGTTGAAGGTTTGGGAGCTTTTGTGTGCCTATTGCTTGTTGTGTAAACAATCTGTTGTGTATCGAGGTCTGTACTGTTCCTACAATGACTTGTATGTTTTACTTTGGTTTTAGGAATGACTGGATTCGTGTTGGTCTTTGTTACCACCCAAATACAGATTTTGTTATAGTATTAGAAACATTTCAAAGGCGGTCATCTGCTCTGTCAAGCAAGGTAGAGCGTTACATGCCTGTCTCTTCAATGACGGAGCTCGAAAAGAATCGATCAGACAAGAATTTTTACTTTGACAACAGTACCGGGTAACTCCTTGTAACTTGACCCTACTAGAAGATGTTGTTAGCCTTAAAATGTCCAATTGGATAGGGTTAGAAGCAGCTGATTGTGACACCTGCATAAAAGGAAAGCTGTAGTGAAGGAGCATAAAACCTCTTTGAAAGAATATTTCTCTTTACATGCCTTTAAATTTCTGTAATACAGTGGTTATCATTGAAACACGTTTCACGTTTCATTTTCAACACTTTCCCACTTTTGAAGAGAACTACAGTTGCCAGAGGTATTTCCTATCACCTCTGGGGAAAATGTGGTATTTGGTGCATTGCAGAACAGTGTCTTCAGGAGTTAATGTGTTAGTCTTCCGGGAAAAATTGTCTCTTCTTGTTCATCTGAAGATTCTAGAAATTTTCAAGAAGGTTTTTCTTCCAAGAACATTTAAAAATTATATTTCTGAAAATCCTAATCTGATTTCAACAGTCTCAAAAGAACTTAGAAGCCCTAGTCTCTCTTTCAAAAGTACTACTGACAGCAGCCACTCATCCTTCTGAGAGATTTAAGATACAGTCAGCTTTCAACAGATCAAGTCCTATGTACATAATTTGTGTGTTTTGCAAACACTGATCTTTAATCTATTCTCTTGTTTATTTTGTTCACTTATCTGCTACTGTGTCTGTAGTAAATATGCAGATTGATACACTTTTGAAAATGCATTTATGTTGCTTTGTCTAAGAGTTACATTGGTAAGTCAAATATGTAATAGAAGAACTACCAGTCCCTGTGTACTGTGAACATTATTTACTATTGCACCCTAATTGCATTTTCAGTCATTTGCAATAGCACAGTTTCATTGTCAGGTGCTGGTACATGAAGCTGAGTATCCAAACATTTACTACTGCATGTCTGCAAAGATCTTATAATTGAAGAAAACAATTATGCTCTGCAACCTAGTTTTTGGTTTTTGCGGGTCACTGATTTGAAGATTGGTTCCTTTTTGCAAAGCCTGTGCATTCATATTGATGTCTCCTTTAATTATTGGGAATTTCAGATACATCATTAGAGATTGCATAACTCTAGTAAACCATAAATGCTTTGGAAAAGGTTGAATAGCAGTGTGAAAGTGAAAATTGTAGAATCTCTAACAGCTACATTTCATGATTTTTAAAAGCAATGATTAATATCAATACCTGTATTTCTACCACTTAATTTATTTTTCCCTTTTTTGTGTAGATTACTGTTTTTATTTCTTCAAGCCAAATATAATAGGGATGGTCACAGTTATTGCTCATCTCAGGGATGTGAAAGGATCAAGATTGTGACCAAAGATTCAGCAAAAGGGATAAGTAATTGCATGGCAAAAGCTTACCCAAAGTACTACCAAGGACCAACCATCATAACGCAGATGCCAGAAAAAACTACTGTAGTATGTACAAAATGTGGCACAACTCAGGTAAAAAAGATAAGTAAAAACTCCCATGAACTGTAGAATTGGTGATGCTTTCTACTGACTTTGAATCTGAATTTCAGCTTTTGATCACAGAATACTGCACTTACCAGTTTGCAGTCGTCATGTTGTTAAACTCTATATGCCATAAAGTGAGAAATCCTTTGCAGCACAATGGTTTCAGTTTTTGTTCTTTTCTTCTTTTGTTCACTACTTGCACCAAATGCTATAGAGAAGGGACATAGCTAGATCTGGTGTCTTGCAATGCAGTGTTGTCTATACTCCATGTAGATTGTAGAATAACTTTACTGCAGAGATCTACATGACCAACCATCTCTCTTTTTGGATCTTTGCTGATTAGCGGACTTGAAATTACGTTATCTGTTTCAGCTATACAAGCTGAGAAAAATACTGAAATTAAGGGATAAAATAGATGAAACTATATATCATTATTGTACTTGTAATGCTAATAAATATAATGCCACTGACAAATGCATATGCTTTGGAGCATGGGCCATCTGATGTAAACTGGCATGATGAAGTGTTGAAGAGGAATCAAAGAGTGTACTTAACTGTTTTATTTGATATCTAGATGATGTTCACCAGTGATCCTCACACAAACTACCTCCTTGTGCTGATTAATTCATGTGACGGAAGAGGGTCATGCAGAGGTCAGCAAGCATTTATATCTGTAAGTATTCTTTATGGTTTTCTTCTTAAATACCACTTTAGCAGTTTGTATTGTAACAGTTGTACAGCTCTACATAACGCTGACCTCAGTTTTCTTAACTTGAATGAAAAGATTTTTTTTTAAAAACCAAATGGTCAAAAAGCTGATGTTGCAACCTCAGAGAGCGAGGCTTCGAAGCTCCATTTTATATTTGAATCCTTTCCTGCTGGAGAGAAGAATGTTCCAGTAAAGGAGAGTTCAAAATGATCAGTTTCATGTTGAAATCTGGGTGGATATACCTTTATGGCTGCTTTTAGAAATAAACAAAATACACAACCTAACAACCTGATAGTTAAATCCACATTGTTGAAATTGTCCTAAAAAAAATAGTTCAACTTTTCCATTTGGATGCTGAAGGAGACTTGCATGGAGTGCTGAAATAACATTTGCAGACACCCTTGCACCACAGAGCTTAGTGTGCATGTGCCTTTCATTCTTCAGTGTCATTGCATTGGCTTGATTGAATCTTCAGTAATCCAGGTAGACAAATCGCATGTGAACAGCATAACCTTAGCAGCTGCAAACTTCTACAGGAATGCATGTGCCATATCCAAAGCAGTAAGAGTGAACAGCAGGAAGAAACTAGGCTGGAACTGGGCTACTGCAGGGATCGATTACAGCTGGGTCTCCTATACCAGGGTAGCACGGATCTGGTCCCCGCTCCACGAAGCCCTCCATCTAGGTAGAGTGGCAGCTCATTGATGTGCAACTTTCCCTCACACCTTCACATGGCCCTTCCCAGCACTCTGGCGCTGTTTTGGCACTGCTCTGCTGTGTGTCAGTGTTTGTGTCGGTGCTTCCTGACACCCATGGCCACCCCACGCCAGGAAAAGCCCCTTTTCCACTCGCTCAGCCAGGGACATGGGTGCAGGGAGCCACCTGTGCCACTGTCCCGATGTCTCTTCGTGTGGGTAGACCTGGTCTCTCTATACTCGGGGTAGATGTCTACTGTGAGAAAGTCTTGGACACTACATCTAATCTGAGAGTGTGTAAATCTTTAATAACTGCACGAAGCCTTCTCACTTGGAGCATGCCTGGCCCAGGCGGCTCCACGCCAGCTCAGGTGGCCCTGCGCCGGCTTGGGCAGCCCCGTGCCGCCTTGGGCTCAGGCTCAGGTGGCCCCGTGCTGGCTCAGGCTTGGGCTTGGGCGGCCCTGCTGCACCAGCTTGGCTGGCCGCAGGTGGAGGGGATTTGTATATTCATGACTGCCTGATTTGAATATTCATGCGTGCCAGGTCGCGCATGCGCAGTTGAGAAAAGGGGCGTCCTTTTCACACCACATAGATGTGGAGCCAGCATCTAGGGGGCACGAAGTGGAAGAGGGTTGACTGTCATTATAGTATTTGTCAAGAGGTCCAGGTGATTCAAAACCTGCATTTTAGCTTCCCAAAGGAGGAGCAATGACCAAGGCAGATATTTAGCCACCCAACGCATGTGATACCCCTGTCTTAAGACAGGGACTTAAGACTCTCGTGCAGTTTCAGAAGTCTCACTGCCAGTATCCTCTCAAAGGGAATACTGAAGAGATATTAGGAAGAAGCAAGTATTTGTAAGGAAATTAGTATACCACTGTGTCAAAATTAAAATAAGATTAACACTAAGTGCGGTAGAGTTGCTGTTTCATTCATATTAACTTAAAGAAATGAAGAACAGTTCTCTCTCTTCTTCTTCACATTCAGGTCAACGACATCAAGTTTTCCTTCAAGAATAATGGTATACTTACTGTTATAATAGATGCCTGCAGTGGCACAGTGTTGGGAAACAGATTATTTTCTGGAGTAGACATTAAGCATGTAGATGGATATTTAACATCTGGAATTCCACAAAGGTATGCATAATAACCATTAATTTCCAACATGTCCAACAGACAGCTACGTGGAGGAACACGAAGGAACATAAGAGCATTTTAATGGAAAATTCAGCCTTATTTGGAAAATAAAGTAAATTCTGAACATTTACGATTTTGTAGTGTTGCCTTTCACCTCCAAAATAATTTTCTTCAACTAAATATTATGTAATAAGATGTCTTTGCTTAAATAAGAATAACATGTTTAATGAGGAGACTGGGAAGGATTATGTGAAAGATACCATACTGTTCTCTCATCATAGGAAGAAAATTGCTTATCATTAAAGAAAGATAAAGAGTTATTGTCAGAAAAAAAATCACTATTCTAATATGCTAATTAGGGATCAATATGTAAACTCAATTTTTTTGATACAAAATATTAAACTTTCAACTGATTTTGAAGTTAAATTTAAAAACTTAAAAATTGAAAATTCTAGATACTGCTTTCAGAAAAGGTTGACTATTTCCATGCCCTGAGTACTCTTAAGGAAGTGGATTATGAGCCCAGCTAGGTGTAAAGGCATGTAGTAAAATATTAAAAACATGTTGTGTTTATGACACCTGCTGTTTCTGCACTGTTCTTCTGCAGGTCTATTGTTCTACTGAGCACAAGAGGTGATGTAGCAATTCCAAATAATTTAGCAGAAGCCTTAATGTCCCTGGGGACAGCGAAACCACCTTATCTTCAGAACAATGGTTGGTGGAAATTTTGCAAATTTCCTTCTACGCCACCTTGGTCTGTGTGTTTATGTTGGAATGGTGGATTTCTCCTGGAGTGTGTGAAAAGGATGTAGCTGGGTGGTTGCCAGTTTGCACTAGTGTGGGTTGCTGTGTGTCAGCTCTTGCTGCGAGGGGAGAAATATCTTGTCGATGGCACAAAAAACCCTTCCTCTTGCTCAAAAGGGTATTGTGTGAAGCAGAAACAGAGAAGTGACTAGTAGTTCTTTGTGCCTGTGGATTACACAGAGCCGTGGGCTTTTTTCATACAGCCTGTATTTTGTATCCAACCCAGTGAACATGTTTTTAAGCTATCTCCTGTGCCTGACTAGTATTTCTGGTTCTAAGAAAATTTGAAGCTAGAAAAAAGAAGCTATTGGTATTTTGAGGGATGATAACTATATAAGCCACATGGCATAGCTCTCATCTGTTCAGAATCCTGGCACAAGTCATGACTCAGAAAGCAGGTTTTTTAACTTGTCCAATTAGCTGTGCTTTCAAAGTAAGGTTTCAAAGTACAGTCAGTCCTCCGGATTTGTGGATCACGAGTCTCCCAAGGGTCCTGCGGAACCTTTAATCCAGGAATACTGGACGGACATTAATACAGCAAATTATTGCCAGAAATATGGCAATTTTGGAACACTGCAACATCCCGTGCTCCTTATGGACAGTGAGGAGCCTGGGAGTTGGGTTTTTTTCCCTTTAACTGCAGCAGCTAGCGCTGCCAGGAGTGCTTTGCCTGAGGCTATGAATATGTGCATATGCATGTATGCAGAAGCCTCCTCCTGGTACAGGCAGGCAGCACATCCCACTGGCCTGTCCCAGCACACAGCACTTGGCCCACTGATGCCTGCGGCCAGCCCAGCCTGTGGCCAGCCCAGCCTCACTGTCATGGGGCACTTTCCCTGGGGCTACGTCTATCACCATGTGCGCTGGGTGCACAGCCCCCAGGATCACAGCCCACTTGGCTTCCCTTGCTATCAGTATCACCTCCCCTGCCTGTAGCCATGGAAACAGTAACACAGACACACACACAGGCACCCAGACACATAGACACACAGACACACGCTGTCTCATGGCACTGCAGGACTATAAATGCCACATAACCTCCACAACACTCATAAGGGAGCAATCTGTGGCTGTCCCCAGCGAGCGAGAGGTGCTGCCAGCTTGCCCCGCGGTGTGCAGCGGCGCTGCCCCTCCATGAAGCAGAGCAACCGTGCATGCATCAACCAGACGTATTTGTGAATAACTGATTAGGATTTGTGGAGAAATTTTTCACAAATAGCTGAAACAGTGAATCATTATGCGTCAATCTTAACGTTAGGAAGCGGTTTTTCACAGAGAGAGTAATTGCATATTGGAATGGGCTGCCCAGGGAGGTGGTGGAGTCGCCATCCCTGGAGGTGTTTAAGAGAAGACTGGACGAGGAGCTTAGTGACATGGTCTAGCTGGGGGGTGTAGGGCTGGATGACCCTGGGCCCCTTCCGGCTCGGAGTGGCCTGCTAGACTGTGAGGGATCTAGGTGGTGTTACGCTCTGGGATGTGCTCTCGGTCTCTGTACGGGTGTTAGGTGGTGAGTTGGACTAGATGATCCTTGTGGGTCCCTTCCAACTCATAATATTCTGTGTGTGATTCTGTGTGTGTGAATAGTCAAGGTATAATTGTATTTAATACTGAATATTGGAATAGGAAGTTGCAAATCAGTATATCCTCATGAGGTACGTGTGTGGCTGGGAGTGGATTAATGTCCTGAATAATGTGGAGGAGAGAATCTGGGAGGAACACACCGTTTTCTTGCTAACCATTCCAGTATCGTGCTTCAATGAGCTTGGCTGGTTTGGTAATGCCAAGTTGTTTTTGTCACAGGAAGCTTGGCCTTTCTGGGCTTCAGAGGAAACTTTAAGCCATCCTGGATTAAGCTGTTTACTAGTCCTGCTGGGCATGGGCTCGTTGAGATAGAAAAGTATATCCCTTTACAACTGGAAGAGTATGGCTGTGCCAGAGCAATGAAAACCCGACGGAAAGACCTCGAGCTTCTGAAGAAGGCTACACGATCTCATT
>WEKX01024506.1:73867-88338 GCA_013390025.1 Pitta sordida
TGTGAACTAACTTATTTTTTAATTTATGGCATTTTAAACTATATTGTTAACCAATTGAATCATGTTATTATCTAACAGATGTTTGTCAGCATTGACTGCTTGAATGCCAACCTGTGCACCTTCTAGTTGTACAAAATATTAAAGAATTTATTAGTATTTGTATAAACAGGTTTCAGAGATTTTTCAGATGTTTGTATTTACTGTAAACAAGTTCCTTTTGTTTAATACTCCTTTTGTATGTAAGAGGGTGTTCATAAAAGCCTTAAATTTGTAATAAGTGTTGGAGGGCATCTTGGGTTACTTGAAAGATTAACATTAAGGCCTTCATAAACAGCTTGAATTGTTCATTATAATTTGTGCATTTTCTCTCAGCTTTTTAGGTGTTTTCTTTGAGTTTATTTAGCAGTCAGCTCAGTTATATTCTCAATCTGCTTTCCAAGGTGTTAAAACCCAATTTCCCCTACATACATAGCTGACTCAAGGAATTTTAGCTGCAGTAAAATTTTTGCTTTCCTCTGTGAAAGGTGGAGGGAGGAATTAAAAAATGCAGCCTGGGGCTGAGTGAGGTTTGTGTACTGTACAACAGAGTTTTATGAGGCTATGTGTACTAGCATGGCATGCAGAGCTGGAAATTACTACTGTTCTTAAGGTTCACTGTTTATTATTCCCCCTAAATACACAGGTATTAAGTAAGAGTTACTATAATAAACAGATTAATAAACACAGTAAGAGTTACTATAAGAAACACAGTAAGAGTTACTATAATAAACAGATATTAAGGCTGCAGTCTTGAGTACAGCTTGATTTCGGCTTTGTCTTTTAAAGCATTTAGCCAGAAGGGCAAAGCTGAGATAATGTTACTATCAATTTGTTAGGAAAACAAGTTTCTACTCTTGAAGTGATTCTTTTTTTTTTAATTATTTTTAACTCTTATCACAGTTCTAACTTTTAAGTAAATGGAAAGTGTTCTCGGTTCATTCAGGCATATATCTTCAGTTCGTTCAGGTTGTATCTTTTGCCTTAGCTGTGATTCTTTTGGTATGTTCATGTTGTTAGTTCCTATTGACTTTATGCTAGGTCCATTTGATTTCTTTTGGTTTTGTTGCAATTTTTTGGCCTTTTCTACAGATAATGTGAAAATCACTTAGAAGAACAGAGGCATGGTTGCTCTTCTTCAGGATCCTGGTCTTTGAAATTGAATTTCAGGGACTGTAAAAGATGCATTTCATAATGAGGAACAATAGGTGCCATAGTGCTAAAATGTAACCCCAGTTCTAATAAAACTGACATAGTTTCTTCTTGTGTTCTCATTCATTCTAGCTGGTATATGTATCTACCGTTCAGAGACCCTGTGCTTTGAACTCAAAATGGAGTGGCTGTTGGAAATAAGCTGTGTGTCTGTCTTCTCCAAAGAAGTTGAAAAACTGGGGATTTTCTTTTGTGCTTTAAAGGAGAGGAGGCACACTGGCAGACCTATTATTTTGTTCAATTGACATATGCTACCTCAGTGCTACAGTTAAACTGCCTGGTCTATTGTAGTGTCCTAAGGGAGGGGAAAGGAACACAACAAAAGAGATAAGTTAACAAATAGATCATTGACATTATTCTTATTGTAAAATCAAGCCAAATGGATGATTGTGTGTTTTGCAGTTGTTCTGATGCACAGTTCTTTTGTAATGTTTGAAAAATAAGTCATTTTGTTAGGGGAAGAGGACGTGGTAAATCTTTTAAGTCTAGCTAATAATGTGTGGTGTTATTAATGCATGGCAATGTGATTTAAATGCTCTGAGTGCAGTAGTGATAGTGTTTGGGGATTAAAATGGGTTTAAGACTTCCTCTGTTTTGTGGGTTATGCTCAGCAAAGAAATAGTGATGAGGTAGTGACCCTCAGACTTTTGAAGTTGGCCATTATTTATGAAATTCTGCTGTTCTAAATAATTTTGTAAAAATTTTCCTTGGAAATGTCGGGGTGTTCTGATGTAGGGCTCACTGATGAACAGTTGGGCCTGAAGTATTGTCTTTGATGTAAATTTAAACACTTGATAAATAGGATAAATAAATTTTTATATCTGACAAGGCAATAAAATTTTGGGTGTCTTCTGTTCTTGTATCAAGTGCTTTTATAATATGTGCTGTGGGAATAATATACAGTATTTTATTTCAAATACCAGTTTACCTGTGAAGTTTACGGAGCATACCCTACTCTTCTTTTGGAGACAAGTTAGGATTACTGGGGAAGGAGACAGTGATGATGACTGAAATTATGGACCTGTCTTGCAAGTCATGCATCTCAGTCTGAGCTGCTGAGTGTAGAGTAATTTCAGCTTACAGGGATGAGCAGTGCAGCTATGTTATTGACTCAGGGGCTTCCTATCCATGTCTTTAACTGTCTGGTGGAGGAGTAAAGAAGATGGAGCCAGCATGTGATGCCCAGTGGCAGAACAAGAAGCCGTGGGCACACACTGAAATGCAGGCAGTTCTGCAAAAGCAGAAGTTTCTATTGAGTGGTTGAGCAAGCACTGGAATTAATGGCCAGAGTGTCTGTGGAGTGTTTATCTGAGGAGCAGCTTTAACTGACCCTGCTTTGAGACAGCTCTCCAGAAGTGACTGCCAGACTGATGCTGTTGTTGGGGGCAGTTAAAATTACTGGTGTGCTTGGTCTCTTTCAAGCACGCCAACCACCTTAGCCTGCAAGGGTTGAACCACTCACTTTCCGTGTCTGAAACTCAGACCTTAAAATTGAGGCATCTCTGCCCCAAACCCAATCCAAAAGGCATTTTAATTGCCTCTTCAAGTTGTGTCTGTATATGAATGATTGGTTTCTATTCTTTGCTCAAATGCTGTCATTTTACAGAAAAAAAACCCCAACAAACAACAACATAGAAACAAAAAAAAAAAAAGAAGAACTTTTCAAAGCAGGTAGCAGATCCAAAGGCACTGCTGATAATGCCCTGTAACACGCAATAAGAGACCCATCCTTAGAAAACTAAGATGATGGCAAGGCCCTGCTGCAGGAAAATACAGGCTTAAATCTGCATATTGTGGGACTGCAGTGACAGGTGAAGCCGCAGATAACTTCTGACTCGGAACGTGAAAATAAAGTTTTCCTGTTTGGGGCAAGTCCCATGATTTCCTTTGCTTCTCCTCACATCCTTTTTACATTATGTAGGAAGGACATAATTTATGGATAGTCTTCCAGGTCTACCTGAAAAACCCACTCAACTGAGTTCGATGATAGCTGTATCTTATGGTGCATTAGTCAGTGAAGACCTTAAAAAGATTTGTCTTGGTTCTATCTGTGTAAGGTGATTCTAGTGTCACCTTAGTGCCCAAACATCTATGAAATGCAATGAAAAGTTGTTACTTGTGGACTTCAAAATTGCATTTGTATGAGCTTTTCCCAGTCATTACTTTTCTGCCTGTTTGGGTTGTGCATGTTCTTACAGGAAGCACTTAGGCCAAAGTTCTGTCCTTTCCTAGAGTTCGCAAGCATATTTTGATTTTCTGGGAAAAAATGCAAAACCTTGTTTGGTCATTGAGTTGCATAACTGGGATTGATGGGACTGCAAGTCATGGAATTCCACCTCTACATTTTTATGTGGTGAAATTCTGAAAAAATAAATATCTTTTGGATATAATAGGTACAATTTTAGAGAGAAAAAACATTATTGCCACCTTCCAGTACTTAATGGTACGGGAGAGCTTAAAAGGGACTTGTACAAGGGCATGTAGTGATAGAACAAGAGGGAATGGCTTTAAACTGAAAGAGACTATCTTTAGATAGATATTAGGAAGAAAGTCTTTACTGAGTAGGTAGTGAGGCGCTGAAACAGGTTGCCCAGAGAAGCTGTGGATGTCCCATCCCCAGAAGTGCTGAAGCCCAGATTGGATGATACTTTGAGCAACCTGATCAAGTGGAAAGTGTCCCTGCCCATGGCAGGGGAGGAATAAGATGATCTTTAAAGTTCTTTCCAACCTAAACCATTCTGTGATTCTGTGAATTTTGGGAAAGAGCAATCTAGGGATCTCCTGAGGTCAGTGCAGCCTTTTCTGATACATATCTTACGCTCTTTTCTTAACCCTGTCGTGGTTTGACTCTGGCTGGATGCCAGAGACTCACCCATAACCTCTCCTGGAGGAGAAAACACTGGAAAATAAAACTGGAAAATAAAATAAAACTGGTCACAGGCAAAAAAAGCAAGGCAACTACAAGTAAAGAATATAAAGGATTTATTTACTAACTAACAAGATCAGAACTGCAAAGGAAGCATCATTTATAAGGCAACCTTTCCCCCCCCACCCCTCCTTCTCTTACAACAGATGTAATATTCCCTTTTTCACCAGGAGACAAAGGGGGAGCATAGGGTAGGGGTAAACCAGGCAAGTTGGTATTATCTGACCAGATCCAGGGTAGGAACCATCTCTCTGCCCTTCCATANACCCATACTGAAAAAAATCAGAGAGACTTGCACTCCTGAAAGTTTTGCAAAATTTTGCAAAATTTGCAAAATTTTGTCGAATTTGATATACTAGTGAGAAATTGGCTTGGTCAGATCACAGAGAGTTTCGAAGTAATCTGTACAAACTTTCTCCTTAAAGGCCAACTTCTAAACTTTTTTTGTTCCTATTGTATTTAAAAGTACAAAGCAGGCTTAAATCCCTTACATGGAAGGCAAATTCTGTTTCATCTTTTGCCAAATTGAATGGATTGACAGATGAATATCCTAATTTATAATCTTTTTCTGAGGAAATTTTCTTAAAACATGCAGAGACCTGTGTTTATATATAATTTATTCTAGATGCAAAATAAAAACAAACTAATTTCAGGATTATTTTAGTGTGCGCTAGTTTCTATGAAGTAGTGCTCTGCTAGAACTGCTATAAATACAGTCAACCCTCTTCCATTTTGTGGCCCCCATATTGTGGCTTCATATCTCAGTGGCATGATTTTTCAGGAATTAAGGAGGCCTGTTTCGCAACTGTGCATGCATAACCTGACAAGAATATTCAAACTAGGCAGTCATGAATATACAAACTCCCCCGCCCCTCCCCCCGCAGCTGCCTGCACAGCAGCTCAGCTCAGCTCGGCTCAGGGCGGCCGGCCCTCACTGCACCGCAACTCAGCTCGGCTCAGGGCAGTGGAGCCGAGCCAAGCGCGCACTGCTCCTGCAGTGGCTTGGCTCTGAGCGAGGAGGCTGCCTGCAAGTTATGAAGATTTACACACTTCCAGGTTAGATGTGGTGTCCAAGACTTTCTCGGGGTAGACTTGGTGTCTGAGACAAGACACCACATCTACCCTGAGTATGAAGAGACGGGGTCTACCCACCCAAAGAGACACTGGGACAGCAGCGCAACTGGCTCCCCAAACCAGTGTCCCTGGACCAGAGGAAAAGGGGTTTCTCCTGGCATGGAGTGGCTGTGGTCACCAGGAAGCACCATCATGAACACCGACACACAGCAGGGCAGTTCTGAAATTGTGCTGGAGCTCTGGGGGACAGTGTGAGGGTGTGGAGCAAATTTGCATATTAATGAGCTGCCAATCAACGGAGACGGAGGGCTCCACGGAGGAGGGTCAAGACCCACGATACCATGGTATAGGAGACCCAACTGTAGTTAGAAATCCATCTCTTTCCATGCAGCATTTCCACTGATATTGTCAACAAATAGACTAAAGTCAGTTCAGAGTGTGTTTGGTGTAATTGGTAGTTTTTAGAGATGGATATCAGATGATAATGTCACCTTTTTATTATCTACGTCGTTCTGCAGCAGAAGATGATTTGTTTCATCTGCAGTGTGTGAACTATGATACGTTAGTCTTCCTCCAACTCTGGTACAAATGTCTGGTGTATATTCTCAGTAACAGCAGACACCACTACAGTTATTTGTAGTCTCATTTCTATTTCTGAGAAATTATTCTATGATGAGCATTAGTCTATATTGCATACTCCTGCTTTTTAATATTTTTTAATAGTGTAATATGAATCTCCATATGGCAGCATGCTTTGGGTTAAGTTTTTATTTTTAACGTTTGTCTATTGCTGTCAGATTTTTCTGTCATTTTTGATAGTGAAATAGTGTTAGAAGATGCAAGTATGAATCAGCAGCATGCACAATTGCCATTGGGTTCTTTTTGCTGGCAAGAAGACAAATGTAAGAACTCATGTTGATTTATCAGGCTTTAATAGCTGGACATGAAGGAAAATGAAGATACAAGAAAAATTTTGTGATCTCTTTTCTCCATAAGCCATTCACACTTTACTCCTTTTTTTTAGCTTCACCACTTCCCTCTCAGGCCTTAAGGGCTGCGATGCTGCTCTGGTTAAGTATATTATTCCCATAGAATTTTTCATTTCTGGTATTTCCAGTGTTTTGCTGCCTGTGAAACTCTGAGTTTGTTGCTCTCTGAGTAACTGTCAATCTTTCTTTTCCATTAAATCTATTTCCAAAGTATCTAAGAGAGTGGTTTGAACCTCTCCTGCTTTCCCACCCTTTTAGTGTGTCCAGCTTGACGTGAGTTTCAAAATGTATTCTCTCTCTTTGTGGAGGTCTCTCCATGATCTGCACTATAATTTTAGAAATGCTCATTAGGCCTCAGCCTTGGCATGGAAAATTACTGTGACTAAAGCCTCTTGCACCTCTGTAAATATTGGTCCTAAGTGGGACCCTTCGAACTTCCCTGGACCACCATGAGCTGTGACCAGAAATACCCTTTGAATGGGCTCCTCTTGGACCCAGCAAACTCTCCAGCTTGGGATACTGGGAGGACCACCACCAGACACTCCTTGAGACTCAGCCCTTCACCTGCTGAGAAGGTACAAAGCTATCCGATGTGAGTACTTCACTGAACGTGAGAGGAATTTTTCACAGTTGTATATGTATATATACAACTTGTAACTCCTTTAGGTCGATATGCTATGGCAAAGATAATGTTGCTGTCTTAGATTCTTAAATATGTTAGATTTGTAAATTAGACATTTAAGCAAGTTACTGTTATACTTGGGTGTGCTTGTATAGAATCTTTGGTTCTATAGAATCTTTGTTGAATTATTTGAATTAGGTTATTGCTTGAGTGTGGTTGAGTGCTGTTAAATTTGAGTGCTGTTAAATTTAAGTGCTGTTAAAACTTCTAGATGTAAATCATTGGTCAAATCTGGAGCTCAGGCAGGAGAATCCATCACATTTAGTAGTGAAATCCAAATCTCTGAATTTCACTACTTAATGTGAAAGTCTGTCTTATTCTTTTTAATACTTTCACTTTCCCATCCTTACCCTTTTTCCATCCCTAGCCTCTTTGTGTATATTTTTAGATTTTATTTTTAGCTCATTTGATTTAGATTGTAGTCTGTTTTTTCTCTGTATACTCTAAATATCTAGTTAATAGAGTGAACTTTGCCAACAAACTTTGTCACACTTTGTCACACTTTCACTTTTATATTAAACCTGCTTTTACCGATAGTTGCATAGAAGTATCTTTGTCAAATAGGCGTCAGATGTGGTGACAATTACAGGATGGGTGAGGCTGGAAGGGACCACAGTCCAATCTCCCTGCTCAAGCAGGGTCATCCTAGAGCACAAAGCACAGGATTGTGTCCAGACCGTTCTTGAATGTTTCCAGTGAGGAAGACTCCACAAATTCTCAGTGTCAAACTGGAGGAATTAACAGCTCAGAACTTGTGTAAAAATGTTGCTCCCGCTACATTTTTTTGTGTATATTGTTTCTTGCTAAGCATCAAACAGGCCCCTTGTAGTCTGTAAATCATAGTGTGTTTGAATTCTGCCTTAGCTATCATGTTGAATTAACCAGATTAAACACTTTACAGTCCATATTAGGGAATTAGGATGTGTGTCAATATGAAGCTTAGAAATGTCTCTATCCAGAATTTATAGGAATAATTGGTTGCAATTTTTCCTTATGATACTTCAACTTCATTACTTTCACACTTAAGTCACTGTGCACTATTTCCCCCCAAAATGACCCCACCCCAGGCAGTCCTACACAAATTCCATGACATCATTAGTAGTGACATACAAGCTCACTTTCCAATTAAGCTAATAAATGAAGTTCGCAATAATAAGCATATGCTTAGCAGTTACAGGAGTAGTAAACCAAAGTCTGGTTTACTGCTGTCTCTTGTGTTTAGTACCTGAGTGTGTAAATAACTGAATTCCTCTATTTGCCAAAGAAAATCCTAAAATTACAAAAAATACTTTAGTGTTCAAACAATCCCCTTCTTTTCCTGTGAAAACCCAATGCAGAGTATCCATGAAGGAGTAAATGACACTACAGATTGCCAGGAATTTATACTGAAGTAGTTAAGGGAGGTCCTCAGGCGACTAAGTCTCAACAGAAAGAGAGGGATTTGCTTAACAGGGGAGCAAATGATCTGTTAGGAGCACAGTGTGTGGGAGTTTTGAGTGAAAATCATATTTTCTCTCTCACAGGTGGCTATGCACACACTATAAACAATATGTGAACCCACACCTGTATGTCAAGGATTTAGAAGACCCAGACACTCTATGTCTTGATTGTAGCCATTAAGAATTCTCAGACATGTTATGCAAAAGAAATGGAGTTGAACAGAGACATGTCATTTGCTGGCATATGCCTGCAAAGTGAAAGTAAAATGTAAGATAAGTTTCTCACTAAGCAGAGGCTCAACAATATAGATGCAGGCAAATCCATGGTCCCTAAAGACAGTCATTATCCTTGATACCTTTGTAAATTTTTTAAGTTGTCATCCAATAAATGCTTAACTTGTGAACAATCAAGTCATAGGTCATAGGAACAAGTGTTTGAATGAAAGTGTGAGGGGTTGTTCATAATTATTGCAGAAGTTACTTGTACCTAAACAGGGTATTTAATTCTGCTCCTTTTTTTATAGTCTGTTAACTCTTTATTTAACTTCTACTTCTTGTAAACCAAGTTCTTATATTGGATCCGTAAGCTCCATCATAAACATTGAACCTCACTGGATGCAGAGGCTTTGGAGGGGAAAAAAGAGGAAAAAAAAGAAAGTCCCTCAAGACTGTTTCTTAGTGTGGTAGCAAGAAGAGTGTATGAATGTGTTCACTGACTTTTGCAGATTTCTTTGCATCCTCCTTAGCATTGATGCTTTTGCTGTAGTAAATGTGAGACAGGTACGTTCCATGAAGGCAATGGTACATAATTTTTTGGAAGACAGGAAGCCAATTATACAGGCACCAAGAAAAGGCAGTCCACATGTACGTAATTCATTAGGAATGGGATGCCCAGATTGTTCAGGTCTGGTTTTGAAATACAACGCAGTAGTTGTATAGATAAATAGTTTAATTTCTAGCCAAGTCACCAAATCTCATCCAGAAAGTTTCTTTTTTGGATGTGTAGAGACTATCCCAGGGAAAATGTGATAGGAACACAGAATACCCAGACAGAGAGCTGATTCATCATGAAAGAGAATGACTGGGAAATAAATGTCTGTAAATCCTGGTATGACTTTTCGTTTTCAGATAAAATATCTCACAAACAGGATTAGGCAACTGGGCAGGAAAAGGCTCTTACATAAAAGGGACCAGAGAACAGAGTGGCTTTGGCAGAGCAAGAAAACAAGTACAGTGGCTACAGATTTCCTTCCTCTGTCCTGCCACAGAATAATTTATTGCAGAGCTACACAGAAGCAGTTTCTCCAGCTTTCAACACAGTTATCCTGTCTGATTCAGCTAAAAAGTAATGTATCCTATCAGATACTTAGATCAGAAGACAAAAGCTAGGGAAAAACAAATTAATATATCAGCAGATTAATATATTTGCTAGCAAAACAATTTTTCTGGAAATATTACCAGGAAAAGGGAAGTTCTCCACTGAAGGAAATTGCTCAAGGAACAACTAGCATGAGTGCTTTGACAAGCAGAAGTTACATTTTTGCACCCTCAGTTAGGTAACGCTTGCGAAGCGAGAAGAACCATGCTGTGCAAAACCAGAATTTGCTCCGACTGATTTTACAAGCACTTCCAATAGATGCAGAAAAAGCCTGCCATGCACATTTTGGTCTCACACTCAGACGAAACATACACAAGCTCCTAGAAGACAAGTAGAGGTGTCACACCTGGCTGGTGGGAGCCAGCAGAGCAAGAGAGAAAGGATGTGGCTGAGCAGACCAGAAATAAAAGGTAGTCTGTAGCCAAATATTTCAGAAGTGGAACCTTTTGGAGTACGGCTTCTTTGAAGCATAACTGTTCTTGAACCTTTTAGGAGCATTAAATACAAGGTGTCTCAGACCCTGGGAAGCTTGTGCTAATTTGCGAAAGGTGTTTTCCGTGTGTCTCAGCTACAGCCTGTAATGGTGAGTAGACAGGAACCAGCCTGGAAGGAGAGCTTGCTTACTGGGGTGTTTGCAACTCCAGTGTGCTTGGAACCAGAAGAGCAAGGCCAAAGGTCAGGGATCTTGTATTGCTTTACTAGTTAGCACTTGTTCAGCAGATATTGCATCATCTCAACAAGATTACCATGCCAGGCAAATCAACAAAGAAAGGCTTGACATCCCATTAACTGATTAAGGTGACGCTGCTATAATAAAAAGAAGGTCACTTTAATTAATGGGTTAGTGTGAGACCCTAAATTGAAATCTTGATGTGGGAATTAGAATAACCTTTGGATGAACTTATTCAGACCTATCAGTTGAGTTTTGCATTGAGAAGTGTGCATTGTCATGGGGACAGATTAAAGAGTAACTTGGGTGAGAGCACTGAAGAAATGAAGGAAGGATTAAAAGAGACAACATAAATTATGAAGAGATTTTTCTTAGCTCCTGCTTCAACTTGAGCATTAAATTCCAGATATTACTCACAGAAAATCTCCAACAGATGTCCATCTTCAAACAAAAACCTGAGAGTAAGCTCTTGAGTAAGATGATGTCTGAGGATGTCTGTCAGCATGACTGAGAATCATGGTTTAATTAATAAGTAGAGATGTTCTAGGATAGCTCTGCTATATCTGTCATGCCATTTTACACTGTAATTGAAAAAAACCAACAAATCCTCAGTAGCTGTTGCCTTTTGAATCAAATATGTCAACAATATCCTGGAAATTGAACTCCTTTGCGAGGTAGGAGTATGGTTTTCTCAGTTAGATAGCTTGGTTATTTTCTTTTAAAGGGGTGCTTCCATCAAATACTGGTCTGTCGACTCTGAAGAGTAGATATGCACTGGCAATAAAGATAGCTTCATCCTTTCAGTATCAATTGGAAGATACAGACGAAAATAGAGCACAGGAACTGCATGAGGATGTTTGGTGCCAGCTGATAACTGCCACAGGAACTTGCTCCAAACATGCTGTGGCCTAGGTAGTTGTTTATTCCTACAACAGCGCCCACTTAAATACTGTGCAGGAGCTCAGACTGCATACATTTCCTGTCACAGCATATCAGGAGGGGTATCTGAGTCCTTTCTTCTTTCCTATTCCAGAGTTCTTCCTCCAGGATCAGATTTTTTTAACACATGTCAAATGCATAAAGCTCATTAGCCTTAAACATCTATTAAATATTCTCTCTCCTTAGGCACCATAGTTTCCCTCATTCATTAAGAAAAAAGGCTCAAGACAGAAGAACTATATTTATTATTTACCGTTCCTCTTCCAATGCAAAGGTGAGGTTAACTACCAGTATTGATAATCTAGAGAACATTGATAAAAATCAAGTTTTTGGACTTCTTGCTGCCTATTTTTGCAACACTGCCACAAGCTTACATTCTCTTTCCTCTCTCTGTATAAGGGAAAGACACTAACATATGTGTCTGCATCCCTAAGATCAGCAATGCTGTTGAGGAATACATTTGGTGCAGGTAGCTCAGTTTGTAAGCTGCAGTGTGAGATGCAGGTTGCGCTCTGGGTTGCAGGAGCCCCAGACAAGAGCCATGAACTTCTGACCTTTTGCGTAGGAACAGACCAGTAGCAGCACCCAGGTGAATGGACACTGGGAGGCACAGCATAATCCGAGGACTCAGGAGGAAGAGTGAGACTTTTGTGATCTTCGACTATGAGGGAATAAAACCCCAGGGGTTTCTTCGTTCGAGGTCTCTCCTCCGAAACAACAGCTCGATCTGTTCCTGTGTTTCCGCACCGTGAACAAACGGCTTTATGGAGCGAGAAATCTGAGCCTCTGCTATGGGAAACCTGGGGTCGAAACATAGTAAGGAAACCTGGTCTAATCACGTGAGAATGTGCAGGGAGTCAAGCGAGGTTCCCATCAGGTCTCTGGTGGCGAGCGCTGCGAAGGGGCTTCGGTGAGAGCAGCGAAAGCCTCTGGTGGTGGGAGTGTGGCAGCCAGAGAGCCTCTGCAGCGCGTCATCAGGCTGGAAAGTTTTCTTAACTCCTCCTGTGGTTTTCGTTGTGAGTTGCTCTGCACAGTTTTCGTAGCAGAGCAACAAAGTCAGAAACAAAATGTTTCACATCTACTTTACTGTGAAAAGAAAGCCTAAGGTTCCAAATATCTGTTCAAAACAATTTTTATAATTTGTATTTTAATAGGAATTATGTTATTCTTATGCCAGTTTGTTTTTTTAAACATGGTTTATCTTTTCATGTAGGGCTTTGTATTTCAGCAGAGGGCACTGTGACCTTATTTAGGATTCAATCTGTTAATTAGGTTGCTTGAGAATGGAAAAATATTACTGTATAACATTTTTCCTTGCATCAGTCCTTAAATCACAAGGGATCATATGTAGGATTTACTTATTCTTCACTTTAGTCACTGCCTTATCATCATGGCTAAAAGACCGGAAACAAGTGAGAAAAAAACACTTAATGGAAGTAATATATTTTAAAAATAAAATAATTTCCTTACTTTTTTTGTAGGGAAAATTTAGCTAAATAAAGGCCTGGAATTTTTTCCTCTAGGGCACCACAGTTTCTCACAGGACAACAATGTACTGAGTAGGCATTTTAACAGTGCAATAAGGTTATTTTAACAAAGAATTTACAACAGCAGCTAAATCTGAGGATAACAGAAAACTACCTCAAAATTCCCAGACCTCACTCATGTGTACTAGTCACTGAAGCACAACCTGCTGTTCTGTGCATTAAAACAGAGGGCAAAACACATGAAACCCACCTCCACTGCAATCAGACCTGTGGAGGGAAGGGCACTTCCAACCAGAAGACAATACCATACTGTGAGCCAAAGCCAACCCTGTCTTTGTTTGGGACCTAGCTCTTGCATTTCTACACCAGTACATAGGCTTCTGGGGCTTGCTTTGAGTCTCCGCTGCTGAGTGAGAAGGTAGGAAACAGGAATTTGCTGAAATGAAGCAGTGAGGAAAAAAGAAAGAGGAAGAGGATCTCTGCCACCTGTCACCAGTCAGGGATATCTGGTGTTACCCCAGCTTGCTCCACTGAGTAACTTTTGGGGATGCAATCTCACAAACACAATGGGAAGCAGAGGATGAGCAGCAGAGATGGCACAAGATGGTGTTGCAGTGTGCCCTTTAGCAAACCCGGCAGTGTGCCCTTCTAACCAAACGTATGCCAACTATAACATCTCCAGCATCACAGAGCTGTCAAGCTGTCCCTTCTCTGTCATATGCCATGAGATGAACAGCTGCTCTGTTAGCAGGAAACAAAGATGTTGCTATCAGTTGCACTTTTACTGATCAATTCGTTCAGCTGCTACACAGAAAATGCCAGAAAAAAGGTAGCAATAAAGAGAAAACTTTCATATGAGGCAGTTTAGATAGATGATAATATTCACTAAGAGTTAAATAAGTAGTTTTTCAGGGGAAGTGGAGGGGGTGTATATTTGTATGAAAAGATGACGTCAAGATAAAGAAAATAATCTTGGCTAGGAATCCCATCTTCGTATTTTCTGCAGCTTGTATCCAATACTTCTGTGTATTTTATGCTGTTTTATCCAAAAGTGGTATTTGTATTTCTCCCAGATTTTACATAACTTGGCAGGATTGCTTTGAGCACTTCAGCCAGGAAAGCTTTTTCAAGATACGTATCTCCATTTGGTTTTGACAGTAGCATATGTTTAAAGAAAAATAATTTGGTTTTTAAGAATGGCCCTCTTCTTTCCCTTCCTTTCTAGGATTAATAGATATCTGCTGGGAACTTAAAAGAGCAGAGTGGAGACAGTCCAGAAGGTTCCATAGAGAGAGCTGATGACCGTTTCAGATCTTTTTCAGTCATGACCTTGGAACCCAGGTGAAGCAGTCCATTCCAGGTGCTGCTGACTTTCTATCCCAGAATCAAGATCAGAGGACAAACTGTGTGGATACATCACACCAGAGCAAAGAAGGCCCCTCGACAGAGATGAAGAACCATGCAGACTGGGACATGGATGCTGAAACTGTATCACTTAAATGGACTTTTTTCACAGTGATATTGCTTTTCTCTAAGCCTGAAATGACCACAGCAGGGAATCAAAATACACATATCCAATTGACTCAAACACTGAACAAAACAGCAGCCCTGCAAGAAAAGATTTCTGGTCTTTCCAAAA
>WEKX01024508.1:0-124838 GCA_013390025.1 Pitta sordida
AATATTCTGTGATTCTGTGATGTGGAGGATGAGGATGGTGGTTGGACTGCCTGGGGTCTACAGCCCCATCTTGGCTGGCTAATGTGGTACCTTGAAACAGCTTCACCGAGGCTCCAGGATTCAATTTCCCCAGCCCTTAATGCAGCTACTGACACTTCCCTCTCCAAAGACACCAAAAATTCCAAAATACAGTACTTTTACTTAGTAAAACCAGAACTATGAATCTTATTGACATGCACATATGTTATCCCTAGCTGTGAATCAGGGATCTCAGTCTGGTCCGGATCAATTAATCCTCTGGCTGAGCACAGTGAAATACCTACAGAGTTTCACTTTCAGATTCTAGGAGACACCTGTTCATATTTTGAAGCATGGACCAGTTTCCATTCCCTCACACCAATCCCACCTCCACCTGAGCTGCTGAACAGTTTGAGGAAAAGTTCCTGATCTTTTTCCCTTGCTATGATCATAAACACTTGAAGGTGTTTAACCTTCTATCCGCAGTAACTGCCCCAGCCAGGCAGGCACTGGCTCCACTCAATTCACCACTCACAGAAACTAAAGGATCTACAATTCACCGGGTTGGTAAGCTCATGTTCCTATTTCACAAACCTCTTCATTGACATTTCCTCTTCACAACTAACTATTTACCTTTTTTTTCTCCTCTCTGTGTCCACTCAACTCTGATCTGAAGTCATACAAACCACTTCACCATGAATGGAGCATTTGTGCATTTCCAGTATTTCAATCCCAGAAATAACCCTGCAGAAATCACTAGAATTACCCTGGAGGTAAAGCAGGGGAAAAGCAATAGGTGTCACAGGAGAAACAAGGTTTATTCCTTTATTCCTTAGAGAGGAAATGTTAGATAACTGTTTCCCTGAGTTAATAATTTCCACTGTCTTCAGTCAAATTATTTTCCATCTGAACTAACAATGAATTTAACTTGTAATTACTAGTTTTAATCTGTAAGTAATGTATAAAATAAATTCAATATATATTATCCTCGCTTCTTGACATACATAAATCTCTTTGAGGTTAAGCACTATTCTTTTCCCCTCACTTTTAAGTGCTCTTTAAAATCAGAGGATGAAAACACAAACCAAAAATCAGAGGAGCCTAAGTATCTACTGCCCTGAGCAGATCCCCTTCTGAAGAGGTGTGTGCATGTGGGTACCTGTAGGTGGGGCAGAGTTCGCAGGACTGGTGTTGTCAGCCTGAGAGAAGAGATTCCCACCCACCTGGCTGCAACCTCCCCTCAGGGAGTTGTAACCAGCACTGAGGTCACCTCTGAGCCTCCTCTTCTCCAGGCTGAACAACCCCAGCTCCCGCAGTTGCTCCCCACAGGGCTTGTCCTCCAGTCCTTTCACCATCCTTGTCGCCCTTCTCTAGACCCTCTCAAGCACCTCAATATTCTTCTGAAACTGGGGAGCCCAGAACTGGACACAGCACTCAAGATGTGTCTGACCAGCGCCGAGTACAGGGGAAGGAGAACTTCCCTAGTCCGACTGACCACACTGTTCCTGATCCAGGCCAGGATGCCATTGGCCCTCTGAGCCGCTGAGCACACTGCTGGCTCATATTAAGTTTCAAGGCAAAGGGAGACATTTGAAATGTCAGCTCTGACCATGCCCCACACCCAGTGCTGCACACCCCTCCCCCTGCACCAGCTCATCCCACATTAGTCTGGCAATGTCCACACTGATGACAGTGCTGTGATCCTCACACACCTACTACGGGGGTCTAGTTAATTAAATATATGTATGAAATGATTTAAAAAAAAGTAACTCAAGATTAAATCTCAAATCTTGTACAGGTAATGGTGGCTCTGGTCGGGAGGGAAAAAATATAAGGGATTCAGTGCCAGCAAACTGTTTTGGTCTGAAACTGCTGAATAACATACTCAGAGCTCCCAGCTGAGGCAGAGCTTGCTGGTGGCATTTGGCATTGATGTGTTCCTGTTATTGGAATCATCTGAGGGGGTCACAAATGCATGATGGGAGATCTGAGTGATTATAGAGAAAAGGCCATGAGGGCGCTGGTCAGACCACATCTTGAGTACTGTGTCCAGTTCTGGGCTCCCCAGTTTAAGAGGGATGTTGAGCTGCTTGAGAGGGTCCAGAGAAGGGCAGCGAGGATGGTGAAGGGACTGGAGGGCAGGCCCTATGAGGAGCAACTACAGGAACTGGGGTTGTTCAGCCTGGAGAAGAGGAGGCTCAGAGGTGATCTCATTGCTGTTTACAACTACCTGCGGAGAGGTTGTCGCCAGGTGGCTGTGGACCTCTTCTTTCAGGCTGACGACACCAGAACGAGACGGCACGACCTCAAGCGATGCCAGGGGAGGTTTAAACTTAATGTTAGGAAGCGGTTTTTCACAGAGAGAGTAATTGCATATTGGAATGGACTGCCCAGGGAGGTGGTGGAGTCACCGTCCCTGGAGGTGTTTAAGAGAAGACTCGATGAGGAGCTTAGTGACATGGTCTAGCTGGGGGGTGTAGGGCTGGATGATCCTGGGTCCCTTCTGGCTCGGAGTAGCCTGCTAGACTGTGAGGGAACTAGGCTTGTGTTACCGCTCTGGGATGTGCTTTCGGATCTGTACGGGTGTTAGATGGTGAGTTGGACTAGATGATCCTTGTGGGTCCCTTCCAACTCATAATGTTCTGTGAATCTGTGAATCTGTGAAATAGCAAGTTTCTAAGAGGTTTGATTTGCAGGGACCTGCGTGGGCAATGGCTGTGGTGGTGTACAGCTGAAATATGATGGGTCTGAGAAGGAGATGGAAAGACAGCACCAGTATTTTGCATATACAGAGATAGGGAAGTTCATCCCAAAAGAAACCCTGTAATTATAAAATGCATTTTGTGCAACTTCCTATGAAACAGGAATTTGGCCCTTCTCAGGTGAGGACCCCAGATGTGCAATGGTTTTCTGACAACTGAAGACCAGGTGACAGCAGAAGGCAGAGAAAACAACATCTGTCTGGAGCTGCTGGGGCCTGGGAAAGGGTGACAGATTTGGCAGTGACTCCTGAATCCAAGTACCACCCTGGCTATGGGACCTGAGGTGACCACAAGCTGTGGGAAGGATTTAACATGTCCTTTGATGCCAGAGGCCCACTGAACACAGAGCATCCCTGTGCTCACTGCTTCCTAAGGGAGCAGTGCTGTCCCTAAGGTCACCAGCCTTCTTTAGCTCCTGGCTCTACTTGTTTGGGTTGTGGGTTGTTCTTCCTCTTATAGGGCAAAATTGACTCCTTCCTGTGAGCACGTTAAAAAGGCATTTGTGGATGAAGAAGATGCTGGGATAGTGGTGCTAATAAAATCAGCAGAGAAACAGCATTTAGCAGCTGGGAGGGGAGGGAAGCATTTTTTTCAGGAACATACAGGCTCTTGCTTTGATGTTGCATTCAAGCCAAGCAAGGGCATGTTTTAAATTGCCAATAATTCAAGTTTCTTTTTAAGTTACCAAGCCTGGCTGAGCTCTTAAAGACAACAGATCTTGCTCCTGGGGTTGGCTTTCCTAGGCAATTGCAGCTCTGCTCAGAATACTATTTAAATACCAATTATTGTAATTCTCGGCAGAAATATTACAGGCATTCAGATTTTTTTTTAACAGCCAAGGGGAGACATTTCCAGCATCTATCAAACCTCTTTTATTTTAGTCCACATTAAAATCTCTTTCCAGAAGGACTGGGCAATGGAGCATAATTTATCATTATAGTTTAAAGATTTGTCAGTGCTGCCCTGTGCCAAACCGACCTGTCTACAAAGACCTCTGGGTAGCAGGAGGAATGGAGAGAGCAAAGGGCTCTGCAGCTAACAAGCAATGCAGGGTGGATAGGTGGGAAGCAGTGGAAACAATATCCCATGCTTTCCTGCAAGGAGCAAATTCCCTGTCTCACACATGGTGGGGAACACACACGAGTCTCTGATTTTATGGTGGCAACGAGCAAGACTTGGCTGGCAATCAGCTGGCATCACACCAGTGAGAGCTCCCACCGAGAGGATGGAGTCACCCATGGTGACCCTTCTCTGGCAGCCCCCTTTACCCCAGTTGTGAGGGAAAAGAGAGACACTTGGTACCTTGTCTGCTGAGCCCCTGGGTCTGGCCAGCCTTCAGGAGTTCTGCTGCCAAGAATCATCCTGCTGTGTGATGAGACTGCTCCAAAGCTGGCCTTTATGTTCCTTCCGTAGTTGCCATCATATCAGGGCACTGCAATGGCTGTCCTGGCATGAGGACTGAGTCTGGGGTCCTATGAAGAAAGTCCTAGTTGTTACTGACAGTCAACTCTACAAATTGAAAAATAGATAATAGAGAAGTGTTGCTGTGTTGTACGAAAGGAGATATGCCCGTGGCTCACTCCTCAACCCAGGTTACTTGATAGGTGGAGCTTGCCCTGCTCCTGGTACCTGTGGAGATGGTGCTTCCCAACCCCAGCACAACTTTTTTTCCTGAAGGATAGAGGGCTTGAGCTCGAGCTTTTCATCTTGCCCTTTTCATTGCCACTTCCCACAACCAGTTTCAGCCAGACAGCTAATCTCAACCAAATTTGGCAGAGATAGGGGTTAAATGCGAAGCTTGTGCAGGTTTGGGAGGAATCAGGGTAATGGGGTGATCCATAGAGGATCTCCACAGAGGGACAGAGGTACTGTGATCAACCCAGGGGTGCCTGCTGAGCCTGGGGGTCAGGGAGCCCACTCACCCTGCCCACCCCTCTGGGGGCTGGCACCTTCCAGAGACCCACAGGGACACACTGCCTGAGGGTGGGGAGCATGTGGAGCTTCAAGCTTTGCAAGGAAGGAAAATTGCTCTGTGAGGGAGGACAAGGAATGCAAATCCCTGCTCATGGAACAGCTCATTATTTTAACATGCCCAAGCAGCCAGAACTGGTGAATGCTAATCCTGCTCCTGCACCAAACCCCTTCAGCAAACCCCTCCCTGCTCCCAGCACAGAGAGACTGGTGCCGGTGCCCTCAGCCACTTCCCAAGATAATCAGAATCTACAACTCAAGTCAAGCTAAAAGCAGTCTCTCTCCCTTCCTCTTGGTTCTTCAGCTGCACCCACTGTAAACGGAGCACAGCTGTGGTTCTGGCCCTCAGACTGTATAGGAATTATAGCAAAGTGCTTAATGTATTCTTAGCTTTTAAAATACTATTCATCAGCTGCAATCAAAGAAGAGAGCCAGCATCTTGTTGCCAGCCAAATTAATCACAGCTCCCCACTCCCCCCCTCCACACACACAGTCACATTGTGCACATCAGTGGTGGTCCCCAGACCACGGTTTAGCAGACACTGGAAAAGGCCAAGGTGGTGAATGTAAATCCTGGCTGCTCTTAATCATGTTCATAATGACCGTGTCATCAATCATACGCGTTCTCAAGTGCTCAGCAACCACAGCCCAAGGGTACACGTATTTTTCAAAGAATTCAGTTCAGTGAGGTCTCTCAAAAGCTGGGTCACCATTATTCCCACTCACATGGGAGGGGAGTTTCTTCTGACTTTCTGGCACTGGCGGTGCATGGAGTCTCCCTCACAAACACGACTGCAATGAGTAAAGTCAACAAAATTTATGCAACTGAAAATTTCACTGACCTTTAGAAGAAAACAAGCTGAGGAGAAACAAAACACATCAATGGAACAGATTGGGAAAAGCACAGTATTTCTGTCATTTCCCCAGTCTTGGTATTTTCACTGGGGACACGGTCAAAACACTTCAGAAACTTAGGCTTTCAAACTTCCTAAAAATGTTGAAACATTGAGACATAATGAGAATTTTAGTAGTTACAGAATTTTCCTATGTATCTCCAAAGGACTTGAGGTCTTCTGTAACACAGAGAGCCTCATGTGAAACAACCCACACACCCCAAATTCCCAGAAAAGGTACAAAATGAGCCACATGCGAATCACCAAACCAGGTCACCTCTTGTGCTCAGGTTCTGTCACCACCTGGGCACAGTGTGTACATCAGGCCCTATTGCAAAGCTGAATGTGAAGCCCATCCATGAAAACATTGGAGCCCTGGGTGGTTCTCCCATCATGGCAGTGGAGCTGGAGCAGTGATTGCATTTCACACCCTAACCGGAGCTGAATGGGACCGGTTTGGTGCCATGGGAAGAGCTGATGGGAGCTTTAACACTTCGAGGAGAGTTCAAGACGATTTTACGGAAGCACGCCTTGGGGAAATTGAAATGTCAAGCATAATTTGGTACTTGAAACATGAAGGAGAGAGGCTTTGCATTTGTTTTCATCTGCATCTTCCCCTTCTCTGAACTGTACATGCTCCATTTCCTGCTCTTCCCTAAGCTTTCATTAGGCACTGCTGAAATCTGCTGGATTTGAGGAATCTCCGAGGATAAACAAGTATCTGGCATTAACCTGTTCAGTAAAAGTCAATTTGACACGTCTCACTATTTTTCCGTTCTTGTTACGAAGACTAGTCCAAAACAAGCTTTTCCCTGTTATCTTTCTTTTCCCATCCATTCATTTGATCTTTCATGTGAGACTCGAGGATTACTGCTCAGTAGTCCAAATCTTAATAGATGGGGCTTCACTTGAAGTAAAATAAACAGGCTTTTGATCTGAGTTGCGATCTCAGACCTGGTTTTTGGGGCCACAGACATTCCATCAGGGTCTGAGCAGGCAGCAAGCAGGAATGGGGAGGTCGGGAAGGCTGGGAAACAGGGGAGCTTGCTGTCCCCCTAAAACAGAAGTGCTCTCACAGCTGTCAGCATGAGAAGGAACAACAGCAGCTGACAAACAGGACTCTGCTGGGTGCAGCTCCTGGGAATGCTGGTAATGTGTTCTTGGGAGATAAATTTTTAATTCTCCCCATCATCTGAGTAATTTCTGATGAGACAGAGCACAGAGCCCCACAACACTCCAAAACTTTCCCACAAGGATTTTCCATGAGGCAACGCGAGCTTGATGTATGTGGAGTGTCTTGCAACACTTCTGTAAGTTTAACTGAAGTTGATTTTTAAAGAAAAGTCAAAAGAGCTTTTGGTATAATAAAAACAATGGTACACTCCAAATGGTAACTCCAAAAATATTTTAGTAATTTCCTTAAAAATATTCTCATTGCACAGCCCTCATGAGATATAACTTAGGCTATGAAACAGAGACTCACACCAATATAAGACATTTCAACTTCATAAAGAAGTTTTGACCCACATGAAACATGGGGTTAGGACTGTCATTTTCCAGGAAATTTGTGTTCAAAATTTCTTCCATGAGGATAAAAGTGACTTTTAAAAATTCTCTATAAAGTAAAAAAATGCATGAACATTACTATGAACCTCGGAAGTGATCTTAAGTGACCAACACCATTTCCAACTTTGACAAGGAGCTGCAGAATGCAGCATATTTAGTGTGAAATACTGCCTGAGTTTTGTCTAAAAGAAGATGCGGCACAATCAGGAAAATTTTCCCTTCAGCTCAGCAGAAAAATTTTAGGAAAAGATACTTAAACACCCCCTTGAAGAGTCCTTCAGAAGCACCTGAACACCTCTTCTCACCTGAGCTGCGTGTTCCATCAGATGATCTGTGGTTTTGCATAGCTCCAGCCGCAGGAGCGAATTATTTCGGGGCTGTCCTGTGTCACTGGATGCAGAGGCTTTGTACTGATGTCCAGTTTATGTCAGTGAACGCAGAGTGGATTTGAAACAAACCCCATTGATTTTCCATCAGCACTTCACTGTAGCCCTGCCACCTGGATGAACACACAGCAAATGAACCTGGAGCACCTCAGGATAAGGAAGAGCCACCACTCCCTGGGTGTTGGGGCTCTCCATCAGCACTGCTGGCAGCTTTAGGGTAGTGCTCAGCAGGCTGAAAGCCCAGGCTGCTTTGGGTTGGAAGGGACCTAAAAGATCATCCAGTTCCAACCCCCTGCCATGGACAGTGACACCTTCCACTATTTCAGGTTGCTCCAGGCCCCATCCAACCTGGCCTTGAACAGGGTTAGAGTAGGGGATTGATGGGGCAGGGATGGGGCAGTCCCAGCTTTTCTGGGCAACCTGTGCCAGGGCCTCAATACCCTCACAGGGAACAATTTCTCCCTAAGAAATAACTCTACTCAGCCATTCCCCTTGTCCTTTCTCTTCAGGCCTTTGCCCTGTCCCTCTCCAGCTCTCCTGGAGACCCTTCAGACCCTGGAAGGGGCTCTATGGTCTCTCTGGATCCTTCTCTTCTCCAGGTGAACACCCCCAGCTCTCCCAGCCTGGCTCCAGAGCAGAGGTGCTCCAGCCCCCAGAGCACCTGAGTGGCCTCCTCTGGACCCCTCTCCAATGGGTCCATGTCTCTCTTGTGCTGAGGTCCCAGGGTCTGGTTGCAGTACTCCAGGTGGGATTTCACGAGGCCATAGTAGAGTTCTACCAAACCCAGAGTTTTAGATTGTTTCTGGAAATTAGCAGCAACCAACCCCAGTTGCAGTGACCCAGCATAGACCTCTGGATGTAGGAAAAATGCCTGTGAGAACCCAGCTCAGAGACAAAGAGAGAAAATGAGCAGGATTTGAGGCCCTTGTGATGCATCCCCCTGACAGCCACCTCCACCCTGCCATCCTGTCCCCTCCCCACAATGTTTTACACCAGTAAAAGGAAAAGTCTTGTGGGTATCTCTGTCGAGAACAGCCCTGGATGAAGAACTGCAAGGCTATACTGTGAAAGAGAAAAAAATACAATCCACTTCACTAGTTAAGGAGTGTATTCCTCCTTGTGGGTGGATAAGATCTCTCTCAAGTGAAAGTCTCTGGTATTTATTATGTCAGATTATGGCACTTCAGTTGCTAGTTCAGATTATAACAAAACAGGAAAAACAACCACTTACTAGATGATAATTTTATCTTATACATTCTATTGTAAATGGGATATAGGCCCCTATGTATATACTACAATCCTTAAAATAGCTCCATCTAAATGCAAATGCAGGCCTCTGCCTAACATGCAGCTGAAAGCCTTCCCATTAACGTACCAAGAGATAGGAGAATTAATTTAATACTTAAAAATTGCCAGGGATAAGAGGAACTCCTTTCTCTTTATATCTAGCATCATTTTCTCTTTATGCCCAGAGCACCCATAATATGATAATTTTTACCTTTCTCAAACTTACAGAGGGAAAAAGAAGTACAATCTCTCTAGAAATTACTTTACAGGCTGTACCCTCATGACCAATGCACAGGTCTGTGTACACTTGGGAGGGGAAGCCAGGGACAGACAAAAAGATGAAGATGACTTCTTCATCTTTTGAAGGAAGGGCGTTGGGATTCAATTACTCACCTTTGAAAACTAATCAAAAGTGCAGATAGTGCTTGGCAGTGTCCATCTTTCACCAGCAGCTTCTTCCCTGCCTGCTCCTCTAAGCCCATCACATGCAGGAGGCTCACCCTGGGTCTACCAAACACACACATGATGTGAGAGACTGATTCTCTTTGGAGGACTTTAGTGATCGCTCAGTGGCGTGTGGAAGGCTCTGGTCTCCCCTACAAAGCTTTATAGAATACGCAGAATCATAGAAACACAGGATAGTTTGGGTTGGAAGGGACCTTGAGGACCCTTCTAGTTCCAAGCCCCTGCCATGGCCAGGGACGCCTTCCACTAGACCAGGTTGTTCAGTCCCTAGACAGGCTGTGCTTCCACTAGACCAGGTTGTTCAGTCTCTAGACAGGCTGTGTCTGAAGGCATCCATGGTCTGGAAAGCAGGACCCAGCTCTGTCTCAAAGCCCTGGTGCTGCTTTGGTGCAACAGGCTCATGGTGCCCAGCATGTCCCTGCTGCAGTTCCCAGCCTGAGGCTGTGGCAGGATCCTGCTCTGGCTGTTCTCTGCACCAGAAGTTGCCACGGGTTGCTGCTCTCTTCAAACATATTTCCCTTTGAATTTCCAGGTGCCAGGCAGAAGCAGCCAGCTCTTCTGCCCCTTCCACTGTGGGAATTCAGCTCTTAGAAGTAGCTGTATCCATCTGTAGGAGAAAAAGCACATAGTACATAGCAAATTAAATTTAAGTAGCAAATTTTGTTAAACTTGGTGTATTTCCACCAGAATACATGTAGCCCAAATTTGTTCCATAAAAGTATGTTCAGGGGGAAAAAAAAAGGCAGAGTCACACGTACACATGGATGTATCTCAGCAGGAGGAGGCACCACCTCAACACTCACACCACGTCCATGTTGGAAGCCACAGGACTGGAAACCACCATGTTGAGATGGAGAAACATCATCATCATGCAAAAGCTGGAGAAGTGAGAGGAATATTCAGGCCACTTCCAACAGACTTGCACTATGAAGTGTCTCTTTCCCTACATCAGTTCAGAAACCAAACACACCAACAACCAGGTTGTGCTGATGTGAATAAAGTATCATTGTGCTGACACAGAAGAAGAGATTTTTATTATCTCAGACATCACAGGTTGAATTTACCCCAAGACCCCCTTAGTGGGACACTTGGAACAGATGTGTTCCTGCTCTCTGAGGCTTTTGAGATAACACAGCCTTTCTCACTCATTGTTTGGGGTTTTTCTTCTTTCTGGCACATTTGTGCCCATGCTGAACACAACTGGCTGCGATCTCTCAGTGGAATGGCCTGCCCAGGGAGGTGGTGGAGTCCCCATCCCTGGAGGTGTTTAAGAGAAGACTGGATGAGGAGCTCAGTGCCATGGTCTGGATGGTGGGAGGCTTGGATGGATGGAGCGTGGTGCCCGTGGTTCCAGGGTTGTGGGGCTGATCCCTGGGTGGGCGTTCACTTGGGAGTTGGACTCGATGATCCTGTAGGTCCCTTCCAACTCAGAATAACCTGTGAACCTGTGAGCTCCACAAGGTGCCAGAGCCAGTTTCTCTGATCAATATGGACATATTTTCAGAGTCATGAAGAAATTCCTTATGCTATTTCTCTCTGGACCTTGTCTTGTATGTATTGAGTATTTTCTGGGCAAGAACTGATTGGCTGGATCTTTAATGACTGATCATCTGCAAGTTAATGCCTTAAATGGCATAAGAAAACAAACAAACAAAAAGGTAACTTCCCATGGCAAGCAGATGTGTCTCAGTTTAGGGAACTCTGTCTCTCCTTGAACAGAGTCAGGGTTGCTGAGAGTGGGGTTTCCTTAGGCAGAGCTAAAGGATCTGGCCTGGCCTTTGATCATGAGCAATGTATGTCAGTGATTCAAAGAGACTGGAGAAATTTGGGAAACTCACTGCAGCTGTACAAAGAGACTGAAAGGATGGTGTGAAACTCCACACTGCCAGAAAAGTATCATTTTCCCCCAACAGCTTTTGTTACCTCATGAAGCACAACATTTGCTAATGCATTCCTGGAATCTAGAAAGGCTTCAGGAAATATTGACATAATCAGCATTACTGATATT
This sequence comes from Pitta sordida, assembly GCA_013390025.1. Classification (NCBI taxonomy): domain Eukaryota; kingdom Metazoa; phylum Chordata; class Aves; order Passeriformes; family Pittidae; genus Pitta; species Pitta sordida. Next base: position 11,357 of record WEKX01024508.1, read on the forward strand.
CCCATAGTAATTATCTTCCATAATTATCAAACAATATGGCACAAAATCTGCTGAGGCTTGCTCCTGATAACTAACCTTTTAGACTTAATTTGCTTTCTACTCTTACAGAGAAAAACATCTTTTAGAGCCTAAAACTTGCTGTTCTTCACAATTTTCACTGCACTTTGTATTAACAGGGCCATTATGTGAAAGGGAGATGTGGAGTCGCCGTCCCTGGAGGTGTTTAAGAGAAGACTGGACGAGGAGCTTAGTGACATGGTCTAGCTGGGGGGTGTAGGGCTGGATGATCCTGGGCCCCTTCCGGCTCGGAGTGGCCTGCTAGACTGTGAGGGATCTAGGTTGGTGTTATCGCTCTGGGATGTGCTCTCGGTCTCTGTATGGGTGTTAGATGGTGAGTTGGACTAGATGATCCTTGTGGGTCCCTTCCAACTCATAATATTCTGTGATTCTGTGATTCTGTGATTCTGTGAAAGAGGCGTATTCTAGTTTCTCTGGGGCTTAGGGTTTTTTTCATTTGAACTGTATTTTTAGTTCAAAGTATATCAAATTATGAACTGAAATTGAAGATTATTGCTGAGGATCTAGTTTTCTAAATGGGAAGTTATTGTGGGAATTCTCCCTGACCCCAGCATTACAAATGCTCATTTTGCAACATCCAGAACTCTGGACTTTCCCCATTCTCCTCAGTTTTGGGCCTCATGGATTCCAGATTTGGCTCCACTGTAGAGTAAAAAAAATATAACATAAAGCCTTTCAAACAGTCATTGCAAAACGCTCCTGCTTTACTATCAAGGACTCTTAGTTATATCCAGGATCTAAGCTTGAAGGGATCTTGAAACATCAGAAGTAGTTGATGAGATTTTGAGACATTTTCAGTGAAATCTGGGAGATAAAAAGAAGATTCAGGAAAACCACAGGATAAAAGCTAAAGAAGAAATATAATCCCAAAATAACTCTGTTTGGAGTGTTCTTCTGGAAGAATTACTCTACTATTCAGTATGGCAAAACATCAAAGAAGGAATATTTCAACCAAATTACTCGTGAGCTGAATTTCTCATCTCCTTCCAGATCATCCCAACGTGCTGGTTTCCTCAAAGAGACCCTGTGGCCGAAGAGAAGGGAGGGAGGGAGAGGCAGGAGAAGGCTCAGCAGGGAAGGGCTTTCCTGGGCACCCAGCAGAGGTAACATGGGGACAGGACGCAGGACATGCAGCTGTCCCTGCCCACAGCACACTGCTCCACTCCTGCACATCCCTGTTTCCTGCAGCATCTTGAACGCTGGAATTTTCCTCTCCCAGAGGCTTCCTCTCTTCTCCTCTCCCCACAAAAGTGCCCCTGTCAAGTAGTGAGTTTGTGTAAGAATCTCCCTCCAGTTCTGTCCAGTCTCAGCAGAACCTGCTCAGCTGCCACTGGCCTCCTCCTCACGCCCCCCACTGACTTTCTCTCCCTCCTACCTCTGCACTCATGGTGCAAGTCCTTGAGATTAACCACAATATGATTACAATTTAATTGAGGCCAGCTTAGTGTGGGGACATCCTTTTAACTCAGGAGGCCTCAATTCCACAGAACCATAATGAACTAATAATGAATGTGCTAAAGTCATTAAATCAAAATTCATAAAAGGGTGAATATTGCTTTCTTTTATAATAAAGCAATTAAAATCCCATATACTAGAATAGGTGCACTAAGTGTTCTTTAAGGAGGTTACTGTTAATGCCACCACACACGAATTTGGGGATCTTTTCAAAATAGGACTGCAACACTATTAATAGATGATCAGAACTCTTTTCATGTCTTCTCTGGTTCAGCATTGTTGCCTGCTTTAAGAAATACTGGCATGATTTCTTTAGAAGAATAGTCACAATAATACATATAATAATTTATAATAATATTATTTAGTATAACTATAATAAATCATGACTTGCAGTAAAAATACTAACTTTGAAGCAGTGAAGCATGGTACCATTGCAGATGTGCTACTTGTCAATTAAGGTTCCTTCACTGTTCCTTTCATCATAACTTTCCTTTCCCATCCCTAACACTCTCCTCCTGGGGGTTAACAGCTCCAATTTACGGCAGCAGAGAAAGCATGAGGTGGGCACATCTTAAGTTGCAAGTCAGGCCTAGGTAGGGAAAGAGTGCTCCAGAAAAATGCAGGTCCTCATATATGATAATTTTATCTCTTCACATGGAAAACTCAAGAAACCTTGGATTATTTTAAACTTGGATCTCACTGCCATAGGTGGTGGAAAGCTGATGGTTATACCTGGACTCAGAGAGAGAAAAGGTGGGTTAACAGAAGGGTCTTTAGCTGCATGTTAACCATGATGGTCTGCAGACATCTTTTCATAGAAGGGCCCCACAAGGATTAGCCATGTCCAACTTCTGGCCCTGCACAGGACACCCCAGACAATCCCAGCATGTCCCTGAGAGCATTAGCCAAGCACTTTGTGAACTCTGTCAGCCTTGGTGCTGTGCCCACTGAGCAGGGGAACCTGCTCTGTGCCCAACCACTCTCTGGGGGAAGAGCCACCTTCTAATACCCAGCCTAAACTTCCCCTGACACAGCTCCAGCCATAGCCTTGGGTCCTGTCACCAGAGCTGGGGCAGCCAGAGCAGTTGGTGTCACAGGTTCACAGGTTATTCTGAGTTGGAAGGGACCCACAGGATCATCGAGTCCAATTCTCAAGTGAACGCCCACCCAGGGATCAGGCCCACAACCCTGGAACCACGAGCACCATGCTCCATCCATCCAAGCCTCCCACCATCCAGACCATGTCACTGAGCTCCTCATCCAGTCTGACCTTAAACACCTCCAGGGATGGCGACTCCACCACCGCCCTGGGCAGGCCANCCATTGGGCCTTGGTCTCCCTTCCCTTAGTCCAGTCCCAAAACACTTCCCAGCTCTATTTATTTCTGCTCAGCACTTGCAAAGTGACCATGTCAACCACAGACCCTCAGGAGAGCTGAACTCCTTGCTACCTGCTAACCAAAGATCTCTGATGCCCACAGGTTGTGTTCCCACCTAGGAAAGCCTCTTCGCTGAAGGGCTCCAATTCACCCATGCAATGGCTGAGAAGAAAGAAGAGGCACAAAGAGACTGGGATCAGATAAACCAGCCAGTAGCAAACAGAAACTTCACCAACCCCATGCCACTGCTTGGTGTGCCAGGCCTTGTGTCCTGAAGACCTCTGGCATTATTGTGTGCCAAATGGCAGGGGTGTAAACACAAGATAATTTACTGGTACTCACAAATCCACACAAGCAACAAATGTTCTTCCTATTAGTGACACAGTCACGGAAACCCAAGACTTTGAAGATTGCTCAGAAGAGAGATTGATGGAAAGCCTGTCCCAGGGCAGGTGGGCACGTGTGCCTGGATGAGACAGAAGAACAGATTGGCAGAAGAAGAATTATTAAATAGTACATGGTGGAGTAGGGGATTATCTGGAGAACATGATATAAGAATAGACAGATTAAAGGAACACTAAATATTTATTACAAAGTCCTTCATATCATATGCAATAATACATGCCATAGCTGCTGCTGAATAATACAGGTAACAGCAGTTGCTGAGATTGCTCTCTGAGTTGGATAAAATAGAATTAGAGGCTTTTATCCACTGGAGACCATGTGCTGTTATACATAATAATAAAAATCACTCAGAAAAGAGAGAGAAATAGCTCAGTGATCGTTGTAACTACAACAGACAGAACATATCGTGTCCAGGTTACTGCAAGCCTTCGCTGTTCATGAGGGGTGAGAAAGCACCAGACAATCACAGTCTTTTTTCTCCCTGAATTTTGGAATGGATGACCCCAAAGGGATAGAAGGACTCCAGGCCATAAAGGACCAAAACTGGGGGCTCCAGATGAGTCCACAGGTTCTGCCCTCAGCCATGGGCCAGTTTGCTCTACAAGGGCTTTACATGGAGGTACAGTGTGATTGGACACTGCCAAAATTATTCTGTTTCTGCGGCCATAACACAAGTCCATTGACACTTTTGTCAGGACCATCTTGCTCCAACCCCTTGCATGGCAGGGCCACCTTCCACTATCCCAGGTGGCTCCACCCCAGTCCTGGACACTTCCAGGGATGGGGCAGCCACAGCTTCTCTGGGCCACCTGTGCCAGGGCCTCAACAACCTCAGAGTCAAAAATTTCTTCCTGATACATCCTCTAAAGCTACTCTCTTTCAGTCTGAGGCCATTCCTCCTCACCATCCCACTACATGCCCTTGTAAATACTAGTTCATTTCCAGATTTCTTGTAGGATTTAGAAGGTTTAACAGAGTGAACTCTTTCTCCACTTTAGTACAGTGGTAAGTGTCCCCACCTGGTGTGTGGGAGACTTGGGTTCAATTCCCGCCAGGGAGACAGTGTTAAGAGTTGGACTCGATGATCCTTGTGGGTCCCTTCCAACTCAGAATATTCTGTGATTCCTTAGAATGCTATTCCTATATTTACTTTTGGAGGTTTTGCACAGGCAGTTCCCACTGGCACCAGCAGGAATTGCCTTGAGCAATCTCCCATGAGCTGGGAGCACATGGATTCCAAGGAGTGCTGTATTTCTTCATCTCTCACAGGTACTGAGGACAGCAGAGCCGGTTCACCACAGGAAACCCAGGTGCTGAATTCATCTAACAAGCTGCATAAAACTCCAAACAGATGTTTCTGTGTCTTTCCTGCTCCTTGAGCACCAGCAGATTTACAACAGAGCAGGTGCATGAACCATACAAGCTTTAATATCAGGGCCTGAATCACTAGATTCATGACTACTGTGTGTGCATGTGATTTGAGCAATGTGCCACAGGGATATAAGATCAACCTTGTCTTTAATGGAAATGTAGATTGACTGGGCTGGAGTCAGAGTGGAGGCAGCAAAATTCCCACTGGCACTGACAATTCTACCTGTTGTGGGATGTTTCCTGCTCCTGCAATGACTCATGAAAATGTAGATTGGATACTTAGGCTGGATCTCATCCAGTGCCTGGGGAGTGTACAAAACAACTCTGAGTTTAATGGATATTTTATCAGGGTCCTTAACTTCCTGAAGATGATGGAAAGCTGATAGATTGACTAGCAAACACACCAACAACTATTAGAGCTAATTCTCACACCACCTCATTTTTTATACTTCCAGAGCAGTGAAAATTTGTCTCAGTATCCAAAATGTCTGACTGTAACATTGCCAATCACCACAGTCCCCAACAGTCATGAAACTGGTTTGAAGAGCAGACATGATTTAAAAACACATTTACAGAATTACTGACTGTCCCTGGTGTGTCCTGGCCATTTTGGATTCACCAATAGCAACTTTTTAATGCAAACTACTACATTCACAGGAGAAGTGTGATATTCTGATGTGCTCAGATAACTTCAGGAACTGAGCTTTAGTGAGAAATACTTGTATCAGACTTGTAGGCTTGAGGAGGTGAATCCCACCTGAGATGTGGGAACTATGCAACACAATCTCCATGGCTGGACATGGCCCAGGGAGGGGACACACACAAGGGGTCCCAAGTGCTCCAATGCCTTTCTTGATTTCCTTATTCACAATGCTGGAGCTCCTTGGCTGTTATGATTATTGTAATGCTTTAACAGTGGTTCTTAAGGCAACTGGGACACAATTACAGAAAGATAAATCAGCCAAGCACAGCCTACAGATCTAAGTAAGATCAGGGAAAACATACATTTAAAACAGAATTCCCCTAGTCTGTCCATTGGTCATGGATGAGGATGAAATACTGTATCATCCTGATAATGTAAAAAATCTGATTTCAAGGAAATTGGAGGTGGAGGTTGAAGTCCCAAAGACTCGAAGTTTCTGTAAGGTATGGAACACCTGAACAGGTGGGTATGTCCCAAATTACTGACTCAGGTGGAAAAAAACTATATTGTCCACCATCCACAGAGAATCCTCAGGGAGAATTTCGCAAGCGTCAGCACACTGATGCCGAAGAACCACTTGTTTAATACACACAAGACAGGCTTGTTTTCTCAGGTAATGCATGATAATAGCCAGTTATTAATCCCTTCAGCTGTAAATTGGATTTTCTAGGTAGCACGGGCAGCATTGACAGGAAGTCACTGAAGCCTGGCACTGGAGACTGCAGGAGAAATCCTGCTCCCAGGGCAGTGCAGGGGAGCTCTGTCTCTCACAGGGACACAATTGCACCACTCCATGTGAGCTGCAGACATTTCTACCAGCTGGACATCTCAGGGTTACCATTGCAGAGATTTTCTTACGTCAAACATCCCAGGACATTTACAGAGTCAGGAAGAGATTCACAGCAAGTGATGGAGAGCAATGCTTCAGTTACACCCGCTGCATTTCATGTTGCATTTCCTGATGAAAATGGATTCTGTTATTTCTGAAATACTAAACATGAAAAGCAGGGCTGTAATGTATGAATTATACAGTGCTGCAAAAGCTATCTAGTTTTCTTGGCATTTAAATGTGTAAATATTATACCAAGGAGCTTTTATCCTAATGGATAATTGCCTGCAGTGCACACTTAACCTTTGTCCCCTGCAGTTGACTTGGTGGTGCTACCTACGTACATCAAATATCAATTCATCCAAATTGGCACCACAGGAAAGGCATGTGGCCAAATTCCTTCTCTCCTGCAAAGCTCAGCTCTACAGGATTTGAATAGTGATGCACAGGAGAACCCATGCCACTTAGACTAATTGGGCTACATCCTCCAATAGCCTGTTCTACTTGTGCCAGGGGAGGTATCTTGAATTTGGGTTAACATTTAACCAGGCACTGTAAAAAGTTAGTTACTGGGCCCACACAGATTCCAATTAACTGCCAGTAAACAATCTCACCTGATGTAACACATTATTACTCTATCAAACATGAAGCTTCTTGGGGGAAAAAAAAAAGCTAAACTACATTTCCTAAAGGCAGTGCACAACCTCCTCTCTGCGTAGAAAAGCCACATTCATCTCCTTGCTCCAGGGAAATAAAATACATTCCGTAAATTTTTGGAGAAAGGGAAGCTGGAGGGATGCGAGAAATGGTCATTTACTTCACTCCAACTCTTCCACCTGTGCTCCATGAGAAGTGAGACACTGAAGGGCACCTTTGGCTTGGCAGTGTGCACGTGCATGGCGAAGCAGCAGATCAGAGATCAGGCCATGCTGACCCCTCCTGACTCTGTAGGCAGGAGCAAGACTTGTCTCTGCTTTGTATTTTCTCTCTGATTTTGCCATATCATACAGTCCCTGGTTTCTTACAGGAAATTTGATTTCAGTGATTATCAAGCACCTGAACTCCTCTGTTCACAATTTTGGTCCTGAACTTGAGGCTACTCCCACCTCCTCACCTGAACAACTGATGTGTTGTTCCTCCTCAGCCTTGCTGCAGCATCACACAACTGCTTTAATTGAAGACAAATGTTCAGGAGCTCAAGTATCACAGTAACAAGACCAAATGCTGAACAGAAACAGTGATGTATCTCACACAGGGAGAAGAGTTAGTCTGCATAAGTCTTAGAAAGTGTGTCCTGGGAGCAGCCCCTTCCAGTGCCAGCAGGTTATTCCCAGAGGTGCTGGAAGAGCAGCTGCACTGTCTGATTTGGTAACGTAGAGAAAATCCAAGTGCACCCAAGAACTCCTTAGTATAACTTGGCATTCATTAGAGATCCCCCCAAAGTGCCAGGCAGACACGATGGAGAAAACAGGAGCTGGGAAAAAACAAACGCAACTGCCTGGAGTCAACATAGGAAGCCTTGGAAGCCTTTCTGCAGAAAGAGGCTTTTAGGAATGAGAAGCAACCATAGAGGAACAACAGCCAGAGCAGCTCTCCCTGCTGCCTGAGCAGGATGCAACAAAGCAAAACGCTCATGCTCAGCCCCTCTCCTCAAAAATCTCACGGCTTCCTACAGCTCCCAGGTCAGCTCAGGCTGACTCACCTGGGCAGCAGTTCAGAGCCTGATGAAGGTGGTGATAGGCCCAGGGCTGTCCCCATGGGAGAGGTGTGAGTGACACATCAGGCCACACACTTGCCATGAACTTTGGAGATGTTCTGCCTGACCAGGCTTTTCATGCAGGATCACTCAGAGGCCCAAAGTAGTGTCAGTGAAGGTTTAGGTTGGATATTGGAAAGAAGTTCTTCCCCCAGAGGGTGGTTGGGCAGTGCCCAGGCTCCCCAGGGCAGTGGGCACAGCCCCAAGGCTGCCAGAGCTGCAAGAGGGTTGGGATGATCCTCTGGGGCCCATGGGGTGACTCTTGGGGCTGGGCCTGGGCAGGGCTGAGGGTTGGACTCCAGGATCCTTGGGGGGCCCTTCCAGCTCAGCACATCCTGGGATTCTCTGAGTCTTCCCTCCTTTTGTGTTCAGCGGAGAGCTGTTTTCCTCATTCCAAAGGCTGCTGCCAAAGTACATCAGTGATGCAGCAGAGTTGCCCTTTCTCCTGTGCCATCCCTTGCAGGAGGAGCAGTGTTTGTCCCAGTGGGTTCAACAGGGCTGTGCCCACCCAAGGCTCAGCTCCTCCTCACAGGCAGCTCCGTGTTCCCTCAGGAGCGCACTCAGAGACAAGGGTGCATGTTCAGCTCCTCACGATGCTGGTCAAGATCTACATTCCCCGTGTTATCTTTGCACTCTCATGAAGTGCAATTACCTCCTCATTTTGCAGCTCTTTGTGGCCATTTAATCTCTCCCATTTTGTTTCTGACATTTCCAATAATCCAACCCTGGCATTCCTTATAGATACGGCAATTACAGCACAGAGCAGCTCTAGACAGGATGAGTTGTATCTTGCTGCCTTTCTGTAACGCTCAAGCCAACAGGCCTGGCTATATGTAAAGGCAAAAGAAACCATCAGTGACAATTTATTTGGGTCCTGAGCAGGGAGTGACACTGCTACACATCTGTCTTAACCAATTAAATATCTGGAAGCTCTTCAGAACAGGCCAGCATTTACATGTGATTCTGTTTTCGGTAATAACTCAGAGGAGATTTTCCCTTTCTTTCCTTGTATTTAGATCAGAGACTGCTGTGGCCACTGTCCTGCCTTCCTGCCCATGTCACACACTCTGCAACTGTCCTCAGGTGTTGACATGCCCATGACAATGGGGGCCATGGTGCAAGACATGAGAAGGAAGAGTTCCCAAAATAGCCTTGACAAATGGGCTTTTTGCTTCGGCCATCCGAGAAACAGAGTAAGGAATTAGCAACACTTAATGTCTGATTATAGAATTTCAGAATGGTTTGGGTTGGAAGGGACCTCAAAGCTCATCCAGTCCCTGCCATGTACAGGGACACCTTCTACTGTCCCAGGTTGCTCCTAGCCCCATCCAACCTGGCCTTGGACATTTCCAGGGATGGGGCACCCACAGCTTCTCTGGGCAACCTGTGCCAGGGCCTCCCCACCCTCACAGGGAAGAATTTCCTCCTGATATCACACCTAACCCTGACTCTGTCAGTGTGAAGGCATTCCCCTTTGTCCTGTCACTCCAGGATGCTGTAAAAAAGGTCCTTGTCCTTCTCCAGCTCCGTTGCAGAGAAAGACCCTGAGGAGAACTAAATAGCTTGCAGAAGGTATCTCCACACAATGCAAGGCAACATCAGATATTTTTCACTACTTTCTCAACTCCCAATATATGCCAAGATGGGTCTTATTCACCTTTTTTCTTGGCCAAGAAGATATCACCTCCAGCTGCCCCATTAAAATCCAAAGAAACCACTGGCTGACTATAAAAGCTAGATGGGCCTCACAGTAACCCTGCAGCTCATGCTGCATTTGCAGCAAAAACTAAGCCCAGGAACTGTATATACATCCCAATATAATGGGTTTCTTGATCTCTGGTGTCAGTTAATCTGCAGCTAAGGTGAGATCTCAGAAATAATTGAAATCTTCCACAACAGGTTTGATTTGTAAGAGGGCTGAAGGATTTAGGCATTTTCCTGCCACTGAGTTTGTTTACACCTTATTTATATAACATTAATCCCACACTTTGAGACTTTTAACTACCTGCAGGAATCAGGAGGGATTATTTTTCTCTGCTGATGCACAATTTTCCTTTTCAGCTTCCTCCTTGTTTTCTGGCTCTTCTCCAAAGTGGTCAGTTTTAAACTCACCCTCAAACCTGGAGTAAGGAAAAACTCATTCCTAACGTGTAGGACTTGTAGCAAGACAAATCTCAGCCCTCAGCATAGTCATTCCCTGCAGAGCATCACTCTGGAGTCAGTCCCAGCTTTGGCACTCACTGAGAACCACAGGGACTCTCTGAGAGAAGCCATCACAGCCTGTAAAGGAGTCACAGTCCCCTCTGCACCAGGGAGCAGCAGACAGGGGTTAAAGACACCTTTTGGAGGGATTCAAGAAGGGATTTCCTCCTTCAGCTCAGAAAACATGTGGGGATGTGCTACGAGAGGCTGGGAGAAGAGGCAGAACCCAGCAACTGTTTCTCAGCCTAACAGTCCCACTCTCTTCATGTGACCTTGAACATGTACAGCAGCACACTTGGAAAACCCACTCTGCACTGGGGATAATTAGAACAACCCTTCTGGCAGATGTTGGGGAGGCATCTCCTCCACAGTGATTTGTGACTGTCACAGCACTGTGTACATGCAATGAGGGGGTAGGATTTGTGTAAGGGGAGCTCAGCTGAGTTCAGCACCTCTGGGGCCCCATCCAGAAGAAGAATAAGGGATGGTGCCTGCCTTTAGAAATACATCACTCAAGACAACAGGGCTCCTAATGAACAGAAAAAAAGAAACTGATAACCCTACCTGTACCTTAACTAAAGTACCTTAATATCTGCAGTGACATCAGGGTGATCCCTTTTTCTGTTGTAGTGGTAAATTTAGCAGTGTGCTTATGTATGTTCCTTAGAATCAGGTTTAGTGTTATTTTTAAGAAGCTACTCAGAACTTCCAGTGTCGACTGAGGGTGCAAAGAACATACAGAGCTGGTGGGTACTGAGGAAAGCTCACACACTACCTCAGTCTCCAGAAGGATGGATGTATCCTAGATGGATTTGTTGCCAATATTATGACCAGACTAGTTATACCACTGTGAAGTTTGCTTTCTTCTCACCCTCATTATAGCTCAACAAACTAATCCCTTTATTGATGATATAATGTGCATCCCTGTGCTAACAAATTATTTGCTGTGTGCAATTGATTTCTGCTGCTGTAATCACTGCACACAAATATCTTCTGTATCATTGCTCTGTAGAAAAATACGCCTTCCAGCAAGATTATATAGAGTAATAGTGTGATTACTCAGCTTGTATGAAGTTATCTGTCTGCTTAACCTCTGTGCAGCCTTTACAGCAGGTTTATACTGATATGCTTCAGGAATTTATCCAACTACACTTTGTAAAACACCTTGTTAAACCACCTTCCATCTCTGCCTGAAGATGAACTTCCAACTACTTCATGGAGAGGGCTGTGTCTAAGAGTAATTGCTTAATTTAGGAGAGCCAGCCTGCTTCCCTTTTCAGTGATATATTAGTCTTCCAAAGTGAATTTCACACAGATAAAAGTCTCAAATTCGCAGCTCTGTAGACTGGACTCCTCACCCGAGTACAAGGTTGGTAAAAGGAGCAGCCCAGGTTTCCTCTGTGATTGAAATCTCAGCCGAGTTGAAGGTGTATCTGCCCCCTACACCAGCTCATATCTCAAGTTTTATACTGGGAGGATGGACAAGATGTACAAGGTAATGAGTCCATGCACCCACAGTCACCTGTCCACCAGGACCACACCCAAGTGCACTCCACAGCCCTTTCAGATGCTTTTGTCTTGCTGCCCTAAAATAAGCACTCCCTGCCTGCTGGCCAATATTTGGTCCAAGGGGAGAGCTGAAGGAAAAGAGCAGCACCTGGCTTTGAGGTGATGGCAAACTGCCCCTGCCACAGCATCCCTGGCACAGTGTCCCAGCTCACCCGCTTTGCCTGTTCCACAAAGATTCCAGCTAAAGAAAGGTTTGCTGTAGGAAGCCTTTCTCACTGGCTCCCAAGCACAGATGTGGATTATTCCAGCTCTCAAACAGCACAGCTTCACCACAGCCTCAGAGCAGAGGCAGCTGCTGCCCCCTGACATTCCTTTGGATCTTGGAGCAATGGCACCGCCCTGGCAGCAGCAGCACAGGCAGGATGCTTTACTGCAGCTGAGGATCCAGCCCCTCTTGTTTATCCTGCTCTATAAAACTGTCTTGTAAAGGTCGTTACTGGCCCTGCTTGCATTTGTCACGGGGCCATTTTGCTCCGGTGTTCTCAGATGTGACTGATAAGCACTCCTGTCTGAAAGGGCTCAGATTCACAGCCCCTACACATTCCCGGGTACAACAGTCACACACCAACCAAAAGCAAATGCCTTTCGATCAGGAGGAGAGAAATGTTTCTGCTGCATTATGCACAATTACGTGCTCAGCTGTTATGAATAACTCTGAAGCTCCTGCTCCAAGACTATTTCAACCATATGTGCCACTTGCTTGGCCACTTTCTGCCCTCTTCTCAGAGAGGGAAGAGCAAGAGAGACAGTTTCACTGTTTACAATTAAAGAAAAAGCCATTATTTAAATCAGCAGCAGCCAGGGAGATGATTTAGCCTCTTCATAAATGTAAAATATAAACCATCAAGTCACCTCTGAGGTATCAAACTGACTCCAAGCAAAGATCATCCAGACCCAGCAAGTCCCACTATTCAAAATGCACTTAGAAATCTATACATGTGATTCATCCTCATCACAAAGCTGAATCAGAAAAACGTCCCCTTTTCCAGAACCAAAGGTGTCTGTCACAGGTGCCTGTACAGGTAACACTGCCTGGGGTACCCTGCTGTGAAACCACAACCAGCCCTTCAGAAGAGGGCTCAGAGCTGAGCAGCAGCTCCTCTGTGAGAGGCAGCCTCTGACCCAACTCCAGTCCATTCCCTGCCTCCTGTCCCTGCTCCCCCCAGAGCAGAGATCAGGGCCTGCCCCTCCTCTGCCCCTCCCCAGAAAGGTGTCACTGCAATGAGGTACCTGCACACAAGAATGGAATTCCCCCGGAACACACCAAGAGTCCTCAGCTGCTCCTCATAAATGTCTCCTCCATCTGCAGGTTTTTAGGATAATGTGGCTCAAAGGCTGAGCAGGGGAGGGAAGGCACTGCCATCCTACACCAGCAGATCTGAGCAGGACGTGACAGCTGTCAAGAGAACAATGAGTGGGAAGCAAAGTTTGGATCCAGGAGGCTTTTCACACCTCGTGTCCTGGCTCCAACATCACCATGTGAGCACAGCCCTGGGGGTCAGATGGAGCAAAGCCCTCAGCTCATGTTTCAGCTCATCGTGGGTCCCCACGTGTGCTCCAGCCTGCACATCTCTGAGCCCCCCCCTAAGCCACAAGAAACCTGCACACAAGAATGGAATACGAGTCCTTCCCAAACAGCCCTCTCAACGGGAATAAGGGCAAGTCATGCAAGGAGAAAAGAAATAATCCATTTCCTTTTTTTTAGGCACACAGACAAGGAGTTGGTGCAATTAACTCTGTAAAAATGGGGCTTTCAGAAAGGAATGTTGTTTATGCTTCTAATTTTAAGGTGCTCAGTGATGCATTTAGGACAGTGGCATGTACCTTGTGAGTGGAACACACATGCTCACATACCCTGCTTGTCTGACAAAGGAAGCTATCAATAATTGCTGAGCCTGCAAGTACCAATTGTCTCTTGAAAGGAACTAAGAAACCTCGAAGCACTAAGGAAAATAAAACTCCTCTGGGAAAGACAGTAACCTGAGAGTTTTCCCATCCGAAGATGTCTCTCTGTTTCTTCATTGCACAGATTGCTTCTGGTGACATCAGGTAGCACCAGAAGTAGGTTACTCTGCAGAAGGAGGTGACAAAATAAGCAGAATTCCAACTACAGTACCTTTGATCTAGACTCTGGTTCCCCAAGACTCTTCTTTCTGACAAAAATAGAAAAATTTACATCATCACATGACAACACCACCATCAATGTGACTCCTTCATCCACTGATCCATGCCTTGGGCTCCTGGACATTACAAGGATAATCAAACTGGGAAAAGACTTTAAAGACTGGAAAGTGAGTGTACAAAATGGAGCAAAAATATCCTGCTTGAAACCTGGTAAAATACACTGGTCAGAGAACACAAGAATATGAGATAAAAATTCGTATTTATGTTTATACACATACAGAAGACACACTATATGCTAATCGCTGAGAAGGAACCTGGCTGTCAGACAATTTCACATTCAAAAATCAATCAGCAAAACTGATACGTATTTTCGGTACGTATTTTGAAAAAGGGTAAGTGCTTAGTTGGGCTGAGCACAGTCAGCCAGCTGACCCTGCCAGCAGCACAATCAAGCACGAGGGTGTGATGGGGGAGGCCAGGTTTAGGGTTTGGGCACTGCTCTTTTTGCTGTTTGTTCTAGCAAAGATGATTATTCACCATGGGAATATTCCTGGAAGGAAATCACAAAGAAATACAGAGAGGGCATCTGGCTTTCCTTTTGCAGCCAGAGAAATCATATCCAGGATGGAAAACAGTGCCATGAACTCACAGAAAAGAACACCTCCACTTGGATCATGGCCCTAAGAGGGGTGTCAGGTGCCAGGGTGGACCTGATTCTGCAGAAGCCTCATGAGCATCTCAGAGATGGAAACGGGCCCAAAAGTCTAAAAAGGCAGAGGCACCATCAGCAGGCACAGCCTGCCTGGCATTTCCATGGGCAACAGTCCATTTGACTATTTTCTGAACACAAACCATGAGCTCAAGGGCGTCAGTAAGGGGGTGTTCTCCTTAGGAGCAGTTTGAGAAGACTGATTTTCACATGGCACCTTGGGAAATTGAGAGAATTCAGTTAGTGCTTTTCTGTTCTCTTCTCTTTGTATCTTTCTTTTTCTTTTTTTTTTTTCTTTTTTCTCCTAAGTTCACAGGTTCACAGGTTATTCTGAGTTGGAAGGGACCCACAGGATCATTGAGTCCAACTCCCAAGTGAACACCCACCCAGGGATTGAACCCACAACCCTGGAACCACGGGCACCACGCTCCATCCATCCAAGCCTCCCACCATCCAGACCATGGCACTGAGCTCCTCATCCAGTCTGACCTTAAACACCTCCAGGGATGGCGACTCCACCACCTCCCTGGGCAGCCCATTCCACTGAGGGATCACTCTCTCTGGGAAAAACCTCTTCCCAACATCCAGCCTAAACCTCCCCTGGAGCAGGTTAAGGCCATGTCCTCTCGTTCTGGTGCTGGCAGCCTGAGAGAAGAGATTGCTGCAATTTCTCAGAACAGTGACAGTCAGAAGCATCAAACATTCACCCTTCCAGGGCCAAATGTCCCGCCCCCAGCACTCCAGTGCAGCAGCCTGGGATTGGCTTTTACAGACATTCAGCTGACATACCTAATAAAATTAACCCTGAAGAAGGTCTGTTTTCTGGTTCAAATAAAAGCACAAATATGTTGTAAACTCATTTTTTGTTTTAATTCCACACTAGTCCTACAAAAGCAGCCCCACATGCTGACCCTTGGCACACAGTCCTCAATCCCCAGCCGATCCCATGCCCAAGTCTCACACAAAAAGAGAGATTTATTCTCCTTCAAGGACAAGGTAGAGCACACCCAGATGAGCGTCTCAAAGACAGAAAGAAACAGCAAGCTGGACAAACACCAAAAACACCAAGAAAACTGAGTAAATATCAGCATTATTTTTGATGCTGCCAGATTTAAATCCCTTTTGGTGTTCAGATTTGAACAGGAGTTTATCAGGAAGCATCACTGGAAAGTGGCTTCTGAAGAGCAGAAAGTCACAGGGCCAGACAAACCCCACCCACACTTGCATGTGGAGGGGAAGGGGGGAATGCTGGGGGTAAAGGAGGAAATTAAAGCTGTGGAATATGAAATTATATCCAGAGTCTTGCATGATTCCAGGGTTGCCGAGTCCAAGACAATGAATAAATAAGAGAAATTCAAACCCAAGCAAATCTCTAGGATGAGACAAAATTTGTTGCAGGGTGTTAGAGCAGATTTGAGGAAGGAAATGTGTGTGCCAACAGCAATTACTATGGAGAACTCGCTGAGCACAAGTCTAGAAGACTGGAAAATTGGAAAATAACAAACCAAATGTGGTATCAATATGCAAAAATGAGAGCAAGCCTGGCACAGGAAATTACAGGGCTATCAGCTTAATATTCATTACATATAGGAAAACACAAGGTCCCCATTGTATACAAGAGTGTAATTAAATCAAGGGGTTCAGCTGAAATCAACTGCTTGTGATGCTCATGAATCAGCAGCAGATTCCAAATGCAGCAGCAGCCTGAGCATCCAGCCCAGAGCCTGGGGTTATTTGGTACGAGCTACAAACCAGCCTGGGGGGCAGTTTTCTCCCAGACACTTCAAGTTTAAAATCTCACTGAGAGGTTTGGGGTTTATTTTGCTGTGCATTGATTCAGTGCTGAGGAGAATTAGCACAAACAGACCATCTGAGGACAGTGTCTGGGGGGAAATGTTCTGGGCTGATTTACTGATTGGTGCTTGTTTGTTTGCTGTTTAGAGCAATGACAGTGAAGCACAGCTCTAATTCCTCCTGCTCCTACCCCTTTCTCCACAGCATCCATATTTACCCACATATTTCCTGGAAATATGGGAAAGCAGTGCCAGACATTCACAGAATCACAGATGGGGTCAGGTTAGAAGGCACCACAGTGGATCATCTGGTCCAACCTCCCTGCTCAAGCACATGACACAGAATTGCATTCAGACAGTTCTGGAATATCCCCAGTGAGGAGACTCCACATCCAAGGCCAGAGCCAGCAGGATTTACACTGAGACATCCACTGCTGGGCAAGGGGCTTTACAAAACTCCGAATCAGCACCCCCAGTCCTGGAAAATACCAAGGATGATGCTCAGCCTTCAGATGAAGAACTTCTTTTGTTTCCCGGAGCAGCTGTGGCTGCCTCATCCCTGGAAGTGTCCAAGGCCAGGCTGGACAGGGCTCTGAGCAACCTGGGACAGTGGAAAGTGTCCCTGCCCATGGCAGGGGATTGGAAAAAATGGGTTTTAAGGTCCCTTCCAACTCAAACAATTCTGTGATTTGAGAGCTAAACATGTTCAGCCAGGTAGATGCTCTGAGTAAGGTGGATTAATCCTCACCTACTTCTCCTCAGCAAGAAACATGCAGAAATCTTAATAAACATTTCAAAAGCTCCTGTAGTGCACCTGCTTTCCGAAAGGCATTCCAGTCTTCTATTATCCCAATAACCTCCAAGAAAAAGTAGGAATGAACACAAAGAGCTTATTTTACGTGTGCTAATACTGAACATGATTTTGAAACACAGCAGGCAGTGCCAGAATAAAGAAACAAGTCTCTTCATTTTCATCACAGGTTTCTCGAATCAAGAAAAAAATGGAGAAATTGAACAGAACTTGACTGGTTTTTTAAAATCAAAATGAGATCATTGAAGAAATATCCTCTGAATTTTTGTATTTGCATCATCAACACTGGATAAAGAAGCTTGCCGCTTGTTTATAACGAGTTGAAATGAAAATCCCCCAAAATCCCAAACCTTGGAAAGAATTTGAAATCCCATAGATCCTGATTTGACACCTCATTCTGGGCAGGGCCAGAAGCTGGACTTGGATGCTCCTTGTGGGTCCCTTCCAACTCAGGATATTGTACGATCACCTGTGGAGATCCAGCCAATTTCCTGGGGGCCTGTGTGGATTTTGGTGATTGCACAGAGCACAGGAACTGAGGGAAGGCCATGGCAGCACATCTGGCCACAGATGTCAGCCCAGGTTCCCAGGGCAGACTGAAGAACCAGCAAACAAAGCAGGTCACTTCTCATATCATTTCTAGTCATTAAGGACTCTCAGCCCTGCTCCAAATTCTCTCTTTCCCTGCAAAGGCCTAAGCTGAGGCACCAAGAGCAGCTTTGGCAGCAGCTTGTGCAGTGCTGATGGAACATGGTTTAGTTAAAATGCACGTCATGAGGAGGAAATGAAAATCCTCAAGGCCACAAATTAAAAATTGTGACTTGATAGAACAAAACTTTATAAATAGAAAGACCTATTTCCTGCAAAAATTCTGTGGAAACTAATTAGTGGACTGAATCACCAGGAAAAAAAAAAGAAAAGCAAAGCTGTTTTCCTGTTACTCATGAGAAGATACTCCTGCTTTTCTAGCCCTTTTTCCTTGGCATTGGTGATCACACAACTCTGGGGGCACCCCACAGCCCCTCCTTAGTTACATTTTCTTTCTATTCCACTAGAACACAGTAAGGCAAAGAACAAAACCTATCATTAGCCATGGCTTTTATAGCACCAGTAGCTTCACAGTCTTTTTCCTCCTGATTACATGGTGATGGAGCAGGAAGGTGTCGGTGCATCTAAAACGCTTTGTTAAAAATGCCAGTTCCACCCAAGAGACCTTTCATAGAACCATACAATGGTTTGGGCTGAAGGTACCTTAAAGCTCATCTTGTCCTACCCCCTGCCATGGGCAGGGACACCTTCCACTATCTCAGGTTGTTCCAACCTGGCCTTGGACACTTCCAGGGATGGGGCAGTCACAGCTTCTCTGGGCACCCTGTGCCAGGGCCTCCCCATCCTCACAGGGAGCAATTTCTTCCTAATATCCAACCTAAATCTCTCCTCTTTCAGCTGGAACCATTCCCTCTTCTCCTATCACTGTCTGCCATGTAAACAGGTCACTCTCCCTCTCTTACAAACTCTTTACATCCAATGGGTTCTCTCTGCAACCTTCTACTTTGAAGCAGAGGCTTTCCCACTAAATTCATTAAGAAGATAAACAAAAAACAAAATAGGCCTGATCCAAACAGACTTCTGCACAACCTCATGTGAAATGGAAACCTCAGGGGACAGAAAGTGCAAGTGACCCCTGAGCAGGAGCCAGGCCATCACTCAGTGTCAGCAGAGCTGCTCCACTGGGATCTGTCTGCAGGAAATCTTGGCTTCAGCCACCAGAGAAATCAACTCCAGTGTCAGTACTGCAGTGCCACAATACATTAAAGCAGCAAAATATCAGCACAAACTAAAGTTTTTGGAGTGGTTAAGACCCAGATTTGCAGAATGCAGAGCCCCTTTCCCTGGTGGCTGCACCCACACAAGAGCACATCAGTGAAAACTGATGCTCACTGCTGCTTCTGGATGAAAGCCAAGGTCCCAGGGGCTGCAACACAGATGGATCTTTCTGGATTAACTCCTGCTGGGCTGCCCAGAGGTTTGTTATCTCTCAGGACATGGAGAAGACACACACTGCAGCTCCCCAGGCACTGTAGGGAACAGCCCTGGGACAGCTCAGAGAGCAACAGAGAACCAGAAAAACACTTGTAAGAAGAAGGGGGAGGGCTACAAGGCTCCTCTGCACAGACAGGTCCCTTCTGTGAGGGAGCATGTGACTGGCCTCAATCCTGAGGTCTCCTTGGGCATCCTCGTTCTGTTGTGACCTTGGGCTGTCCCCAGGAGTCATCCCACCACTGCCCAAGGTCACCATCCACCCCAGTGAGCCAGACAAGCCACACAGTTCTGCAGAAATCAGTGTGATGAGATAAAAGAGTCCTACAAACCCCTCACCAGTTGAGTGCAGGGCTGTTCAGAGAAGGCAGTGCTCTTTTATTACCAAATTAACTTTAAAACCCACATCCAGTTCACTTTCCACATCAATGATCATAAACCTCCATGTAAAATAGAGAGTTGATGAAAAAGGCAGTATGTACTTAGAAAACACATTTTAAAATTTAAAACACTAGTGGCACTGATTCTTCTTGCTTGTAAAGAACTCTGGCTTTTTTTTTTTTGTCTCATAAACTACTCCAAGATCTCACTTGCAAACTACCACTGCTCACTGCTCTGGGTTTTGCTGCTCACTTACTCTTTGGGGATTTCATATTCTTCTAAATTTTGTAAATGGCCACTAAACTGGAGAAGAACATTATAAAACACATTTCAATCACCCTCACAATTTAGACTAATTCATTGGCAACTGTACAAAATGCTATTTACAAGGTACTTCCATCAGCTAGTATCTGGCATTAAGTATTTTGAATCAATCTACCATCATTTTCATCTCTTATTTTTCATACAAGGGAAATTATTGATCGAAGCTTTTCAGGCTCATTTAATATACTGGAATAGGCTTTAAATTTTGCCATGTAAACCTCAGTGGAGATTAGCAACTCTGTCTTGCTTAATGCAACACAAATCAGTCTCCCTGATGAGACCACAATATTGAACATGACATCATGACCACTTTACTAGTTGATGGGCCCTGAGACAGGCACCTGCTATAAATTCCTCAGGGACTCCACAATGGAGTGTGGTTTGAGTTACTTGGTGCCTTAAAGGGAAAAATCACAGAATCATTAAGGTTGGAAAAGACCTTTAAGATCATCAAGTCCAATTGTCAACCAGCACCACCATCATGTTCCTCACTAACCCATGTCCCCAAGTGTCATAGCCACACATATTTTGAAGACTTTCAGGGATGGTGACTCCCCCCCTTCCATGGGCATTCTGTGCCATGGCTTGACAGACCTTTCCATGAAATCATTTGCCCTAATATTCAATCCAAACCTCCCCTGGTGCAACTTGAGGCCGTTTCCTCCTTTACACACTCTCACAGAGTAACACCCGGGATGGATTTGAGGGGAGGCAGACTTTTCCCATTGCTCCTATTAAGTTTACATTCAGTTCTTCAATTGTATGGAATTTTGCATTCAGTTGCTATTGTGCTGGGTGTGTTCAAACGCTCGATTAGATCTCTGTGTGTTGAGGACAGAAAGCTTGGCTGAATTTTGATGAACTCGTTCTTGAATAAATAAGCAAAAACATCTCTGAATGAGATACTCAGCCAGCTTCAATAAATACATATGGTAGGAAAACAGCCAGCTAGACAAACAGAATATATCACACTGGAACGGGCACTGATGATTTTGTAATGACTCCAGCAGCCTTTGGTATATTAGATACTACTGTAAAAAACAGTATGCAAATGTCTGAGGCCAGTTTACGGTAAAAACCAAGTTCTTCTCCTGTTACCAAAGCAGCAGTGAGCAATCCTGCACGGTGGGCACTCCCCTCCCTGATCAATTTTAGGCTGGAGCTAATTGGCAGGTGTGGGCACAGGAGCCCTGCCGGGTGTGTGGTGATGCCTCCCCAGGCAGCACAACTTCCAGAAGCCACAGTGAAACTCTGCACTGGAGATCCCATCAGATAAGGACATCAGGATGGATTGAGTGGGAATACAAAATTGTTTTCCTGTGAGGAAACACAAGACTGCAAATGCTATTACAAGCTAAGCCCAATACAAGATAAAAGCTGCTCTGGCGTCCCCAGTATTGCATTCAATGCTGAACAAGAGAGGATAAATGTGCTCCAGGGCTGAACTTCCAGTGGTCCATTTCATGGGCTAATTCATGTGCAGGCTGATACCTTCAGTCTGTTTCTGTACTAACAGAGAATAATCATAGGATAAGCAGAGCAAGGTAAGTACATATGCTGCCATTGTTTTCTTGCAGCATAATAACATCATCAATGAAGCCTGAATGCAGCCCAATTAGCATAAAGTAATTAGGATCATGGCTGCTTTTTCATTTACTCCTGCACACCAGAATGAGGTGTTGGTTGCAGCATGTGGGGCTGCAATCCTACAGATAATGCCCATCACGCAAAGCATGTATCCTGTTCTCTCATCAAAAGAAACAAGGGACACATTAAACTGCCTCAAGCTGCTAAAATTTCAATTTTAACCTGACTCAGGAAAGTATCCAGCATACTCAGAGAATATCTAAGCACAGGCTGTGCTTCCCAAGGGATAAGGACACCTGTAATACCTTTAAAGGTAAAGGGAAGGTTTCATAAAAAAATCTGATTTTCTACATCTTTTAGCCTCTCATTTTCAACAAGTTGCTGACTGCTGCTGCTTAGAGCTTAGACAAGCATTAGGAACTTGATTGAAGAAACCCTGTGCAATGGTCCTGTGTTGTTACATGGCTGCCCCAGAAAAAAGCAGAAGGCAGATCTTTGGAGAGGGGTCTTTCAGAGCAGCATTTGTGGAAGCTGGCTGGGCTCTGGACTATTTATAATCCATCCACCACAGAAGAGTCTCTTAATGCTTTTCCAGACTTAAATAGCTGACTTTCATGGCCCCCTCAAATTAGGTAACGGGTGATAGGTTGGACTTGATGATCTCTATGGTCTTTTCCAACCTTACTGATTCTGTGATTCTGTGATTTAAACAAAGCAGTTAAACATGTTCCAGGACGGGTATCTATAGGTAAATAAAGGAAATGGGACTTGGCTGGTACCCGGGTCTTTGGCCCCACCTGCCCTGCCCGAGCCCCATGGCTGCTCACCACAATTGACACCAGAGTTGGGGACCAGCACCCTCTTAACAGAGAGCAGAGCATGAAGTTCACTCAGTGGGATCTTCTTTCCCTTTGAAATCCAGCCTGTAGCCCCTAAAGCCCCCAGAGCTCGTTGACACCTCCATAGCCTTCCTGGAAGAGGAGATGCTCCTACGTGCTGCATCTCCCCTGCTGCTCCCAGGACCTGCAGAACACACCCAACCTCACACCAAGAGTCACATCAACCAGACCCTGCTTAATTAGGATGTATACCAAGGTTGGAAAAGCAGAGGTTAGTGGCCTGGTCTGGAAGGGCTTAAAACCCTGGAGATTTTTCCTACCTATGTTTCATAAACCCCCCAGGAGAAGGAAATCACATAAGCCAGGGTGCAGGACATGGTATTTTCTATGGCAATGATGCTAAAGCAAGAAAGGGCATATAAGGAGAAGTATTACATAAGATGTAAGTTTTACAAGCTTTATAAAGACTCTCTTAGCACTTGTTAGTGGCAGGAACCTCCCTGTGGGGCAACCGGTCTTAAATGGGAAGGATAGAAAAGTGCCTTCCATTTAAAGAAATGGGCTGTGAATGTGCTGTCAATGTCTGTGATTCTTTTTATTGATTTACAGTGTGTAAGCCATAAATCACTCTACCTTTTACTGAGCCCATAACTATGCATCACTCTGTCAGGGAAACTCCTCAAATTTTGAGGGGGACCTGCAAGAAACCAGACTTCTCTTTCATCGACTGGGCTCAACCAGAGTTGGATATACCACAGGCAATGAGGGGGATACATATAGACAAAACACTTCATTTGAGCCGCTGCCCATATCTGCTGCTCTTTATCTCTGCCAGGATTAATCTTGGGCCACAAAGGGACTGATGCAAGGCCTACTGCCCTTGGCAGCCCCTACACAGATCTCACACCCTCAGCCCCTGCTCCTGGGCAGCTCAGCAGCACAGGGGCCTCTGGCAGCACCAAATGTTGAAGGACACCTTGGCTGGGGAGCAGGGCCGTGAGTGGGGGCTGAAGCAGTGTTTGTCCTGAAGCTGGATCTGCCCAGGGCAGCAACACCAGCCACTCTGTCAGAGTCTTACAATTGTTGCATTTTAGTCATTTTATTTTATCTTACAACAGATTTCAGGACAAACCCTATGTTTAATGAATTCATAGACAAATTTCCAAGTGGCTTCAAGGTTTACACCTACTCTTTCCAATTCTCAAGAAGCCCTGCAGAATTAGGTAGTTCAGGTTTGGTTCATCCACCTGAAGGCCAAGACTTGCCTTAGAGGCTCCTCCACAGTCCAGGTTCTTTCTTCAGAACATCCCTAGCTGGGTGTGCAAGGTTCAGGCCCAGCAAAGTCATGATTTCCTGTGCCACGGGAGCAGCACTAGGCCATGACGATTTTGGGGTGCTGCATGAAACATGAGTGTGGATTCACCCACACAGGCAGCTGGCAGAGCACCATCTACTGGCACTAAGATATGTTCCTCCCTTCATGGGCCCTGTCATGCTTGGGTTGTTTTATGTTTTAAATAACCTTGCTGATCTGCCTTGTAAGGCATTTCATTCTTTGTATGCTAATTCAAGCCCAAGGCAAAAATCCATCCTTCTTCACAAAAGCCCTACACACCTTCCTCAATCCAACCTGGTATCTGAGTCTTGCACAGGTGTAAAATTAAGGTGTGATTTAGTGCCTTGCTGAAGAAGGACTGCTTGCTGCAGGAGCCCTGAGCTCGCTGGATTGGGACCTTGCTGCTTTAAGCCTTTCTGATTACACATCCCCACCAGATTGCGCTACAGGAGGCTCTGAAGAGCAGTTCTCTGCCAGAGTGAAGCAACTGGGATAATTCAGGTCTTTTGCTTGCTCAGGGCTGATCACTGAAGGGGCAGAAATTAATTTCCTATAAACACAGGCATATTTTTTTCACTACCTTAGCAAATGCAGTTGTAAATAAGCCATTACAGGAGCTGATCTTTATGATGCGTGACTTTGGCTTGTCCCAACGGGGGATATTTTATGAGGCATTTACATAAACATATACAAATCAAACCGGCCAGCTGTGCTCCTCTTGTACCTGCAACCTACAGATACTTCAGCTAATTCCAGGTTCACATAACCAGCCACCCTGAAGTGGAACCAGGTCAAGTGTCTGGGATGGACAAATTGAAGGGAAATCTGATAAATATTCTCACTCCCAAGACTCTGAGACCCAGTAGCTGTCTCAGCACACAGCTGGGCACACTGTGGCACACAGAAATAAATAAACTGTCAGATCCCCTAGGGTGCCTGGCTGTGGGGATGACACTGTTCATCAGGACTCCACTATGATCCCGCTAAAATACATTAGTTAAAACAGTTGACTCAAGACTTACCTGAAATGGAGGTTTTAGAGCCTTTAAGTACATTTGAGGCATTACTCAGTGGGAACTCAACAGTCAGAAAGTGTTATCACCACACCAGGATGAGAAACAGTGTAGGTGGGACACTGACAACACAGGATCACAGGATATTCCGAGTTGGAAGGGCCCCACAGGGATCATCGAGTCCAACTCCCAAGTGACTCCCACCCATTGATCGAACCCACAACCCCAGAGCCATGGGCATCATGCTCCATCCATCCAAGCTTCCCAACATCTAGACCATGGCACTGAGCTCCTCATCCAGTCTTTTCTTAACCACCTCCAGGGATGGCGACTCCACCACCTCCCTGGGCAGACCATTCCACTGAGGGATTACTCTCTCTGGGAAAAAGCTCTTCCTGACATCCAGTCTAAACCTCCCCTGGTGTAGCTTAAGGCCATGTCCTCTTGTTCTGCTGCTGGCAGACTGAGAGAAGAGATTCACACCCACCTGGCTGCAACCTCCCCTCAGGGAGTTGTAACCAGCACTGAGGTCACCTCTGAGCCTCCTCTTCTCACACTTTCTCTTGGAAGACCTGTGTGGTGCAAGACTTCATTTTAGACTTTGGCATCTAAAAGTCAGTGCCTAAAATCACTCTTTTGTTCCTTAAATTTTCAGATGTTTTTCAGGTTATTCACCTTGGCCAAGGGCAAGGAAGGAGACAGTGGCATAAACTGAAACCCTGATTTCTGCTTTGCCATTTCCTCCATCCACCCTCTCAATTTCCATGTAATTCCAGACCTCTTCACCCTAATGGGCAGCAGCCAGTAGGCCAACT
Source organism: Pitta sordida (assembly GCA_013390025.1). Taxonomy (NCBI): domain Eukaryota; kingdom Metazoa; phylum Chordata; class Aves; order Passeriformes; family Pittidae; genus Pitta; species Pitta sordida. The sequence continues at coordinate 36,875 of WEKX01024508.1, forward strand.
CTTTTTCACTTGATACCCCTATTTTCTTTCAAAACATTGGTCTTGAGCAGCTGATGTCAGTTCAAACACACACAGGCCTCTTCCAGGAGTCAGTCTTCAAGCTGCCTCCTCATCGGGCACTGCAAGTGCTCTGAGTGCTTTTAAACTGTGCTCTCCAGCCAAGGGTGCTCAAGAAGGGCAGTGTGTCCATCCTTTCCATTCTGCAGATGTGCATGGGAAGCCAGGCTTCTCTCAGGGGAAAGGGAGAACTGCTGATTCAACCAAATGCTGGAGCTAGGGGAGGTGTCAGGCCAGGCTTAGCAGCTGATTGAATCCCAGAATCCCAGAATCCCAGAATATTATGAGTTGGAAGGGACCCACAAGGATCATCTAGTCCAACTCACCACCTAACACCTGTACAGAGTCCGAGAGCACATCCCAGAGCGTAACACCACCTAGATCCCTCACAGTCTAGCAGGCCACTCCGAGCCGGAAGGGACCCAGGGTCATCCAGCCCTGCACCCCCCAGCTAGACCATGTCACTAAGCTCCTCATCCAGTCTTCTCTTAAACACCTCCAGGGATGGCGACTCCACCACCTCCCTGGGCAGCCCATTCCAGTACGCAATTACTCTCTCTGTGAAAAACCGCTTCCTAACGTTAAGATTGAACCTCCCCTGGCGTAGCTTGAGGCCGTGCCCTCTCGTTCTGGTGTCGTCAGCCTGGAAGAAGAGCTGAATTATGTTCTCTGAAGTCTGTTTATTTCTTTAAGTGACAGAGGCCCCTTTTCAGGAATGATGCCCACAGCACATGGCATGTTCCAGCCCTTCCCCCTTCCCCAGCCATGCCATGGCTATGGTCATCCTGCTGGATCTCTGTTCACACAGGTAAAACCTCAGGTCAGCTGCTCCCTGAGCATGCAGGAAATTGCAGCCAAAGCCTGTTCAAGAAACTACATTCAAAGGATGGGCAGAGAAAGAACATATTGCTCTTAAAGCATGGCCTGATTTCCTCTCCATTCCCGTCAAACAGACTTTTCCAAACTCTTCTGCTGTTTCACCAGCTTTCCGATCAAGGTCAATCCTCAAACCAGCTGTGGAAAGCTCAGCCCAGCCTAGACTGGCCATGTTGTCTGTAAGATTGTTATCTCCTTATCTGGCCTGTAAATTACTGGTTTAAAGAATGGGGATTGGCTCCTTAGAAGGTTTAAGTGTCCCAAAGGTGTAGGAAAGTGGGCTGAGGATGAAGAGAGCTCGCTGCACCCTGGGTTAGAGCAGCTATCATCCTTTTCCAGAGATTTCAGATCCCAGACTCTGCTCAGAGTGAGGCAGGACCAGGGTATGCTTTGGGACAATATCCAGCCAGCAAAGAGCACAGACTGGGATCAGACAGCAGGTATCTGGAGGAGGATTGCTAATTCTGGCAATTCTTTACACGTCTAAGAAAGATTCCTGATTCCCACAGTCCCACAACTGGATGCTTCCCCATGCAGGAAGCACACAAACAAGCCGCATCCCTCTTGCTTTTCACTGTATTTTAGGGGTTGAACTTTGTGCAAATTCTGTGTGAGATGTACAGTGAAATTAGAGAAAGATAAGAGTAGCAGCTTCTCTGGATTTCTAGGACAGAAGCACTCCAGTGCTACTCTGCTGATCAAGTCTTTCCTCTTGCCCTCCAACCTGGCAGTGACTGATCCATGGAGACAGGCTCAGAGAGATACAAATGTCAAACCACTAAGCTTGATTACACTTCATAGACACCACAGTGGGAGAAAGGGAAACCTTTCCTTGTTCAAGAGCTATTGTCTTTAACTGGATAAAAGAGTCAGCCTAGAAAGCATCACTGGTTCAAAATCACTCAGTAATGTCTAACAACTGGGCTCATTTGAAGTTGGGAATTTGAAAGCTTTTGCATCAGAGTGCTGTCACAAAATCCACCCTGCCCACCCTTTCAGGAGCTGAGTGGTCAGAACAAAGCATCAGTTCAAAAAGCACTCAGTGGTATTCTCATCCATCATTTTCTGTCCCTTTATTTATTTATTTACCTCAAACTGGTGGATATTGATTATGTAGTCTACTGACTTCCATAGATCAATACCTGTTTTCAAAAGAATATTGTGCAAAGCTAAAGAAATTAGTTTATTTTGTATTGGGGAAGAAACAGGGTGTCAGTCAGACCCTGGACTTTCCTGTCAAGGCAGAGCAATGCTCCATGCTAAAATACAAAAATACAACGGAAATAGGCCAGGCTGGTAGGAAAAGGGACTTGTGTTTTATAGGGAAGGAGGCAGCCAGGGAAGGGGATCCCCTGAAGACCTGCTGCTCCCTCGAGCTTTCCTTGCCACACCTTCACCTTTCCTGTAGCACAAACACGACCCTTGGCTTCACAGTGCTGAGTAATTTGTGGTTTCACCTGGAGCAGTGAGAGGAAAGTGATGCTTTTCTCAGTCATCTGCTCAGCAGTTAATTAGACACCACCTATGTACTGCTGCAGGGCAACCAAAACCCAGCAGAACTTGAGGCTGAAACATTCACATCTACCTAATTGCCAATAAAAATCAAAATGAGATGGATTTCAACCTTAATACCCAAACCACAGGTTATCAGCATTTAATGGCATTATGAGAAGATCTAGGTGACACTGCCAAGACTTGGCCCCAGTTGTACGAGGTTTTTTACCAGCACATGCCAAGGGACAGGCCTTTCTTTGAAGAGTTTGCCCATCTACATTAAAAAATGTGGTGGTATCCTGATAATCTCTGTAACACCCAAGCAGAGTTTGTATAGAGAATATAACAACACCTTAGAACTAACCAAGCAATCTTGCAAGAAAAGAAGTCTTTCCCCAAGTTTAGTACACAACCAGGATTTGCTTGCTCCTGCCAGACTCCTCCACATACAGGTTGTTTGTTGAATTTCTGTCGCGTGTCCTGGCATCAATAGCCCCAGGAGACACGAGCTTTGCTGCCTTAACAAGCACTTTCAGAGTTCAGCCTTGCCAAGATCAGTATTTGCAGGTACAAGAATAAAAGTCCCTGGACTGCCCAGCTCTTTTCCTTGGAACTGTCAAAGGCATAAAGGGAAAAAACCCTACAAAACCAGTACCTGGAATTAGATACTGTAAAATGAAAACCTTCACCTGGTAGAGGTGCTCACAGAAAATTCTACTTCTCCTGAAAGATTCTTTGGGCCCTCCAAGGTCCACCTACGTTATTCTCTAATTTGCGTCTCCTGTCCAAACTTGATTTCATCTCACAGCAACTCCAGGCTGGTCCAGCATTTCTGTTACTCTTAAACTGTGCCCCGCATGTGGCACAGGCTGTGCAATGCTCTGCACTGCTCTCCAATTAAGCTGCATACCGAGAACATGTTGACATTGTTAAGGTTAATGACCTAATGATGAGCACCAGGAAACAGGTTTGCAATAAAATGCTCGGTACTGATTGCTGCCATGATGAATGCGAACAATATGTTGGACTGGGAACAATATGTTAAACAATATGTTGTGGTTTATCAATGTCAGGGTGCAGTGCTGCTGCAGTGGCTGCTTCTGGTGATCCTCGTGAGGGTCACTTTGAAACCAGCCCAGGAATGATGAGCTCTCACAGGGGAGGAGTGAGCAGTGCCAGCTGTACCAAGGCAGGGGGAGAGCCTGATCCAGCCCAGCTCAGAATCATCAGAGAGCATGGGCCATGGAAACACAGATTTGTTACACCTGCCACTAGAAATGAACCACCTTCTAAAAGGCTGAGTTAAAATAATACAAGGACTGGAGTTTAATGCAAGACAGATTGGGTGCCCCTGAGAAACAGGCACAGTGAAGCAGATAGTAATACAGAAGAATGGCTCAGTTGTTACATGAATAGAAATAAAATATCCAAGAGCTGAAAACCAGAATTTCTTCTGTTCATTTCTTGGAGGGGGGGGGNATCTCCAGGGCACTCCAGGGAAGAGCCCAGGGACAGGTCCCCTGCTGGCACCAGTGCAGTGCCACTGCCTGCACAGCACCAACACACCCCACAGGAACAGTACCCACAACACAAACTCCCCAACCCTCGTCAATTACAACCACATTGGAATCAAAGGACCCAGGAACCAGGGCAGGCAGCTGAGCACAGGGACACTCCCAGACCTCTGTTGTTGTCTGGGTTCAGCCAAGCCAGAGATCAGAGGGCAGCACCAGGCTAATGGCAACATTTCCATGAAACTGGTGCCTTAGATCTCTGATATGCTCTATATTTTTGGATTTTAGCATAGCTGCATGGGTTCCCATGTTCAGGATTTTAGAAAACTTATTTCTCACGATCTGTGAAATGTTGTTTAACGTTCTTTCCAGGAAAATCAAGTTCTAGCCAGGACATGAAACTGGAGGGAAATAACAGTCCCAGTCTGGGACATGAAACTGGAGGGAAATAACAAGATATGGGGTATAAAAAGCAAGTTAGAAGGCCCAAAATCCCCTGGAGAAGCTCCAAGGGGCCCACCTGGGTGGCAGGATGGGGGATGAATGATTTTGGGATTGGATGTATCCATTAGATAAGATACTTGATTAATATTGAAAAGAGGTACTAATGGTTTGGAGGTGGGGTCCTCTGTGCGTGGTGGACCTGGAAGCTTCCATTAAAGACCAGCTCTTCACTTTATCTCTGTTGAGAAAGGTTTTTTCCCTCATTTTAGGCATCAGGCATGAGTCAGACAAAGAATCCAACCTTCCCCACAGTCCAGACAGAAAGCTTAGACTTGCAGCCTTCAGAAAGAAACACTGAACATGAGAAGAAGCAAAGCTCAGCTCAGTAAGAACAATACCAGTTCCTGTCAATCCATGTCAACATATTTTTCAAATAAGGAGAAAGAAAGATAACCAGATAATCCTACTAGCCAGAAGTTAGGCCACAACTTGAGAACATGAAGGTGCCCAACTCCTGACTAGGAAGGGCACCTTGATCATGCCTTGACAAAGCCTCTGCAGACACCCCCTCCCTCCCGAGCCCTGGGCACTGTGGCCAGACAGACCTTGGTTTTCTCCTCCCCTGCACTCCCCCTGATTAAGCAGAGTTATAATGTGGGTGATTTCAGTGTATGAAAGGAAAAGCCTGACCTAGCTGGACTTCTGAGAGCTCCCTAAGCACCATGCCAGCTTCCCAAATCTGCCTTTCAGCAGATGTCAGCAGTGAAAGATGGTAACCAGGTTTCCTTGTGGCTAATAGTAGATGGTAGAAGGAGATACCTGGATCTGGAAGTAATCTGTGACCCCCCTGGGCAAAGCTGTCAAGGAAACAGTTTGCTCTGGCACAGATAAGCTCATTAGAGAAGTGAAGCAAAACTGTCCAGGCTGATTTGTGGGCTCAGAGAAGATAGACAAGGTTTTAGACACCTCAGTCCCAGGTTAGGAGAGGGAAGGGCTTCTCCAGGGGTGAGTTTAGAGCACATTTGGGGAATGTGCCCTTCAATCCCTATGGACTATAAACAGTCACTAAGTCCTTAATTGAATTAAGTATGCAATATCTGCAGTGCCAACACCTCCTCTCACCACACGTGCTCTTCCTGTCAAGGGCTTCTGAGAATTTATTTGCAGCTCATCTCCCTAACAAAGGAGAAATATTTAGAGCAGTGGACTGGGAGTCAAGAGCCTCTGTTTCTGCCCCTAGGTCTGAGTTACGAAAAATCATTTAGGTCAGTGATCCAGGAAAATGAATGGCCTACATTCTGGCAGTAAGGCTGGATAACTGTTTCAAATCTTCAGCTAATAGATCTTGGGCTTCTTGGGCACCTGGGAGCTTTGAACATGTTATGCTGCATCTATCAGAGTGAGGTGAATTCTTTGTATTCGCTGTGTTTGAGGCCTTCCTATGAAAAGTTCCTCAATAACACCCCTCTGCAAGTCAAGCTATCCCTGAAACTCTGGCTCCTGAGTGATGTGCAGAGGGGCTGAATGCAGCTCTGCACTCTGTAAACTACAAGCTCACCAACATTAAACATGTAGGTTTTTTCATCTTAGGATCAGAATGGTAAATTGTTCATATCTGACTCACAAACTAAAGGAAAACTTGTATTCAGCAGAGAGAAAACGTACTCTTTGTCAATACCAATCAGACTTCAGAGCAAATAATTTAATTACAAATTAAAGAAAACAACAACCCCCCCAAAAAAAGCCAGTCCTTCCCCAGATGTAAGAGCATGTCAATTTGTTTCTAACTCATTTTGACTGGTGATATATCCTATATGATCTCCAAAAGTCATTCAAGTCTTTATAATGATGTTAGCTGAAACAAAGGCTTGGAAAGACTCTGGCTTTATGGAATGAATTTCAAAACCATATGCAGGGATTTAGTTGTGTGACTGCCATTAAAATCAGTAGGTTCCTGGAGGATGAAATCCTTGAGAATTGACCTCTGCCAGCTTGAGGCTTTGTGTGTCCCCATGTTAAAAGTTGCATTGTTTATAGGTTATTGCTAAAACCCTCTGATGAGGACAAATAGGCTTAAAAATCAACAAGGCACAATTCACCTTGCTTCTTGTACTCTGGAAATACAGAGGCACCTGATCGAAGTTCAGATTCTGCATAATTCTTGAAAAAAAAATGCAGCCCCTTTGAACTCCTGTCTGTCCTGAATTCCACAGCCTTTCATCCTTTGAAGGTCTTATTTCCAGCAATCTCAGCAATTCTGAAGATTCCAACAGAGCAAATGTGGGGAACACCTTGTCTTGGAAACTTGGGAGAGAAGGCTGCTGGTACCTCTGACCCAGTGTAAATATTTCTTCTCCCTTCAGCCTCTTTCAGAAAAGGAAACCTGTTGGAAAATATCTGCCAGCTGCCCGTGCCTTGCTTATATTTCCCCTCACAGGTTGGAAAACAAGTTGTAGTTTAGATTGTTTCAAACAGGCTGAGCCGTTTCTTAAAGCATGTGTTAGATGATCTGGGAAAGGAAAACCAATAGTTGACCAGCTCTGGCTGTCACGACTGCAAATCCAAATTCCCTTGCCTGTGGCAGGAATGAAAGGTTCAGATAGATGGCTTTTCAAAACTAGAAAGGTTTTAGAAATCATTCCCCCCTCTGTCAATGACTGTTCCCAGCTCCTCCCGAAGGACTGCAGTTTGCTGCTCCATGTGTCAATCTAATCTGGAGCTGATTTAGGAAAGAAACGTCAAAGGTGTTCTGAAAAAAGTCCAGCTCAGCAAGGAGCAGCAGCCAAGGAACATTCTGAGGTTGCCTACCACTGACATCTCGCTAACATCCTGCCTGAGCTCCAGCCTCCCCAGTCAGTGGGTGATTCATCCCAGTGTCTGGGGAGGGGGGTGAGTCAGGCTCTGAGCCTGCCAAGCTGCCTCAAGGGAGCCAGGATGCCTGATTTTGAAAGGAGTGGAATTAAGCAGGGTAGATCTGAACTTTAATAACATAGTTATTAACTGGAGTTATTTAATAACATAGTTATTAGTTCATCTATGAATCAAAACTGCAGTTTTTGGGTCTGTTGTGGGGTCCTCCCCGAGCGTTATGAATACAAAGACTCCCACTGAAGTCTGTAAAGACCAGCAACAGTCATCATTTCCCCTTGACACATGTCAGGTGGGATTGGGCCCTGTGCAGGAGCCTTCCAGTTCAGACTGGGATCCTTTCACAAAGGCTCCCCCTTTGATGTGTGCTTATCTTCTGCCCCGCCTTTGGAAGGAAAGGGAATTGCCCTGGTTCCTTCGTGTTGAGGTATTTGCCTTGCTAATGAAGATGGTGCATATTTGATCTGCAGAGAAATGGGAAGTGAAAAATTAAAGCTGATTTCCACCACTAATATTGTCACTGAACATCCCTGTCCTGTCTCCTGGCTGTGATCTCTGTGTGCTGCTGCCATGGGAGCTGATGCCACTTAAAAACATGACAGGCTGGTTATGAACCCCCTGATGCAGCAATGCTGTGCCCAAGCTTGGAGCAAATCCTGCTGAGTTCTCAGAACAGAGGAAAAAACCCAGCACGTTTAAATCAACAGCTTCAATGTTTGCTTTAAAACTGGATCCCAGTCGAAGAAATAGTACATCAGGAAAAAACTGGCATTTGAAGCATCCCTTGAGTCAGGAAATCCTGCCCTCTCTGTGTTTGGGCCCGGGAGGTGGAAGCAAGGTGCATGAAGGGGGTTTCATCACTGTGCTGCTTCCCATGGTCTCAGGTGACCCCTGCACAGCACAGGCTGGTGGAGGCTCCTGTGACTGAGTCTGAGGATGAGGACTCATTCATGGCCTGACTCATTGGCTGACACAGAGTGTGGACTGGACACAGAGGAACTTCTAAATAAACCCCATCTAGTGCAGCATCTCCTGCTTCTCTCCCAAATTTCAGAATAATATCACACAGAGCAGGAGAAATTGCTATTGTTCCAAAAAACAAAAAAAGAAATCAAAACCTTGTCCCACTGAATTTTCTGGCTAAAGTCACAAAAAGCAGGCTGTGACCCTAAATACCTTGAGGTCTGATATGAAACAGGTTATATAAAAGCTTCTATGGCAGCATGAACAGAGAACAGAAATCAGGACCCTTGATCTGTACAAACAAAAGAGAAGATGTGGATAAAAGGGCTAAAGCTGCAGAGGGACCCAGTGTTTGACAGAACTGCCTCTTCTCCCTGTCACTGAAATGGGGCTGGAGGACAAACACAGAGTTCACTGGGTGCTGAAAACAGGTTTGCTCACGTCTGGGCTTTTGGGTGGTTGTGTCCTCTTTTGTAGACTCTCCATCCTGTTCCCTGGAGCACAGGGAGTCACCCCACGTCGCCCGAACCAGCCCCACGTCCCACTGTGCACGAAACATCATCTCCCTCACATCAAACTCCTTTTTATTGACTAGATCTTTAATGTGTGAAGGTCATTGCCTTACTTCACACGTCTCAGCAGGGCTGTATTTCCACATTTAGCCACTTCAGTTTGTCAATATTAACATCTGTTACTATTTAACACCTGCCACCGCTCGAACACACGCGGGTTTAGCGCAGAGCTGCAGCCACCCAGGCTGGCTCCTCTTCATCTGCTCCCCCCAGCTGCCCCAACACTGCCTCACTCACGTTCCCTGAGGAGAAGGGCAAACCCTGGAAGCAGCTCACCTGCCACAGGGAAAGACAAGGAGAGTGCTGGAAGCTGCTGATTGCTGTGACGGAGCAGCAGCTTGAGCCATGTTCCTGCCATTTATCCACCAGATCAATTGTCCTCACTGCAGTGGTGGAGGGAAAAATCCCAGCCCACAACTCCAAGCTGTGAACTTTCTGTCAAGTTTCCCCAGAGTCAGAGTTTGGCCTCCCCAGGGTGCTTGTTATTATGAAAAAATAACAGTGCATGAATGTTAACAGCTCCAAATATTTGTGTGGCTCACGATCCATTCCCTATTCATGTAACTCCCACGAATATGTAACGAGGCTGTGGCAGCTGAGTCAGAAGTAGAGACGGGCTGAATGGTAAATCCCAGCTCTGCACAAGAACCCTCACAGAGCCCTCACTGCTGAACCCCAAGGCTTCTACATGGACCTTTTCAGCTGCTCCATCCTGCCTGTATAGAACCACAGAATCATTTAGGCTGGAAAAGCTCTCTCAGATCACCAGGTCCAACCATTCCCCCAGCACTGCCAAGACCATTGCTAACCCATGTCCCCAGGTGCCACATCCACACACCTTTTGAACACTTTTAGGGATGGGGACCTGGGCAGGTGGTTCCAATGCCCCATCACCTTCTCTATTAATAAAATTTCCCTAATATTCACTTACGTATAAAGTAAGAACTGACTCCAAAGCAAACCCAGGTGGTGCAGTCTCACTCAAAGTGGCCTTAATTTCCACATGCCGTTGCATTTCCTGGTGGTGACCAAGGGCAAAAATACCCACAGATGAGCTCCTGGAGAGGTGTCTCAGAGTTTTGCAAGCTGAGAAGTCCAGAAAAACATCCACATCCAAGGGAAGGCAGAACTAAACTAAATTCTGTTTAACTGGCCTGCTCAAGGCTCATCTGCCCCTGTACATCCCTGCCTGCAGGGACAATGGTGGCAGCTCTGGTAGCTGGGACAAAACCACACAAACCAGAGTAAACAATCCTGAGCAGATGTGGCTGTTTACAAAATGCCCCTGGGAGCAGCAGGACAAATTCTGTCTCTGCTGCTGGGTTTGTTCTGCTGAACAGGGCTCTTCATCTCTACATCCCCTTGAACTATGTGGGATTTCATTTTCTCATGAGTCATGTGTCTCATGGAGGCAGCGTCCAACTGGGACATAATTACAAAGCCTCAAAACATTATTTTTGTAGCAAAATCCCAGTAGAATAAACTTCATAAACTTCTCTTTAATTAATAGTGAGGACAATTGCTTGCAGAGTCTCCAAGTCATGGCAACCAGCCAAGCCTAATGTCATTAAAAGAGCTTTCAAGTAGCAGAGTTTTCCACCTCCAAAACTCCTTCACTCCTCAAGACAAATATAATTACTGATGATTTTCTTTTCTTGTTCAGGTAAAAACCCAAGAGCTCCCAATCATTTCAAGTAGCTGCCTTGGAATTCCATTGTTTGTTTAAAATCCATTTATTTGTTTAGAAGAAATGTTATGTCTATTCAGCTGTGCCTGCCTTGTGGGAATTTTACAGACAACTGATTCCATGAGACAATATCCACTGTAAACAGGAATGACTGATCACCCTGTGAATCCATGACGTTGTTTCTGGTCCTTCTCAGCCCTTTAAGAGGATTAGAAAGAAAGGAAAAAGAAAAATAAGTCAAAAATAAAGAAAAAGAAGAAGGAAAAGGAAAAGGGAAGGACGGGGAAAGGAGTAAGAGAGGAGAAAAGAGGAGTGGGGAACAAGTTATGCCTCAGTCTAGAAACACAAATCCAAATTCTTGAAGTGTAAAATATTGGAGCAAGAAGCACTACTACAGGCTGCTGTGAGAAACAGGTTAGTTATCTCTAAAGGCCAGATAAGTCTCCAAGAGCCAGTCATACGATACTTCAAGTGATGCTGAGAACCCTGAAAAACTAAAGATGGAGCAGGAAGGTTTTTGTCAAATAACTGAAGAAATAACTATGTCAAAATAACTGAAGACTAAAGAATTTAAAGCTGTCAGTACAAGTACTGTGAAGTTCAACACTGGAGGGAAAAATAAAGGAAAAAAAAGTAAAATTACCATTTTGCTAGTTCTTGCACAGATTTTCACAGGATTGGGAACATATGAAATAAAATCTGGCTTTCAATGTCTTGCTTTGCTTCTTTCCCTTGTTACAACCTTCTGTCCTTGCTGCTAAATGCAAAAGAAGTGTTTGGGAGATATTCTCCAGAAACAGGAAAACATAAACTGGTACAAAAAAGTGGGGTAATATCCATCTTTACCTTTGCAAGGATCTTCTAGAACTCAACAATTCCTCCATACACATTCCTCCAACTGGCCAGTTCCCCCACACTCAGTGGTCCTTGACCATCAAATGTCCTCAAAAGAATGAGCAGCAGCACATTTTTGACTAACCACTCTCCCTCACCCACCAGAAAACAAGAATTAAAAAGTGGGAAAGGAAGTCAGAGAAGCTTTCAGGCCAGCAAATAGCTTTTTCTTAGAGTTTACCTTAGAAGCAAACTCAATCCCATGGCAGCATTAGCTGGTATTGGACCTCTGGTTATCAGCTTTGTGATCAGAGATTTCACCTATTGTCTGACAGAGCTTTGTTTTGACATTATTGAAAAAACAGAGAGAGTGCCTAAATACAAATGTCAAACTCACTGATTAAAAGGAGAAGAAAAATCTTCAAAAAGAGATACAGTTAACCCTCAGTACTTCACCGTTCCACATTCAGGGATTCACTTCTTCACGGGCTGATTTTCCTGCGATTGTGGAGGCCCATTTCGCTGGGCATTCATGGCTGCACCTGCATGAACTGACACTCATGAATATTCAAAGTGGATAGTCATGAATATTAAAATCAGCCCCACCCACCACACAGCATGGACTGCCAGGACACTGCTCTGCCTGTCCTGGCCAGGGCTGTACATGTAATTCTGACCACTCCCCACCGTGTTCCCACCCCAGCCAGGTCTCATGGTGGTGCATGTTCCACATCGCGGGCACCCATGCCGAGGAGGGAACACGGTGTGGTCAGAAGTACAGCCCTGGCCAGGACACCTACAGCCCTGGCCCAGGACTCGCCGCTGTGGTGTAGTGTGTGCAGTGACCCTCCCTCCTGGTTCCTGGGGTCTCCCTGGGCAGGGATGGGGCATAGAAGAGTCCCTTTGCTCCCCTGACTGGTATTACAGCAAAAGGAGCTTCCGTTAACGCCCCACAGCCGCTCTGGGGTGGGCGGGGTGATGTGGGCTGATTTGCATATTAATGAGCAGCCTGTCTTTGCAGACAGAGGACTTCATGGGGAGGGGAAGACCCGCAGTGCCGTGATAATCGAGGGTTGACTGTATTACCGTTCATATTGAACTTCTCCTGAGAGAACCCCCAGCATCTCACAGTTGTCTTCAGAAAACCAGAGATGGAAAGGGAGAAAGACTGGCAGTGTGGGGGGCTGACAGCATCAACTTTCAGCCAATATTACCAGCCTGGGAGGACTGACAAGGCTGTCCCGGGGCTGAAGACCCACATCTGAACTAATGACAACACTCTGATCTTTAAAGTACCCCAGAAATAAATTCTCTCCTCAAGGCAGAAAAAAATTCAGATCACAGGTACAATGCATTTCATAATGGTGTGGGTTGGCTAAGCCAATTCCAACCTCAGTGGAAGGCTAATGAGAAAAAACTACCCAAACAGCTCTGACAACTTTATGGGAGGTAAATGCAGATCTCCTTCCCCTGCAAAGGCTGTACATTTGTTCCTGTGGGTCAAGGCCTCTCCAGATACACTGACTTGGCTCAGAGGCCTTGCAAGACAGAGTGTTCCTTGGGCCCTCAGTTAATTGCCCTCTTTTTATCTCCAAACTATTCCCAGCAGGCTTTGGTTTCTGCTGCAGTACTAATAGTTCATATCACTCCCAGAACATTGCAGAGGCACAGTGTTCACAGCAGACTTTACAAAGAATTCTGCAAAGAATCAGCAGAGTCATACATAATATTCCTGGCACAAACATTTCCAGGAGAATTACAACTAGGAATGTGACCAAGAATGTCTGTGTGTATGGCACAGACAGATGCACCTAATCCCACTAGAAGAAATTCAAAAAGTGTGCAAGACAGAAGAAATGGTCATCATCTTGAACTACCTGAGCCAGGAGTTGTGACTTGTGATGGTCACAAAAGTGCCTGGATTTTGCAGGGGTTTGAGGTCTGGCAGAGGGTTGTGTAGTGGTGGAGACGGAGGTGTCTTTATATGGATTCATCCTGAATAATAAGAATCACCTTTAATATTCCCAACATGCAACAAGAAGTGTATCAGGGTCTCCTGAGCTCGACCTGGAAATAAGGAAATTAGCTTTCATCATCTATTAACTTTTGTAAAAGGGAGAAGAGAAGATGTGGAGTGACTACAGAAATAGTTGTCCTTCCCAAGCACCAAATGTCCCATGTTGACAGGGGTGATTGTGGCAAAGGAAGCCAAGTAGAGAAGATAATGGGAATTTCATGGAAGGTAGTTTTTCTGCTTTAGCTTTCTGTATGATCCTCCCACTTATTTTCAACTCACCAGGGAATTCAGTGGGACACCAAAGAGAGAGATCAGTCTCACTAGTGCCTTGAGAACGTCAGCCCAAAATGAACATAAGAATATCTTAACCTAAAGTTTTCCAAATGCCCAGTGGTTTTAAACTAGTGACAAATTCCAGGGGTAAAACAAGGTTTATTTAATGGATGCTTGCTGGAATCATCTAAAAATCAAACCACATCAAGGTGTGGGCATGACAAGTCGTCACAGGTAAAAATAAGGCCCCTGGTTTTGATCATTGAGCAGCCACACTACAGGAAATGATCCTTCCCCTATTGCACAGATGCACACAGAGAAACAGAACAGTGATCAAAACTTGTAGTGAGCAGAATTTGCATTGGCTTTGCCAAAAGCATGTAATGAATTAGTAATCCCCAGTAGAAATTAGAACACTCACATTCCCCGAGAGATGAAAGAATGGCTGAAAGTTGTGGCAAAATGCTACTTCAAAATGATCAGCAGTAGGGGAAAAAAAAAGACAAAAAGAATATGGACAAATTTTCATGAGCAGCCTGTTCCCTTTGATCAGCTCTGCTAGGTAGTAAATACTATATGCACAAGTACATAGCCACTAATTGAATCAGCTGTATGCTTTAATAATTGGCATTGACTGAAGAGGCTTTCAGTGGGTATTTTCCCAGGACCCTTCTCCTCAGCACATCCATTACATTTCTTGTCGTATTTGCTCACATTTCAATTTTAAATCCCGCCATTGGTAACATGACAGCAGTGCTTTCAAGAGCCTGCCTGGGCCCGGGGAAGGCTGTCAGAAAGAACACGCTGATCCTGGGGAAAGGAGCCTGATTAAAAACCTCATTGTGTCAGCCAGGCAATCAGCTGTTCATTATCCTATGACACACGACTACTGAAATGAAACATTCACATATTTTAAACTTGAGAGATTTGTACTTTAATATAATTATTTTTGAAAGATTCTTCATCAGAAAGGTTAATAAGAGCAATATAGGTTAATAACAGCACTAAGGCAGCTGACATAATCAGATAATTGACCTTATTGATATGTTAAGTGCCCTATGCTTCACCTTGGGATCTGTGACTGCTCTCCACAGTCAATTATCTTATAATGATGCCTGCTTCTTAAGGTCTTATTGCTTCAATATTGGACTTCATCCAAGGTTTTCAGCATACCCCCCTTCCCTCTTCTGGAGGATTTCTGCTCCAGTTTCACCCAGAACTGTGCTAACAGATAAGGGGCACTTTTCATAAAATCACTGATGCAGAGTGTCATCAATTGCTTATAAATTCAGTTTCCTTTGACAGAATTGAGATGGATCCCTGGTGTTTCCCTTCAGAGGGGACAGCCCCTGCTCCACATGGCTGCTCCCAGGTGGGATTCCCGAAACACAGCGCTGCCGCTTTTCCTGCTCCACCAGCATAGCACACACTGCTGCTCCACAAACAGAGAGAGCAGCTCCCCAGCCTGGCACGGGGGGATGCTCTGTGCCCTGTGGAGCCTTGCTCAGCCAACCCTCGTGGGATTTCTCCTTGGAAAAAGGCTGTTTGCCCAGGCTCCTTCCCAGACCCTCAATGATCCCTTTGCTCTTAATACGACAGCAAGAATATGGAAAAAAATATCTACATGAAGAGGAAGAGCAATTCCCATCCCGATTTCTCCCTCCAGGTAGGTGTTGTGGTCCTGCACAAACCTGCATCTCATCCCCAGCCTCATTGCATGTGTGTCCACTCCAAATCGTACTGAAATTTCCAAGCACTACCCACACCTGTGCAGGAGAGAGGGTGGTTAATGGAGCAGAGAGACCCACTGGATCTCCAGGATGGTGCAGATCTGTGTGTTACCCACCTTACCCCACCCAGGCCTGAGCTGGGAGAAATGTTCTGGGTGCTGCTGTCATTGCTACGGGCCCCTACTTGTGAGAAGTGATGAGCAGACCTGATAAGGCCCTGACCTGACCCAGCACACACCCAGGGGATGAGGAGGCTGTGGGACACCCTGCACTGCCTCTGCCAGGGGAATTCACAGTATCACAGTGTTGCTAAGGTTGGAAAAGACCTTGAAGATCATCAAGTCCAACATATAATCCAGCTAAAACCTAACAACTATAACATTTATATCATGTCCCTCAACACCTCATCCACTCTACCCTTAAACACCTCCAGGGACGACGATTCAACCACCTCCTCTTACTTCTGAAGCAAAGCAATTGCTGAGAATCAACCAGTGGCAAGAGGGCTCGATGGTCACTAGAAGGGGCCTGTCTGGAGCCACTGTCAGGCCTCCAAAGTGGGCTGCCCCTGCCCAGTCCCTGCTTTACAAATCTTTCCTTAACCTGACTTTGCTCATGTCCACACAAATGCTGCTCTTATCTCAAGGGTGGCAAAATGAACTCATAATGTGCCAGAGAGTCATAAAAGTTTGGTTATATTTGGGGTTATTCTCCTTTGTCCTTGAAACAAAGTGGGCTTCAGGGGGAAGCAACAGGATTTTGCAAGAGAAACAGGAAGGCCTGAACTTGGAACTCCAGGGGTTTGAAAAGCATTTGTGATCCTGGCTGCCTGCCTCATGCTTTCCATTCCCCCTCCCTATCTGTCACCTCATCTCCTCCCCAGGCACCTGGGCACACTCTAAAACAGTCATTCCCTCAACACTGAATACTCTTATCAGCTAATGGGCTTAAAATTGTGATGAGATTCAGCGGAGAGGCATTAGGTAATTTTGTGAGAGGCCGGGTATGAATCGACGCTTCAGAGCAGGGCTGTGCTGTGGAGGCCAGTGAAGAAAAAGATTTACTCTGCAACCACTTTGAAAATGACGGTTTGGGGGAAGCCATTATTTCTGAGGCATTTTTCAGTTCTTCCCCAGCAGGCCTTTGAAGCACTCAGTGGTGTTTTAACCTCTCCCTGATGGAAATGGCAGGCCAGTCTAATGCTGCCCTGCAGTTTAACAAATGGGATGGCAAAATGCAATGGCAGGTTGCTGTTTGGTAGCCTCTGAGGCAGGACTCTCCTGCAGTAATCTGTTGTGCTCCAGGCTTCTCAGAGACGTGAGAAATGAAGGATTGCTCTGCACTATTTATTAGTAAACCTGTTCTCTGCAGTTTTACCTGATGGGACAGCTCTGATCATCCTAACTCAAGAAATAGAATTTAATCTGTGTGAGTTGCTATCAGTTAATATGTTAACAGGGATATCTTTACAGCAGCCTTAGCCCAGTAGTGCTATTAAGCTACACAGCCAGGGTATCTTCCATAATCTCAGGCACTTTGAAAGCTTTGGGGATGGATCTGCTGAGAGGAAATTACCTCATCCTGGCACCAGTACCTTCAGCAACAAATGCAGGGCTGTAGTTTCTTCCATGAGACAAAGAATAAAAATTAAAAAAGGTGGATGAGGCCAAAGCAAACCAAACCAGCTCAGAAAATACCAAAATAATTTCCAATTAAATTTCTGCCTGACAATCTCCTGCCTGCAGGGCACTGGCAACTGCCATTAGCTCTGAAGCCACTCCAGCCGTCAAGGTCCCCTCAGTTCCCTCCTGAAACAGACTTTTCATTTTCAGGGACAGAGGACAGATGGTCAGCTTTAGCTTGGCACTGTCCCTCACCTTCCCTCTTCCTTTTTGTTCATTTTTAATGCACCACCCTTAATACACCACGCTGGGAATGTCTGGGAAAATGGAGATGTCTGTGATTAAAGGATGCCTGTGTCAGTGAGGAAGAAGGGAGCAAGCAGGATGCTTTAATTGCTTTCCAGCTCAAATGGAAACACATAACACCAGGTGATCACATCTGGTCTAGGCAGAGGAGGTTATAGTTGTGCAGTATGCTTAAAGGTTGCAGAAAAAGAGACTGGACACACTACTGGGCATCCACATTCCAGCACTTGCCAGTTATCAGGTTTTACAGTCCTTCCCATAACATTTTCTATGAGTTACAAAACACTCAAGCACAACAAGTGGTTTTAAAGGAACCAAGACAAAGTACAAGCTTAGAGAAACAAACAGAAGGGAGATTGGCTCTGCTAACAAACCATCTTGGTGACACACAGGGCAGGGTGAAGCACCCACAGAGGGACACATCTGACCAAGTCAAGTATCAGGGGAAACTTGTTCCACTGATAAGTAAAAATATTAATTGACAATATCATGGTGCTCTAACTCTGCTCTTAAAAGGCTCCTCAGAAACAACAACTTTTAGAATGTCATGATTTTTTTTCTCCAGGCACTGCTTTAAGGCCACGCCAGGGGAGGTTTAGGCTGGATGTTGGGAAGAGGTTTTTCCCAGAGAGAGTGATGCCTCAGTGGAATGGTCTGCCCAAGGAGGGGGTGGAGTTGCTGTCCCTGGAGGTGTTTAAGGTCAGACTGGATGAGGAACTCAGTGCCATGGTCTAGATGGTGGGAGGCTTGGATGGATGGAGCGTGGTGCCCGTGGTTCCAGGGTTGTGGGTTCAATCCCTGTGTGGGCATTTGCCTGGGAGTTGGACTAGATAATCCTTGTGGGTCACTTCCAACTTGGAATAACCTGTGAATTCAAAAGAGCCAAGGATTTGTCCTGAAAAGCTCAGCTTGTCCCATGCCAGAGACCTCTGCTGTCATCATCAGGGTGCTCCACTTCCCTGCAATTCTACAGGCTTTTAGGGATAGTCATTGGGAGAAATTTCAACCTGTGTCTGTGCCAACCCTGCCCTGCATCCCTGCTGTCCCAGTGCACCTCTGTTAACGCCCAGTAATGCTGTAATAACTCAGAGGAGCACCTCCAGTGATTGGTGTTGAATGCAGACACAGAAGGAAAATCCCTGCCTGCCAGATACTCCAGTCTGGGGAGAGAGCAAAAAGAGACAGTTTGCCCTCATTTTATGAACAAAAGGTTGGCTGTAACCCTTTGCATGTGGACTGGAAGGTAATTAAGAACCTGACTGACTCATTAGACACTGAAGCAAAATATTTTGAAAAGCTCAGGGGGCTGGTGTGCTGTAATCAATTAAATTGATAGCTGCTCCCAGCAAATCAGAGCCACTGCCTGCGAGGAGCGACTGTGGGGTTTCTCTTCCCCAAGGCGAGTCCATCTGCAGGAGGGATGAGATGTACAAAATGGCTCTGTTGTCCAAACTCTGTCCCTGATGATGCTCCTGCTGGGTACTGGCTTAGACCCACTCCAAATAGCAGTGAAACCCCCCTCTTTTCTCTTTGGATAAACAACAGCCAAATTAAGACAACTCACACTGGTTTAGAACACCATAAATACTGCTGTGTTTGAAATAGGTCCTGGGGAGTTCCCAACAAATTCCCTGGGACTATCTGGAGCTCATGAAAGGGAAACCCTGAGTAGAGCAGAGGATTTTAGACCACACAAGCTGCTATTAAACACTCTGGTGGGTTAGAGTTACTGGAGAAGCCACAACCATGGAAAGCTAGTGAGCACCAGGTCACCCAGGAAGGAGGAGCAGAGTGGAGTGATGTCCTGATCTAAATTATTTGTGCATCGTCCCCATGAAAAAAGAGGCTCGAACATTAGCTGAACCCTAATGAGGCCCAAAGGAAACCTGTGAACACCCTAAACCATGCAAAACATTTCAGTTAGGGTTCCCATCACATTGGATAGCTGTCTTGGTTTTAAGGCAATTGTACTTTTTAATTTTGATTTCAAGGGACTTTCCACAAAATATAGAAAAAAATAACAAGTCTTTTAATACATATATATATTGTGTATTTATGTCTATATGTGATAAAACACAGAACACAAAGCAACAACTGGGGTTGCAGTCGGGTGGGTGTGAATCACTTCTCTCAGCCTGACAACACCAGAACAAGAGGACATGGCCTTAAACTACACCAGGGGAGGTTTAGGCTGGATGTTAGGAAGAGCCTTTTCACAGAGAGAGTGATCCCTCAGTGGAATGGTCTGCCCAGGGAGATGGTGGAGTTGCCATCCCCGGAGGTGTTTAAGAGAAGACTGGATGAGGAGCTCAGTGCCATGGTCGGGATGGTGGGAGGCTTGGATGGATGGTGTTGTGGTTCCACACTTGTGGGCCTGATCCCCGGGTGGGTGTTCACTTGGGAGTTGGACTCGATGATCCTGTGGGTCCCTTCCAACTCAGAATACCCTGTGAACCTGTGAACAAATCGAGAATAACTGGAACTTGTAGAGAAAACACCTCTCCCACTTGGGGCAATTGTAACTCAGGCAGCAGAAGACACCAGCACGTCCTTGGGAGTCAAAGGGGGAGCTGTGACCCCAGGAGGGTCCCGTGGCTACAGCAATGGTGGTGGCAATAATGGTGAGGGCAATGTGGGGCCCTTTTGCAGGCAGAGCAAGGAAGGCTTTCTCACTGTGCCTCGACGTGCAGGCAGGAGAAAAGAAGCTCCTTTGCAGACGGTGTCTGTCCGAGGGTCCAGGCCAGGCTCTGTTGGTGACAGCAGAGGCGATGCACAGATCTGACGGTGGCACCCGTCGCCCTGGAGTACAGAGCAAGTCGGGATCTCCTGGGAGTTGCGGCAAAGAAAGACCATATGGGATGGCAACCGGGTGGCAGAGCCACATGGGGCTATGTGGCAAAAAGAGACGGGCTTGAGGGATGTGCAGAGGGGGAGCAGGATGCACTCAGCTCCACTGGGTTGGTCATGTGCCTGCAGCAGCCAAAATCAAGCCAGAGAGGGCCAGGATGGGCCATCTCTTTCTCTTGTGCACCTTTTTGAATTTACCATTTTTCCCGTGATGTCTTCCCTCTCCCCTCCACCCCAGCATGGCCTGGCCACGCATGGCAGCAGTGCTGACCCCTCCCTTCACCGCCTTTCCCCCTCTTCCCATCCTAAGGGCACATGGAACCTCCTGCCTCCTGGAGCTGGTCTCTGGGGATGCAGGAGAAAGATGGGGGGACAAGGCATGCAACACCCAACCCAGAGCAGTTGGAATGGATGAAAACAATTCCAACAGGATTTAAATCTATAACAATGCCAGAGAATCCAAGGACAAGGCACAAATCCCTGAGAAGCAGCATCAGTATTTCTACTACTTACACAAGTGTTGGATTCAGACCAGTGAGAATCTTTTGAGCAAGGACTCCCATCTGCCTGTTTTACTGCATCAACTACCAGGACATTTATGACAGCATACAAATAATACATAGCAGTGATGAATAAATAATACAGCATGGTACAAACTCTGCACTGAATCCATTTCCTCTCCCAAGGCTCTACAGCAAAGCCAACACTTGCAAGTGCATTCCAGGAAATACACTATTTGTACAAAAGTTGAAAAACATTGCTGTCATAATTAGATTTTCCATTAGGCTTGTGTGGCATAATTAAAAATGTAATTTCTCCATAATCACGTGGCAGTGCTCTAGGAAAATAGTGTCAGTACTTATTGAGGGCCTATACAGGTACTTTAGAGAACAACATAAATTCATTAAGTACTAAACTAGGCTATGGAGTCTAACTGTTTTGAGCAAATACCTGCTTACTGCCCATGAAAGGACACATTGCCTGTTAAAAAGTGCAATTTATTCACTCAACTACTGACTTTACTACCGAATGCCATTCTCAGCTCCAGGCACCCAAATGGACACAGAAGCCACTCGGAGGCTGTAAAAGCACTTGAAGATCTCAGGTGGAAGCAAAAGCTTGACAGAACTGGGGTGTGCCCTGTCCCTCTGGAGCTCCTGGTGAACCATGGAGCCACTTTGGGTATCTACTTGCCCTCAGTAGAATGCAAGAGCTTTGCAAAATCCTGGCAAACAATCCTCCCTGGGTATTTCTCCCTGAAATTCACCATGGAGCGGGCGGGAGTTGGTTGTGAGGGTCAGAGAAGCCTCTCTGAAATCCACCCCGGCCATTAGTAGCCAGATTGGACATATTTTTACTCAAGCATGCAGCTGTGGTCTGTGTGAGTCCAAGTTAGACTGATTTTCACAGGTATATTGTGATACGTGCTCCCAAGTCCTTAAAAAGACTTGGAGGAGCCTTTGAGGAAAACCCTGTGGCTTGTATTTCTCAGAAGGAATTCTGCAGTCTCTAGACACTCACAGGTTATTCTGAGTTGGAAGGGACCCACAGGATCATCGAGTCCAACTCCCAAGCGAACGCCCACCCAGGGGTCAGGCCCACAACCCTGGAACCACGGGCACCACGCTCCATCCATCCAAGCCTCCCACCATCCAGACCATGGCACTGAGCTTCTCATCCAGTCTTCTCTTAAACACCTCCAGGGATGGTGACTCCACCACCTCCCTGGGCAGACCATTTCCTAAAGCAGCAGCTCTGAAACAATGAACTTTGGGCCCCTGCAGCCTCTTGGGAGGATTCTCACAGCTCCCACCTGACTGGTTTCTCACCATCTCAGCCCCAGTTCCCACATGGAGACGGGCGGGGAGCTGGCACCTCACACACAGATGTAATGGAACTGTCCACCTGCCTGGGTGCAGCTGCTGCAGTGCTGTCCCAGCAGGACTTAAGGAGCTCGGACAGGAAGCAGAGCTTCCCAACTNCGTCCCATGCCATCCCCTGGGTGACCTGCAGACCCCCCCACCCCCCACCCCACGTGGCTGCGCCCCTGCCGGGGGTGGGGGGGGAGAAGCCGTGTCGCCGCCCTGCCCCCATCTTGGAAGAAAATGGAAAAAATTCATAAAAACCAGGTCCACGTTCATATGGGTTAACCCATGACACCAACATGAACTTAAAATAGAGCTGATACAAGAAAGAAGTACCTGTCAGGCTGGGAGGATTGGAACCAATAAGTCTGATTCTCCCTGCACTGTGATTTCCTACTGTTGTGCTTGCTTAAAACCATCTTATCTTTTCCTGCTAATAAACGGGAAGACAATCTGACCCAGCCTGTTCATTGACAAGCTCTGCAAAAGAAACCTCAGGAATATTTTATTCCTCCCACATTAGGAAGGTACAGAACATACAGAGAAATTTACCATCACATAATGATCCCTATTATGCAAAGTAAGGCTGACAAAATTTCCATCATTACATCCCTGACAAGTACTCAGAACTGCGGGGGTTTTCAGGCTTTCTTTTGAAAGAAAAAAAAACCTGCAAAGTAGCTTTAATGTCTTAAATTTGGAGCAGGAACTTCATCCTTTCCGTATTCACAAACACCTTAAATACATCTCCTTCCTTCACAGCTCGTTAATCCCTACTCCTCTGCACTTCAGACATTTAAATTCTTCCCACAGATCTAACACAGCAGAGGTGTTTATATCATGTTTAATCAGCACTCACCAGCTCTGAACACCCTCATGACCTTTCCAATTTCTGGGTGACCAAAGATCATTATGAAATCAACCAAGTGAAGACCTCACCCAAGTCCAAAGCTCTTGTGCCATTACAAACCACAATCCTTCTGTCACATTTTCTCCCCAAAATGTCCATCAGATGCTTTCATTAACATTGAGACACTGATTAAAATCCTGAACCTGAAGGACAAGAAGCTTGGCAGTGATTTAGCAGCTTGCTCAGTGTTAGGCTGGTTTAGGGCGCAAATCTGATCTGGTTGGAGGGTCCAAAGGCACCAACCCTCACCCCACACCTCTGACTGATGATGCTGGAGATTTACTTTGTTAACTGGTGTGATCTGCACACACACAGTGACATTCCAGGGCCACTCTTCATCTTCCTCACTGCCATTTGAATCCCAACATAGGCACATGTCAAAGAAACCTGTGAGCACGTGGGGCTTAGGCCCACATAATAGCACAGGCTATTATTTTGTCTTCCTTGCCTTTTTTTTTTGTCCTTTCTGTGTGTCCCACTCCTACCCCAGATCTGTACTCAGATGTACTCTGATTTCCAGAACTGTTCCACCACAGCTGTTCAGACCTTCTCAGCCTGGGCTCCTTGACTCTTCCCAGCCCCCACTTCCTCTGATGCTCAGTAGAAGAAAGAGCAGAGACTGTGGATGTTACTGACCATCCCACTGGGATTCCTGTTTCCAGCGCCCTCCCTCTTGCTCACGCTGCAGACCAGGAGCAGAGAAAAGCCCCAGAGCAGTAATTAAGGGATTTTAGGAGGAGAACACCCTCAGAGGGCACCAGCAGATCGACACATGGTATTTCTTCTTAATAATGACTGTCCTGAAACATATCGTGTCCATGTGCTGCTGTTTCCGGCAATTTGTAAGAGCTGTTCAGTGTGTAGCCAGCTGGAATTCACAACAGCACATGATTGTTCTATTACTGCAGACTTCAATTGTTTCTCTTTTATTCATTAAACGGCCATTTATTGGAAGAAAAGTCCTTTTTTTAGATGCATTTTTACACAGCTCTGGATTGGACTTGCCAGGACTGAACAAGGGCAGACCTTCCCTTTTTTCACTGTGCTCTTGGAATAAAAATGGGGAGCACACACACTGGAATTTTTATTTTTTTAAATGGAGATGTTGAAAGCCTTTTGCATTCTGCACTAGAACAAAAATGAGGCCTTTTGAAATGCTGCATGGGAGTCAAGGAGGGAGGCCACCCACGCTGATTATGGGAGGGGCGAGAACAAGGGGCTGCTCAGCAGCAGCCTTGAGTATCCTTTGGATCAGGAGAGCACCCAAAGATTTGGGGAAAGAAGGATTGCTAACGTGAGAAGCCACACAGGGCATGGGAGAAACCCAAGCGCCTGGAGCTTACAGTGCTCACCTGGCAGTCAGGAGACAGGAGGAGCTGAACTGCAGCCCCCAGTGGGTGCCCAGGCAGGAGCTGATGTGGGAATCTCTGCTTTACACCAGCAGTGCCAGAGCCAGCCTGGCGTTCACAGGTTCACAGGTTATTCTGAGTTGGAAGGGATCCACAGGATCATCGAGTCCAACTCCCAAGCGAACGCCCACCCAGGGATCGTGGAGACCCACAAGTGTGGAACCACGGGCACCACGCTCCATCCATCCAAGCCTCCCACTATCCAGACCATGGCACTGAGCTCCTCATCCAGTCTGACCTTAAACACCTCCAGGGATGGTGCTCCACCACCTTCCTGGGCAGACCATTTCCTAAAGCAGCAGCTCTGAAACAATGAACTTTGGGCCCCTGCAGCCTCTTGGGAGGATTCTCACAGCTCCCACCTGACTGGTTTCTCACCATCTCAGCCCCAGTTCCCACATGGAGACGGGCGGGGAGCTGGCACCTCACACACAGATGTAATGGAACTGTCCACCTGCCTGGGTGCAGCTGCTGCAGTGCTGTCCCAGCAGGACTTAAGGAGCTCGGACAGGAAGCAGAGCTTCCCAACATGAACTTAAAATAGAGCTGATACAAGAAAGAAGTACCTGTCAGGCTGGGAGGATTGGAACCAATAAGCCTGATTCTCCCTGCACTGTGATTTCCTACTGTTGTGCTTGCTTAACGCCCAGCGAGGGATCAGACCCACAAGTGTGGACCCACGGGCACCACGCTCCATCCATCCAAGCCTCCCACCATCCAGACCATGGCACTGAGCTCCTCATCCAGTCTTCTCTTCAACACCTCCAGGGATGGCGACTCCACCACCTCCCTGGGCAGCCCATTCCACTGAGGGATCACTCTCTCTGGGAAAACACTCTTCCTCACATCCAGCCTAAACCTCTCCTGGCGTAGTTAGAGGCCATGTTCTCTTGTTCTGGTGTCGTCCTTGCAAACAGGCTCACCAAAGTCCCAAAACATCCCACACAGACTTGAAAAGTGCTGTACAACTTACTGTGCTATTTTGAGAACTCTTTGTTGTATAATCAGTATCGTCTTAATTTCAGAGTGTTTTGCAGAATGCAAGAATCACCATTTAAACCCAAGAACCCCAAGTCTGGGTCTCCTAATTTCCATTTCAGCAGTTTTTCTCTCAGCAGAGTCCATTCTGGTCAGACCACACTACCTGGCAAACTGGAACTGTCCTATAATTCACTCTACAATAAAAAAGCAAAACATTACAATGTAAAAATGTTAAAAAAACCCCTGAACCAAAAAACATTCAATGTACATGTATATACAATAAAATGTATATGCAGAAGGAAATTCCCCTTTCTCTCCTTGCCTTTCCATAAGCTATTGAAATGGGCTAAAGGAAAAAAAAAGCAAGACGTAATTGTTTCCTGTGCAAACTTTGTGCCAGACTTTATTTTTATGGGCTGCACTTATTGACTTTAGCTATTTTTCCAGTGTGCTGCACAGTGTTAGACTTGGCAAGGAGTCCTATGAAGTGAAATAACATCCCTGAAAAAGTGGGAATTCTCATTGTTTGGCACGGGCGAAGAGAACTCTAGCCAAGCAAACTTATGACCTTCTCTTGTGTCAGACTGAAGCTCAGGCCAGGCCAACTTCTAGATCAGATTCTTCACTCCTCTTAACTCACCAGAAAATCCAAATTTGGAGGTCTGATCCAACACTTAAGTGAAGCCCCATGTGCTCTACTCTGCATTTCCACTCCCAGCTCCTATTTGCCAGTGCAGTTACAAGCAGAGGTTTGTGCATTGTGCACACAGCAATTTGTTTTCAGGGGAGCAAAATAAGACACCCAGTCTCACCAGGAGCCATTAGTGAGTTAATTGCAGCTGTTTAAGAGTTAGGTCTTAATGTGCCTGTCAGCTCCAGGCACTTGCCACACTTCCCAGGGTTCTGTGTGCAGATGTCTCCATAGCGATCAGAAAAGTCCCACAGTGAACGCTGGAGAAGGCAGAAGACAACTGAAGAGATTTCTGTTGGATGGAATGACAAGCTCAAGAGTTTAAGTGCACATGGCATTTCTGGCAGCTTGCCAACCCCGAGTTTAGTGTGTTTTGTGTACTTCACTCATAAATGTTTATTGTGACAGGTAAACACTTGTTTTGAAAGCTTGCAGGCGTACTATTAAAACAGAAGTGTTCCTGACACAGCCAAGCTGTGCTGTCAAATGTTTATCTTTTGAATGATGAATGCTGGCTTCCTTCTTTGTTCCTCTCAGTCTGCAGGGAACAGATTTGAACAGTCTTCTCCCAACTTGTTTGGGCTCATTTCACCTGGGGGACACGGCTGAAAGCTGCCGGCTCTGGAGCAGCCCCGGAATTCCGAACCCATCTGTCTATCAAAAGAAGGTGATGCCGAGAACAACTGGGTGAGCAAGAGCAGCTCAGTGTCGAGTCTGTCTGCAAATACACATGTTGAGCTTTAGAGACTAGACCAGAGTTCAGCTGAGAGGGCTATTTGCATAGCTTGGGGCATCTTCGAGACATGAACTTCTGGAGGCTTCTGCTGACTAAAAATGTTAGAAACAACCACAACAAATTTTTCATGAGTTTTTTAAGTAATAAACTAGAAAATCTGGAAACATTTATAATGGACGTATATGTAGCCTGTGAAACTGCAGACAGTCATGAAAGTTATTGGCAAAAACGAACAAGAAGTCTTATGAGTGAGAATTAAAATTCTCCCCTCGGTGCAAATATGCCTTCTATAGAACTAGCAGAAAAGCCTGTGAGAAAAAGACAGCAATTTCTGTATATCTCACTGTAATTGCATATGTTAAAAGGCTGTGGAATTCAGCAGTGATCCCATGGGCTTTCGAGTGGATTTCAGATATTTCACAGTGTGTCAGTTATAGATTGAGATGTAAGACTTGGAGGGTGGGGGGGGAGGTACAATCTTTGATTAGACGAAATAGCATCAGATTTCCATGAAAATGCAAATGTTTAATGAATTCATTGCTAATGCAGCTCTGCTGCTTCTTTGTTCTGTTGCAGAGGTACTTCAGCCATGGGTTTCCTGACCTGCACTGGGGCCAATTTCACCAGCACCACTGGAACTGTTCCCTGCTGGGGGCACAAGGACAAGAATGAGAATCAGTGATTTACCACTGACTCAAGGAAATCAGTCTTGCACAACTTGTAAGCCATGGAATACTCCCCACAGGAGGCATCAGAAATGTTCCTCTCACCCAGGAGTCAAAGGAGGATTAAGTATTTGTCAAATACTGAAAATATTAAGGTTCACAGAAATAAAAAAATGGAAAAGCTTTTTTCCGAAATGATCTTAAACAGCAAAGTGCAAGTTCTTAGACAGCACCAAATTACAAGGGCAAAAGAAGAAAAGAGCCTGTCCTCCCCAAACCTGGCCATCCTGCAGGCCCATGTCCCAGCTCACTGTCCAGAGGCTGGACAGACACCCAGGCTTACACACCAACCTGGGCTACTGCGGCAGAGGGTGGAGTTACAACTTTATGTCTAGGGACACACACCCTATACCTTTGATACTGCTTAACGCAGGGAATTTGTGCAGGGTAGTTCCTCAGTGGAGGGCACACATTTCATCTGGCAAGAACAGCTGCTGACCCATCAAGCCAAAGNACAGGGAATTCGTGCAGGGTCGTTCCTCAGTGGAGGGATGCTCGCAGCCCTTCAGGGAGGGCACACATTTCATCTGGCAGGAACAGCTGCTGACCCATCAAGCCAAAGCAGCAGCACTGGAGCAGGTTATTTACACCTTGGGTCTGTCACCACCTGCCAAGGGAGGAGGGCTGAGCTCCTCTCCCCCCACCCTGAGCCTTGTGCAGGGGTCTGCAGAGCCCTTGGTTTGGGCTGTGCAGGGGAGAAGGGGCTGGCTCAGGGAGACAGTGAGGAGGAAAGCCCAGGGAAGGGCTGTGGTGGGAGTGGGACTCCAATGGTACTGTTGCTTCTCACAGTTTTTGGAGTGAGAAGCAGTCTGTGCAGCAGCAGTGCTACACATCCCACTATGGAATAGAGTATTTAAGGTCTTAAAGTCAGATTTACCTTTTCATCAAAACACAGCCCTTCTAAGCAGAGCAGTTTAGACAAATGTTACCTCTTTGTTCCATTTGCTCTCTCAGCCTGAAATATTTCCCCCTTTTTTTCCCCCTTGGAGCTGTTTGTTCAGGTGCAGCTGTAGCAAGACGTCTAAATATAAATCATAGCAAGCAGCCACTAACTTCAATCCACATCAGGAGTTACCACTCCTGGGTCTTGAGCATCCTGCCCACTCCGAACCTGCTGAAGTTTGGACACAAACTGTCTGGTACAAAGGGGCTGCTGTCCTTCCTTCCCCCCAGTGTAGTGATCAGCAGAGCAAGCTACTTCATCATTTCTCTCCTAATGAAAAGTGTGCTGTGTCTTGTGCAAAACAAGAGGTGACCCCTGTGTCTGGAGTCCACGCTGACTATTGCTTTTGTCCCATCAAATAAAAAGCCTATAAAAAAGGCAGTAATAAAAAACCATTAGGACTCACACAGGGCTTGTTAAATGATTTAGATCTTTATAATGTATGACATTTTCCTGGTAATTAAGTTGGAACATTGAGCTGGGCTAAATATTTACTACTGTGAGATAACAGTTTAAATGGTCCCTTGCACACTCAGTGTTTTTTCTCTACCACAGCCCCAACAACCTTCCTTTGGAAGGTGCAGGAATTGCTTCCCATTGAAGGGGCACAGCAGTGCAAAATGCATTTCATGCCCACCTTACATCATGGCACAAGTTCAATGTGAGAAGAAATCTCAGTGGAATATGGGTCTTCTTTGTCAAAAAAATAAGAGAAAAATTGTCGAGAGAGGGAGACATGAGGAGAGTTACATTTTTATCTGAGGTGGGAGGAACAGGAGGTAGGAGGTCCCTTCACGTGTCTCTATTTTATCTTTTTTTTAAGTTTGCACTGAAGAACTATTTCAAGGGAAAGACCTGAGCTGCCTTGGTAATAGACTATTTGACCATAAACAAAGAGAAATGGTTGTTCCCATTTTTTTCCCCAGTTCTTCCCTTTTCCTGGCAGTTTTTGTCCTCATGTTCAGCTGCTCTTGGCTTCCACATCCCATGTTTTGTTTTCAGCTCTTTTTTGCTCTCCTGCCCTCTCAGTGCTCTGTTACATCCAGCTACACTTCCCAACACATTCTGCACAAAACTGTTCCTGTGACCAAAAGCCTTCCTGCGCAGTACAGGCCTCAGATGGGAGGTTTGATCCTGTGCAGTAAAGGACACCCATCACAACTCCATAAATCATCCCACTGCCCACCAGTCCATCCAAGCTACATCTTGTCCAATTTAGACATCAATCAAATCTCGTGTTTTGCTTTAAACACAACCAATGTTGCAATATAACTTAGGTACGGAGTTGTGATGCACACACAAACAAGCTTCACAGTTGGGGCAGCCAACCTACAGAGCCCTGAGAGGTTAATTGCCATTGCCAACTCCTACTTGGCAAGGGAACAATATTTCGATGTTCAGTAAATGCTTCAACTGCTCAAAGCTACTCACAAAATTCTCAAAATTTAGGTCTATTTTTCAAATCCTCCCAGGCTGGCTTCATATATCATCCCAGCTGAAACTGCTCTTGTGATATATTATACATGGAGAATGCACTACATCATCAGAGTTCTGACACTGCCATGTTCAGGGGATGCCAGAACACAACACAATGAATTACAACAGTGGACATTGACAAATACACTGGAGGGGAAGTTTAAATTAATTTTTTTAGCTGCTTGCAGTTGGCTTAGAAGTAATTTTTATGAAATAAACTAGTGAGAGAGTGGGCAGATTCAGAGCCCTTGAGAAAGGGAATGACAGAACAGAGAGGACAGAGAGCAAGGAGGCAGTTGCAGCTCTGGGATTAATGCACTCTGTGATGTTGGACAAGTCAACTGGGCCAACCCCTGACTGTGCTCATCCCCCAGCAGCTCTGCAGAAGCACCCAAGTATCCAGGTCAAACATGGATGCAAGTTCACAGGAGCAATGCCATGGATTGGCCATCCAACCATTCCCACCAAGTTCAGTGGGGGAGTGGGTTGCTGCAAACACCTGGAATAGCCCTGGTCTGCCCAGGGAGGTGGTGGAGTCGCCATCCCTGGAGGTGTTTAAGGTCAGACTGGATGAGGAGCTCAGTGCTATGGTCTGGATGGTGGGAGGCTTGGATGGATGGAGCGTGGTGCCCGTGGTTCCAGGGTTGTGGGGCTGATCCCTGGGTGGGCGTTTGCTTGGGAGTTGGACTTGATGATCCTGTGGGTCCCTTCCAACTCAGAATATCCTGTGAACCTGTAAATCTGTGAATAGCAGGTGGATTGTGAATCACAGGTGGGCTCTCACCTGAGAAATTCATGATCCTCCAATGGTTGTATCCTCTGTTTCTCAGCTGGCTTATTTTCATAAAAATAAACCGCAATTACCAATAAGAAAAGGATAAAGTACAACTGATAAAGCCAAACAAAAAATCCTTTCATGTGAAGCAAATGTTGGCACCTTTGAGAAAATCTGGAATACTAAACATCTTTTCCCGCTGAAGGAATCTTTTGTCATTTCATGGGGAATCAATTAACCACAGTGTCTTATTCAGGTAGACTTTAGATTAGTGCCATATCCTTTCACTATAGATAATTAACCTCAGTTTCTGAATTAGCAGCAAAATAAGCCAGTTATTAGTTTTTATAATGACTAGAATTCAATATTTTGGGTAGTTAAACACCCAAGAGTTTAAATTAAAATAGACATCTGACAGAAATCCCTAAAGTGTTCTTCAGATCATTAATACTATAAATTCCACAGTAGATTGAACTGACAATGTTCCCTTTTCCTTCTGGAGCACTCCAAAGGGATGAGCTACTCCCTCAAATCAGCTTTCAGTTTGATCTCTGAAATAATCTCTCCTTGATACTTAAAGCCTCAAGGCCAGCAGCATAGTTAAACTCATATCCTCCTCTTGCCAGCCTAGTGAATTGGGAAAAAAAATAATAGAAAAGCCCATGTTCCTGGTCTACCTACAGTGTGCTCCATACATTCCCAAGGGAAACTGATGCTCATGTCCTGGAACAAGAGCCTGATGAGGGGCACAGCCAGGCAGCACTGCAGAGGAGGGGGGAGCAGGGAGGAATGTGGAGATCTGAGATCTGAGTGATCCTAAACCAGCACTGGTGCCTCCCCTCCCCAGGTGCCCTGCAGGGAAGTGTGGGGCACAAGATGAGAAGCACATGCATGAGGCAACAGGGCTCAAGGATCTCGAGACAATGTGCTTCATCCTCCTGCCCCACAGCTGTAGCGTCTTTGTATGTCTCATCCCTGGAGATGCTCTTCCTCAGCCCCCTCAGCCCCTGCTGAGCACTGCCCAGTCAAGAAGCTTTTCTAATGCCCACTCTGCATCTCCTCTGCTGTAAAAGAGCCTGGTATCTGATGTCCTACCTATACTTGTCTTTTCTGCCCTACTAATGTGACCCTGAGACTGGATGGACTCCTGGTCCAGCCCTTACTTTCCTTCCTGCAGAACCACTGCCTCTTCTTGTGCTCTGCATTGATTATTCCAGCCCAAGTTTCGTGCCTTGCGCTTCTCTCTAATTTAATTCCCTTTTTCCACCCCCCAAAATGATTCCTGCAATTTGTTGAACTCATTTGAATTCTCATCCTGTTGTCCAATATATTTGCAGTCCCTCCTAGCCTGGTGCCATCTGTAAGTTTAATAAGTGCACTATCTGTTCCCTCATCCAGGTTGTTAATGGAAATGTTGAAGAGAACCGATGGCCTCCCTCCTCCCCAGGCCTCACTCAGCCTGTCTGCTCCTCTCCAGGGCTTACAGGGGGTATTTTCAACTCAGAGAGGTGAAGGGACATCTAACACTGACTCCTGTGGGAGCTGTGACATCTCCCAGTGAGCCCAGTGAGTCACAAAGGGGGCACCACAAATCCTGGACATGCTCCTCAGCCCACTACAGAGCCCACCCTGATTCCACTTTAGCTCCAACCATGAAGGAAAGAAAGAATAAAAGCTCCAGGGGTTGTCCCTCTGCAAGTAAAGTGTGTGTTCTAAGAAAAATGAATGTTTACCTTCCCATTTATGTGAATCAATTAACAATAAATATCCCCAGGGCAAAGAAAAGACTAACACAGATAACAAAGGATATGCCCCAAATAATGGAGGATTAGGAAAAGGCACAGACCAGTAATAAAATATCAGCTGCAGATGCCACTTGAGAAGATTGCAAAGCAGAGAATAGTGAGTGGCTGAGGGAGGAGAGAAAGCAGAGGTGAGGAGGAGATTGCAGGAGCAGTAAAGATAAATGATGACCATGTTTTTTGAGTGTATGTGCCAGAGTTAAAAAGAGTTCAGTGTAGAGCCAGGAAGGTCTCTGGGAGAACAGAAGGGTAATTTATAAACAAAAGAGCCAGACAAGGCTTCTATGCTGCAAAATAAGTCCCTTTTTCCTTCAGTTCTATCACTCCTTCAAAGAAAAGGTATTACCTTTCCCTACAAACCTTACCTCTTGACAATACCAAAATAGAAGGATATATTTACCCTGGCACTCTGAAAGGATAATGGGAAATTGATGCCGTGAGCCTGGAGAGAAAGAGACATTTTAAGGATGAAAAAGGACCAAAGTTAGAGCTTCTCAGGAATTCCATTTTATCTCATGAAAAATGTCACCAAAAAGGATTAAAAATAGGTTCTCCTTTCTTAATACTTTCATTTTTGCCAGAATGTTTTTACCAAAAAATGAAATATTTCCATCAAAAACCCTTTAGGCTCCCAGACAAAACATATGGAGCTTTAAAGCAGACAGAGGGTTCCTAGTTGGGCTTTTTTTTGGGCTTTGAGGAATCATTGCAATACAAATCATGAAGAACAAGCATCTCAAGGCTATTCAAATGTGTTTTTTAAATGCTCTCACTAGGCTTTTAATATTGGGGTTTTTTTCTGGATTTGAACTATATAATAAAAACTGGGTAAAGGGTGGAAGGTGACTTGGCTCCACGTGGGGTGGGTGGGAAATGCTGGATACACAAGATGAGTGGCTGTAGGTGCCCATCCACCCCTGTGCCCATCCATTGTGTACCAATCTCTTCCTGTCCCCATTTATTGCTGTGCCCACCCACCCCTGGGCTCCAGCTGGGCTGCTGGAGGGGACATTGGCACCTACAAGACTTGCACTGTCAGCTCTTGGGGCAAGAGAACACACACACACACACATCCCAGGTGTGGGCAGAGCTCTAAAATCAGGGCTTGGTGTTTTTTGGTGCCAGATTCATGTCTCCATCAGCCTCCTCCTCTTTGGAGTCGGGTCCTTGCTTGACATCCCCCTTCCCCCAGGCTCCCTCTGGCCCTGGCTCAGCTCCAGCTCCTGTCCTGCTGCTCCACATCAGCAGCATCTCACACTGGGCTTGCCTGCCCTGCCTGGCACCTCTCCCACCTGAGCCTTGCTGCCAGGGAAGAGCAAAAGGAGTAAATAGGGAGTAAGTCCCCAGGTGAAGGAAGAACTGTTTTCATTTGGAGAAATTTTGTTTCTGGTTCTGGTTCTCAGCATGTTAGCAGAAACTCAAGGCTTGTCAGGAGGCTGCTCCCAATCCAGTTAATTACTGGAGGTGCCTCTACTCGACCCTGTCTTGATCTTACACTGTGTGATCACTTTATTATTCAGTTTTATTTTATTATTCAGTTTGATTTGGCAGCTGCCTGAGAAACCTAAGGGTACTCAAGCTGTATATTTTAAAATCTTTAAAATCTGTTGATATAAACTCTTCTAAAGTCTTCAGGCCTGAGTCAACATTGTTAATTCTGAAGCTCCAGCCCCTCAGCTTGGCAGGACACTTCCCAGAGGCATTCACAGGGCTCAGCAGCAGCTTAAGGAGGGATCTGGCTGCAGAAGCTTTGCTTTTCCCTCTGGCTTCCAGCCAGCCTGACTCGGGCATCATCTGAGGCCTCAGCAGAGACAGGAACAGTTCAGTCCTTTGGACAGTGCCAGAAGCAGACACTTAGAGGAGAGAAAACATGATTCCTAGTGGAAATGAAAAGTAAAACAAAAGCCCTGTTCATTGGGGGGGGGGGGGGGGTATGGGTGCAAACCTGCAGGTTCTTTCTTCACGGTTTTATGGAACTTAGTCATGTCTCTCCCTCTCCCCTTCTCTGCCAGAGCCTTCTCCTAGTGGAGGCTGTCCCTCTGCAAGGATCTAAGGAAACCCCTCGCCTCACTTTATTGGGTCCTTGGATCTCATCTCTTGAAGAGAGAGATTTGCAGGTTGTTTAATGCTCAGGTTTGATTTCCTTCTGTACTTTGATTTTAGATTACTCACCCTCCTCTCAGCCTTTTCATGATCAAAACTAAGATCCAGCTTCCCCCCTCTGACTTCAAACACTTTTAATCCTGCCTTCCTAACATCTATTTTCCTTCTAATTCCCTGAAGAATTTCCCTTCTGGGATCGCCACTGTTCACATTCTCTTATATGTTCAAAGTCCTCCACATTCTTCTTTCATCCATGCTGTGCTCCCCTATCACAGACTCTTCTGATTCTACTTCTTCAAGGCCAGATATCTGTGTTTTCATCCACAGTGTTAACAGGTTGGAAGAGCTGGATCCTCAGTGCTGCTCTGTGTTCACACATCAGAGGGCCAAAGAGATCCCAGAAGACAATTCAGCTCTGAAGCAGAGGTTTAGCCAGGCCTGTCCTGCTTGGAATCACCACAGTGGTGCAAAGGGCCTTGTTCAAGCACAGAATTGCTGCTGAAGTGTAGAAGGGATTCACATCCAGCTTGCACATGATCCCACTTTGTCCACTGGTGGATGCTGAAGGTCTTGGAGTGCAGGTGACTGTTAAGCAGAAGAGACAGGGGTGACACTCAGCCACTCAAAGCACATTTGTTTCTGTCTGTAGGACTTGATATTTCCTTTGATACAGCCCTGCAGTGCTGACACCTCGTAGTGAGCAGGTTGGGAAGGTATATGTCACTGCTGAATTACTACACACCATTATGTGACTTTGCTGAGCCACTGTCATTAACTTCACGTTTCTATGTGGTAATTACGTAGTCCGTTAATTAGTCCTCCCTTGTCTGCCAGCAGTGCTCCCAATCTGCTCTAGGTTTTCCAATGACAAAATCTCTCCTGTTTCACTCCCTTAGAGGTCTCTTTTGCAGCTGAAGGACCAGTGGCCCTTGATTCCCATGTTACCTGTAACCTCTGCTCCAGCCCCCCTCAGATTTGGCTGTACCTTCTCACAGCTCTGTCTCTGCTCTCCTCTCAGCCTGGCTGGCCTGGAGAGGCTGCCCTGGGCTCTGTCCTTGGCCCTGTGTGGTGTGGGGACTGCCCTCACCAAAGTGTCCTTGGGGCTTTCAGCTCCTCAGTGTCTGCCCTGTGCTGCCCACACCCTCCTCTTCCTTCCCTCCTAGAACAGTGCCTGGTGTCCCACAGCTCCCTTTAAAGGTCATGACACATTGTTCCAGCAAAGGAGTTTGAAGCCCTATCCCAAGAGGGAATACATCACTGCTCCTGCAATGGCAAACCATCCAGGATTGGACAAACTGCAACATCAAATCCACATTTCCTCTGATGTTGGATAATGGATAATGCCTAAAGGAGGGCAGAAATCAGAGACAGCGCAAACCAGACACAAGAGCTCTCACATGAGGACTTATTCAACATTTGTTACAAGAAACAGACCTGGATCACTCTGGGAGAAACTGCTGGGGTTTTGTTCCTGGAGTTGTACTCACAGCCTGGAAAGCAGCACATCCCAAGCCTCAGTGCTGCGCCCAAGGAGCAGCTTCCTTGCAAAACCTGTTCATAGACAAGTCTTCGCCTCCAGATTGTAATACCCTGCAGATTCATGTCTTCTTTTACCTCTTAAAATATTTGTATGAGGCACTTCAAGATAAGTAGTCCTGCTTTTCTAGTGTTAATAGTTTTACATCAGTTTTCACACAAGTCCCTTCTCATCCCAGTGCTTGTGTACCTTCAGCAGTGAATCGCATAACATGATTAATACCTGTCATGCACAGCTTGCTCTTCCTCTTTTATGATAAAAGGGACTCCAGACATCTAAGTATGAAATTTCCCTTTCTATCAGCATTTTTTTCCCCAGGAGTCATCCTCCTGGTCTCTTGGCATATCAGTTGCTCTGAATCAGTGGGGAGGTGCACATACACGCATTTGGAAAAATAAAAGGCAACTCAACCTGCTGTTAGAACTAACGATTTTTAGGGCTGTGTTCCCTTTTGGCAAAACTTTCCCTTTAGAAAGCGTAAGAGAGCTGCCAGCAGCACCCCCCATCACTGCTCCTGCCAAAAACCTGCTGCTGGGCCTGCACCTGAGCCTTGTGTGCAGGTGAGGTGGCTCCATGTTCAACAGGCACCTCAGACACAGCCACTGATGTTCTTTTGTCTTCCTGTTGACTTCATTATATCCTAGGTTGGGGCCCTATGCTGCCAGACAGATTTGGATGTGTTCAGGCACCTGAGAGAGCTGAATTAGAGAGGGTTGCATGTGCAAGAATTTTGGGATCACTGTATCTGCCATTTTGGGGGTCCAGGTACCTTTTAAAACCTGCCCCTAAGGGATTCATCCACTGG
Organism: Pitta sordida; assembly: GCA_013390025.1. Taxonomy (NCBI): domain Eukaryota; kingdom Metazoa; phylum Chordata; class Aves; order Passeriformes; family Pittidae; genus Pitta; species Pitta sordida. The sequence goes on from WEKX01024508.1 coordinate 73,737, forward strand.
AAGTCACACAATTAATCTGATCCTGCTAAGTTTTAGTCTAATTTCCAGGACTACTCTTTCCCCCTGATCACACAGAGAAAAGCCATTTAAAGGTGAGGCTTTCTGAGTAACAAGAAGCAGAGCCTGGCAAGCATGATGGAGGCTGGGGAGTGTAGTGTGTTTAAATAACTTTTAAAATCATCAGACTAACGGTGTGCAAATGTATAAAACCAGCCAGTCTGCACCTCGTTCACAGATTCACTATCACTGGTCATTTGGATTCCTGGAGAAGTCAGAGTCAGGAGCCCTAATGCCTTGTGTTTGGTGCTGCAGTGGGGCCACATATGCTAATTACATGTCAGTTTTCCAAGATTTCTACCAGGAGTATTTCAGAGAGAAGATAATGGTTCTTTAGGGGTTTTCATCACTGGTTTATTTAATTATGCTGGAGTTTTTATATATACATTGTCAAAATGCTGGCAGAAAGAAAATTGTCTTAGTTAGATGAAGAGTATATGGGGGAAAAGAAAAGCAGAAAGAGATTTGAGGGGGAGGCTGATCGTGGCTGTTGAAAGCATTCAGGAGTTCGGAAGGGACCAAATGGAGAACAGGAGCCCCAACATCCCAAACACCTCTGATTCTCTCCAGAGTATCACCCAGGGTGGGGGGGACACCAGCTGAGAAATTCCTGTCAACACCCAACAGGGATGGTGGAAACACCTTCCTCAGCATCAGAGATGGAAATGTTCCTGAAATCTCCCATTATTCACCCCAAGAAATGCTGAGGGACCTTCTGTTTGATCCCTCCTTACACGTGAGCCTGAAGCACAGAGGTGTCTCTGTGTTTACATTTCACTCAATCTCATGGAGTCTGTTTTCCTCCTTCCTTCTCACTGCACTTCCTGACTTGGACTAAGAACATCCAGAGTGGAAGGAGAAAGGACAAACTGCAACAGCTCACTGGTGAGAAATGAAGTGGGCCATTAGTCTCCAACCTTGGCTCAGGGTTACCTGTATCACAAATACAGCCACATGGCAGCACCAGAAGCTACTGATTCCAGCAGCAGCTCTCACAGAGGGGAACTTCCCAAAATAGCCCAGCCTTTGCATTGCTACCATTTAAAAAGTTTGAAATTAAATCTACTTGCAGCCTGCCATTCTTGCAAAGCTAACTAGAGAGGTCTACTCTGTTAAAAATTTCATTTAATATGTCTCAAAGAATTTCAAAGCTGTGGAAATGTCTTTATTCCGCATTTTCAAAAATAAACATTCAGACTTCCTAATTTCTACTTTGAAATAACATTTAAAACCCCCGTTGTTTGCATTTTACACCAAAAAGAAAGTTGTTTAAAGGATGTCATAGGAAAGATACAGCATTTTGACTAATCTGAAGGGAAAGTTTTTGTTGCTCTGAATGACATTTCATTTCTTTGTACATAAAATTCACAAATCAGATTTTAAGGAGGAATTCTGAAGCAGTCTGGGAAATCCTTTGAAATCACTTAACTTCTCATGAGCTGGAAAAAATGTCCTAATCCTCACTCCAGAGCTTGAAGAAACATTTTGACAGGCAGCCTTTAGTCAAGGGTAACAGAAATGATTGCTGCTGTCTCTTGCTGTTTCAGGAATAATCAACAAGAACCTGGTGGCTGCCAATGAGGAACAGCTGTTCATTAGGGGACCCAGTGGAACCCAGAGCCTGAAAACCTGTTCTCTGCCAAATTCAAAGGCAATACACTGCAAAAACACCTTTCATATCACATAGGCAGCTCCTCCCTTTTCAAAAAGCCATATTTGTGCCAATCTCACTGAGATCATAAAACCAGTCAATGCTTTGATTCCCACCAGTGTGAGCTGCAGTCAGTCGGATCCAGTGCAATTCACTTCTCTCTCAGCTCACCAGGCAGTTCTTACCCGAGTGGCAGCACAGGCTCATAAACCAGATCAGGAACAATAATGAATAAACTGCTCACTAAAATAATAATACTGCTGTCACTAAAAGAGTAGTGAAAACCTATTTTATGTAGCTCTATCTGGCCTGGTTATTCTGTACAGAGAGCTTGAATGGGGCATGGAGGCATCCTAGACAGGATGGCAGGGAACACCCAGGGCCTGGAGAACCTTTCATTCCAAGAACATCACCAGCTCAGTACTGGCAACTAAAAGGTTTCACTTGCTTTTCCACTTTTTAATTACTCCTTTCCACTAAAGCCACTTGAACTCACTTGTTTCTTAGACACTGATATTTTATCTGCTCACCCTCCCTTTCTCCTGCTCATCTCAGTGCTTTGGGTTAATTTTTTTTCCAGAAAACATCATGTTTCAAATAAATGTGATTTTTTGTATTTAGGTGTTAATGAAATACATAACCTCCAGTTTCCAACAATGAGGATGAGGAAAACGAAGCAGGCCTGGGGGTGCTGACACTCCCCTCCAGGCTGGGGACCTGCCACAGGGGAAGGAGTGTCCTTGCCTTTCCTATCAGGAGCCAGCCTGAGGAAGGCAGGGCTGCAGGATGTGGCCCTGAACACAGAGCATTCTCAAACACATTTTCATTACCCACAGGCTCTCCACCCTAACCTCCCAAACTGTACTTGAGCAGTCACTTTCCAAGAGCTGCAAAGGGCCTTTCCTAACGCTGGCTGCACACCCGGGGTGATGGAGGTGCCTCCCAGCCACAGGACAGACAGACAGAGCAGTGCTCCAGAGCACCAGGTTCAGAATCAGCACAGCACAGAGTCCATTTCCTTTGTCCTCTCCTGAGGGGAGACACATTGGTTGCACACCCAGACATAGAGATTCTCTTTTGACAAAGCCTCCACCTCTCTATGGGTTCCCCACCCATCCTGGCTGGTCTCAAGCACAAAGAGCATTAAAACACCAGGAAAAGAGCATAAAAAGAGCCTGAGGTGGAATGAGAGACTGTCATGCCTGAAGGAAACAGCAAGGAATGACCAAAAGCAGAATATTTAACCTAACAAAGCAGAATGTTTAGCCTAATAACCTTACCAGGAGCTTTAATTTGAATTCAGGTGAGCTCTCCATCAGGAATCCAGCCAGGTCACAGTTCTGATTCCAGAACCAGGCAACAAATGCTGTTGCAGTTTGCTGTCACATGTGAATTTGGGGATGAGGTTTTTTGGAACAAACTGAAATGACTTTTTGTTTTTAATGTTGGATGAATACTTTTTAAAATCAATTTTTTAAAAAAAAATCCATGGCATTTTGGATGCACAATTTCTTTTGGCATTACTTCAGGTGAAATTCTTTACAGCTTCCAGAAATCACAGGAAATTGGAACAAAACTGGTTTTTAAGAGAACCAAATTACTAGTAAAAGTTTTCTATTTATTCCTCTCCCTCACTCCTCCCCAATGAAGCCTTTATTTTATTAAGTGGTCAATTATTTCTTGTTCCAAAATGGTCTCCTAGGTTTGACTAACACCATTCACCAAAAGATAACTGGTGCCCCAGAGCTGGACAGATCCTGGTTGCCACAAACACTCCACCCTTTCTAACACTGGGAATGGGACAGATCCTGCTCCAGGTCTGGTGTCCAGTGCCATGGTGTGAGATGGAGTCTTAATGCATCTTAACTCATCTGAGCTTCTTCCTATGGTGGGATTAAAGTCCAAGGAGAGCTTTAATCAACAGCTGAAAATTTTGAACAGCATCTGCTCAGCAGGGCGGGGGGCATGGACACCCCCGTGCCCAGCCCAGCCATTCCCAGTGCCTGGCCCAGATGGGAATGACAGCAGGATGGGAGCAGCAACAGCAGAGATCCCTCAGATCCCTGCATAAGGTAAGAAACAAAACTTCCCTTCAGGAGGGTGGGCACACTCCACGTGTCAGACAGGGGAGTGTCTGAGCAGTCCCCTCTCAGTTTGGGTCTGCAGGGGAGTCCAGAAGAGGTGGATTTCCTGCAGCACCCAAACGAGATCAGGATCAATCCTGCTCTCTTAGCCAAGGTGACAACATCCCAACGCACAGAGAAACCCTCTCAGGTGCTCACTCCTGCCCACCTGGACCTTGATTTGCTCATATCCTCTTTGCAAGGGGCCCTGGCAGGGAATCTCACACAACCTACTGAGGAGTATTTCCCAGACAAGTATAAACCATATTTTATCTGCTGCACCATAATTCTCTGCTTTTAATTAGAAAGTGTGCTAAATACTCGTGTCCTTGGGGATTCTCATTGAGAGGCGAAAGCCCAGACAGAGCTCAACCTAGCTGTCTCTGTCAAGGACAATAAGAAAAGTTTCTATAAGTACATTAACAGTAAAAAGAAAGGCAGTAACACCCTCCACTCCCTATTGGATGCGGAGGGCAATATAGTAACCAAAGACGAGGAGAAAGCAGAAATACTTAACGCACACTTTGCCTCTGTTTTCAATAGCAAAACAAACTGTCCGCAGGACAACTGGACCAGCGGTGGCATGGAGGGGGCTGGGGTGCAGGATAACCCCCTTGTAATCCAAGAGGAGGTAGTCAGAGACTTGCTGAGTGGCTTGGACCCTCACAAGTCTATGGGACCAGATGGCATCCACCCGAGGGTCATGAAAGAACTAGCAGATGAACTCGCCAAGCCACTTTCCATAATTTACCAACAGTCCTGGCTTACNCTCTCTTAGCCAAGGTGACAACATCCCAACGCACAGAGAAACCCTCTCAGGTGCTCACTCCTGCCCACCTGGACCTTGATTTGCTCATATCCTCTTTGCAAGGGGCCCTGGCAGGGAATCTCACACAACCTACTGAGGAGTATTTCCCAGACAAGTATAAACCATATTTTATCTGCTGCACCATAATTCTCTGCTTTTAATTAGAAAGTGTGCTAAATACTCGTGTCTATTCTGTGTCATTCTGAACTAGTCAGGTTTCTGATCATGGAAGTTTTGCGTTAATGAGACTTTTAGTTTGACTTACAAAAGCTCTTACATTTACACAGCCAGGCTTTTAACTTCAAAGTCCTTGAGAATTGTTGCTGTGCGTCTGCCTTGCCTGGGACCCTAATTCACAGTTCTGGTCTCTGTTTAATATATAGGGAATGTTTTGTTTAGTGTTTATAGATATATATTTACAGCATTTAGGGATATTAGAGCTTATCCCAAGCTCCATTACTATAAACACTGATCAAAGAGAGAGTTAAGTGGAGCTGAAGCACTAGAGGAAATTATCTCTGCAGTCATGATGGGAAAGAACAACAGGGAGTGGAGTGGGAGCTGCCTGCCTGGTTACACCACCTCAAACCCTCCAGTTCTTCTCTCCTGCCACCTGCAAACCACCAGCCCCAAATGTGTTCTGACAGAGCAGGGAAAGCACCTCAACTCCTGCCAAGATCAGCAAGTGTTTGATTGGCACCATCCATATCCAGGCACATCCAGTGTTTCTCAAGCTCCAAAAAGCCTGTAAACACCACGCAGCAGGCAGTGAGGAAGTTTCTGGTTTTACGTGTTACGTTTCCTGGTTTCATTTTTTCCTGTGGGAAACAGAAAAGGAAATTATTTTGGTGACCATTAAAGTCAATGTAGATTTATAAACACTTTTCCACTGTGTTTATTTTTCTTATGCTGCCATGAATGTTTTTCTAGAGTCATGCTAATGCCCTTGTAAGTCTTATGTCACATTCATCAATTTTCCTTTTAAAACCTGTCACTTAGGGAAAATCAGAGAAGTCAGTTGCAGCTTGATCATGACCTGCTTTGGACAGTTCCCTGTTCAGCTTTATGGAGGATTAGGAGAGCAGATGCTCAGTTTCTGTAGCACAAGGCTCTGATGCTGAAGTCCCCTGCAGTCCCTGCACACCTTTGCACACCTGTGTCACCCTCCCTCCCCTGTTCTCTAGATGTTCAAACTGCTCCCCTGACACACACAGGGGCTAATTAATATCAGACACAAAGCTTTGAGCACAGGCATGACCTGTATTGGAAGGTTCCAGACAAAACCTGATAATTTTGGTAATTTAGGATCCTAACCTGACTCGATAAATTGGGCCTTAGATGTGGTTGTGAGTACTTGAAACTCCTCCTTTAGGCCTTTGAGGAGAACATCAACTGGGAGCCACAGGGACCAGCTGGGAAGCAGCACTTCCCAGGTGTTTGCTGTGAACCTGGAGCTCCCAAAACTGGAATAAACAGGTACAAACTCAAAGCTGAGGGAAGATGGAGGAAGACTCATGGACACACTGAGGAAACTTGGCTCCAGGAATAGCTGGAGTGATGCACAGGAGTACAAACCCATCCTCCCCATTCACTGACTTGCAGCAAAGACCCAGTGGGGCTCGGCAGCTCTTCCCAACTTTACCCTATTTATGGACTAGAGAAAACAACAAGTTTACCCTGGAAGCAAGAACCCTGCAGTGAGAAGGAATAAGCAGTGTTTGGTGCATTCATAATGTAGATATTATTTGGCAAACTAGTTAAACAAATTGTTTCCTTTCAGGCTCCCAGTGATGTGTGTGGTTGGCAAGTCCTCCTCCCTGCTGCTCAGCCACCTGCTCTCCCTCCTGCCGGGTGAGCTCCATCTCCAGCCCCAGCTGCTCCTTGCACAAGGCTCCAGCCAGCAGTGCTGCTGCCTTGGGCAGCGGTTCACAGGTTATTCTGAGCTGGAAGGGACCCATGGGATCATCGAGTCCAACTCCCAAGTGAATGCCCACCCAGGGATCAGGCCCACAACCCTGGAACCACGGGCACCACACTCGATCCATTTGAGTCTCCCATCATCTCGGCCGTGTTGCTGAACTCCTCATCAAGTCTTCTCTTAAACACCTCCAGGGATGGCGACTCCACCACCTCCCTGGGCAGACCATTCCAGAGTGAATCACTCTCTCTGTGAAAAACCTCTTCCTAACATCCAGTCTAAACCTCCCTTGGCATAGTTTAAGACCATGTCCCCTTGTTCTGGTGTCGTCAGCCTGAGAGAAGAGATTCACCCCCACCCGACTACAACCTCCCCTCAGGGAGTTGTAACCAGCACTGAGGTCACCTCTGAGCCTCCTCTTCTCCAGTCTGAACAACCCCAGCTCCCACAGTCTCTCCCCAAAGGGCTTGTCCTCCAGTCCTTTCACCATCCTTGTTGCCCTTCTCTGGACCCTCTCAAGCAGCTCAACATCCTGCTGAAACTGGGGAGCCCAGAACTGGACACAGCACTCAAGATGTGCCACCTGAGCACACTGCTGGCTCATATTAAGTTTTCTGTCAATCCTTACTCCTAAATCCCTCTCCATTTCACCTCTCTCCAGCCTCTCATCCCCCAGGTGTTTCCATGAACATCACAGAACAACACCCAACAACAACCAACACCTTCTGGACTGGGCAATTCTTGCTGTTTCACATTGGGAACCCTGCTCTTATGGCTGGGCTGGTGTGGGCAGCACACCAGGCTGGTCATTGCTGCTGAGTTTTGCTGGAGATGGACCAGTCATGGCACTGCTCCACCAGTGTCCTGTCCACGCTGAGATCTGGGGAGCCCCTGGAGGTGGGGAGGCTCAGAGACATATCTGACACAGGAGCCCTCCCTGCCTGCCAGTGCCAAGGGCAGGGGGAGCATTTCCTGCTGGCAGAAACTCCCTCTCCAACCATTTCCCACTCTGTTGTATCTACTCTTCACTCTTGTTTCCTGCAATGATAACATGATTTAAAGACCTTTGCAAACAAGACAACATAATCGCTCTCCTGAGGATCTGATGTGCGTACACGGCTCTGATTCTCTGCCTGGAGAAGTCCCACTGCCAGTTGCAGGTTCATTTAAATCTCTTGCTTGATAAAACTTCTTCACCAAGTGCATCTTTGTTCCCCTCCAGTGGCTAGATTTGATCACAGACATGCAGTGGTACGGCAGCCAAGGCTGAAAGGACCCTCACAATGAAGGAAGCAAATGCTTTTCAGCGAAACTCATTAAAGTTAGAAGATGCTCCTGCTATCTACCCTGTCTATCCTGTCTATCCCTGTCCATCCTCTTCTCCAGAGAGCCTGGACCTGAAGAACTGGAGTGGATGATTTCATGTTGCTCATTCCCAAATACCAGCCTCAGACTCTTTGACTCTCATCCTTCGTTCCTCTCAGGGATAACAAGGAGGGGTCCAGGACTCCTTGGCTGTGCTGGCTGCTGCACTGGACTTACAACAAATGCACTCAGTGTGCTGCCTATATGTGCTATTTAAAATAATCCTTCTGCCACCTCTGAAGAGGTCATCCTTGGAAATTAAGGTAGAGCTGTCTGCCTGTAGAAATGATTATAGCCCCATTAGGAAATTCTTTTAAAGTGTCTCTGGAGTTTGGGGAAATAAATGAATGGATCACCAGGACGTATCTACTTGAGGTTCCCAACATTCCCTGGATGCAGCCATTGTGTGAACTCCTCCATAACAGGATGGGAACAGAGACGTCCCAGGAGGATATATCCTGACCCTGCTGCTGCCCTCCCTGACCCACCTTTGCCCTGTGAAGAGATTCTGGCAGCCAGTGCTTGAAAAACAGCCTTTTATATTCTTACCTTCTCCCTCTTCTATTAATTTGCAGTCACAACCATCCCTATTTGATCCAGGCAGCTACAAATGTCTGGCTTCATTATTCCAACTGTTTGCAGCTGGACAGAGCAGAAGGCCAAGTGTACACACACACAAGCTCTTAGACCTCCAGGCAAGACACAATACTTGATATTTAAGAACCGAGGGCCTTAGAATGTTTTCTACCTTTAGCAAATGCTTTTTATTTTTTCTGTAGTTTCTGTGTCATTCTTGATGAACCTCACCTCCTGAAGGATTTCTTTATGCAAGATTTTGTCACAAGAAGTCTGCATAAGGATAGGGAATTAAACCCATGTCTCCCAAATCCAGATCAGTACCACAACCTTTGGCTCATCCCTTGTCTAGCAAAGGGCACTGCACAAAGGTACACAATCATACATTATACCCCAAGGTCAAGAGTGTCGGATGAAAAGGATGAATATATACAAGTCCATGTCCTAGAAATCTGCTCTGTACCCTCCACGGATTTGCAAATAGCACTACTTAGAAGCAGAAATTAAATCCACAGCCTTTCAGCAAAGCAGGAACAGCACGTTGCTACTGCTGCTATTCTATGAACCTCAGAGGGTAACACATCCAACATCCCCACCCACGCTGGGAGGGACGTGTTAGCTCTCTGAATATCCCTGATTAACACAGCTTTACCCCAGCGTTTTGTATCATCTACATGCACACTGCAACAAGGCTGCTGTAGGTTAATAATATCTTACACCACCATGGCAGTGGCTTCAATCATCACTAATTCAAGCGGGGCTGGAGCCAGGCACTGCTGCCAAGGCACGTGGGGACCTCCAGGAACCCCTGCAGCTTGTGCCACAGGCAGGCCAGGAACCAGATCCTGCTGGCACCTCACAGCCTCTCTGGGGATGCATCAGGGTCCTGCAGAGCTCAGCCTGGGAATCTGCTTTAACATACCTTGAGCACTTCTCTATTCCCCTGGGGCAGAGGGGCTGCTGTGAGGTTGTCCTTTCAGGACACCAACCTCCTTCTTAAGGAAATACATCCCTCCTCTGCAAGTGAAGCAATGCTCTGTAATGCAGAGGAAACCCAGGCTCCCTCAAATCCTTCAGTAGAGGTAAAGTCATAGGATGTTAATCAGAATCACCAATTCAGATTCTAAAACGAGTGGCCCAGCAGGACAACAGCTGGAGAAGAGCTCACTGCTGCCTTGGCTGCTGCCTCTCCTACCGCGGCAGAGCCTCCCCTCAGCTCTGCTCCGAGGAGTTTATAAATAGGTACTGCCATCGAAATATCTTTCCTTCAGGAGCTTTAGATGTGTCTCATTGAGAAGGCACCAGGAGCATTAATCCCTGTCTGGGGAAGATGTGCTGGGTCTGCAGAAGTATCAGTGCAGTGAATGCCCAGCCAGGTGAACCATCAGGCCTTGGAGAACTTGCTCTTTTGGGTAGAGACAACTTTTGGGTTTTCTAGCTATTTTTAATAACTTTTCTTTGTGTTTCTCATACAGAAACATCGTCTCCCTCTCCTCAGATCAGAAACTTCCTGTGCTGCTGGGAGGGTTGTCACAGAGCATGACCTTTGTGCTACCAGGACAGATGGGAACATGGTGTTGTGTGGCCACACTCCCATGTGTGCAAAGTTGATGTCTCAACTGTAATTTTGCCAGCTGATGTAGGAGCAGGGCAAACCCTGTGAAGGACAGGGAATGAAGGGCTGAGAGGAGAGGAGAAGGAAGGTCAGGGATTAAAAAGGCTCATGAGATGCCTATGGCCCCATGTCTCCTGAAAAGGTTCAGCACAGACTGAAGGGGTTTTCAAAGACCTGCCCCACCAGGATTGCCTACACCAGCACTAAGAGAAATGAGAAGCAAAGAGAAACCTTTGACAAAGCAATGTTGGGAGAGTTCAGAGAGAATGGATGGAGGTTTCCAAAGGCCCCAGTCTTTGGTTCTGCAGGTGACGGGTGTTCGCCCTGACTCTGGTGGAGCCCCTTTGCACAGCCTGACACCTGCAGTGGCCTGCAGGGATTCCACCTCACTGACATCAGCAAGGGGCACTTTCCGAAACACCATCCCTTCCCCGTGCTGTATCACACTCCATTATATTGGGAAGCAACTTCTACTTTCCTCTCTGATACTGAATCAAGAAGTTCTTCTGCCTGCAGAAGGAGAACCCTCCTTTATGCTGCTGCCACCCTTCCCACCCTGCCCGCTATGGAAAATCACTTCCATGCTGGGCACTGTGTGGTAGAGAAGATATTTTTTTCTTCCGAATGTTATGAAGTGTATTTTTGTGAGTGTGCTACCTCTAGAATCCTCCCTTCAGCATTAGCTAATGGCTTTTCCCTGCAGCACTCCCCAGGCCTAGTGCTGGCATTTGGTGTCAGCAGGAATGAAACCAAACAAACCAAGCCAAACCCATATTTGTTTTTTGAGATGGCTGCAGTGGGTGTGTGGCACAACATATGGTACTAGGGAGGAGCATTTGTTCACTGAGCCTGAGTCTGAGGCTGTGAACACAGTTTAACGTGATGGTCACCAGAGCATCATCACCATTCCTATTTACCTTCCTATGCTCTACAGTCTGCTGTGGAGGAGGAGAGGGCAGGGTTTGCACTCCATGGACATGCTATGGAGCTGCTTCTTGCTGACAGATTGCCCTGAGAAATGGCAATTTCCAGGCACAGAGCTGGGCAGACAAAGCAGAGCATGTGTCTTCCTGCCTTACCCTGGGGACACTCAGATTGGAACAGAACTCTGCACAGCTCCTGACACAGGATATGGAATGATTTCTGCTGAGCTTCTTCAAAAAGTCTGGTTTGAGAAACACAGGGAAATCAGCTACACTGAGACCTGCAGTTGTACCCAGACTCTGTGTCTGGGACTATTTCTTCTGGATTCAGAGGGCCAAAGGTCTGGAGAAGGAGCTCAGTCTAGAGAAGACAGATTTCAGTTCAACAGGGAGTGCACACGTGTTCTCTGCCACTCTGCGCATCTCAAGTTCACTTGCCTTGGAGGGCAACGAGCAGCTGCCAGTGATGTCTCTGAAGGAAAGACATCAGTATCACTCAGCAAACTTGTTAAAATTACTCTCTGTTATGTTCTCCTGCAATCATTTAAAACAAAGGTGTTCATCAACACTTGAATTCTCCAGGTCTCTACATCACGGTGTCTGGGAACGGGAATAAGCCAAGGGTTTTCTGTTTAAATACCAAAAGAGTGTCAGAAAAGATTAAGTGAATTTCTACAGAGGAAAGCACTCATGGATGCAAGTGTCATCTGGGCTGATGCTGTTGCCAGTATAACAAATGAACAGTGGCACCTATTTGTGCCCCCAACTTGCCAGAGTCAAAGCTGAGCTGCTCTAGCTATTCTCCTGTGCCTCCACACAGCAGGTGTAAAACAAGCAAGCAGAAAAGAGAGATGATTCCAGGCTAAAAAGTGGACTGGTGCAGGTTTAAGCATTGCCCATGTTTTGGCTGTTTTTCAACAGCATGAGAGGATTCTTTGAGATTGCAATAATTGGGGGGTTAGTAGTAAGAGAGGAAATGACTAAAAAGCCTGGACTGAATGCTCAGTGGACCAGGGAAATGTCTACAGCCCAGTCTGAGCTGTCCATACCAACAAAGTGCCAACATACAGCGCAAGAGAAGTGAGTTGTCAAGGTCCTTTTCTTCAACTACCCCAAAATGCAGACACCACCTCTCAAGCCTGTCTTGAACACCCTGTGCCACCATGACCTTCCCAATTCAGAAAAAGAGATAAAAGAACTGGAAAAGACACCAAAAAAAGGCTGCAGGGACAATAAAAATCATGGGTCAGCATGTGTTCAACTCCCTGCTTCCTGCAGCCTGCAAGGGTGAAACTGGCAAGGGCTGTTCCATTTAAACACTGATTGTGCACTTCCCTTTGAATAACGAGCCACTGCTGCAGGCAGGTCCTGCCTGCCCTTCAGCCTGAGCTAATGCAGCCACCCCTATGGCCTTACACCATGTGGGACTGACAAACACTTCTATCCCTTACTGATACAAGGCACCTTTCTGGTCTTCATGCAAAGAGGGGCTGTATTTCAATCCAGATCCCTGTTTCTAGGAAGCAGATGCTAAGAAGCACCCAAATGAAATGAGTTTAAGGCACCCAAACACCTCTGAGTATTTGGGTCGAGTTGTTTCCATGTGCTGCTAAAAGCTTCCTCACATTCAGGTTCAACGTGACGGCTGCAGCAGCATCAGACTTGTGGTGCCACTGGAGCAGAGCTGAGGCATTTTTCAAAGCTTGTCATGTTGTATTCCACTCAGAGAACAAAATGGGGAATTTTAGATTTTAATTTGTCACTTTACATGCAAATTAAATGTTGTATATTTTCACAAGTGGATTCAGCCAGTATTTATAATAACAGAAATCTGCTGCTTGGATTGCTAAAGGAAAATTCCCCATGTTGCTTGAGCTTCCCTGCATGAGCTGTTCCATTTCAGCTTTTCTGTATTCTCTCCTTGAGAATGCCTAAAAGACTTTGTGGGGGCAAAGAAGGCCTGAGAAAAAAACAAGGACAAGAAAAAATTGTTGGGATTACTCAGCAGGATGGCTGGATGATATTTTGTCCCTGTTATTTTTGTGGGAAGAACTATTGCAGCGCTTAAAATTAAGCACATACTTGTTTGGCTGATTTGAAGCCAGAATACTCAAAACTGCATCCAATTAGTTCCTTCTGACATCACCAAAAACAGGTAGAAAACTTTATAATGCCTCGAATGTGCTTAAGTGCCTCAAACCATCAGTAGAGTTCACTTGGTGCAAGCACAGCCCTTCCCCAGCAAGGAAACTGATTCCATGGAGTCCCCTGGAAACCAGATGGAAAGTTAAGTATGTTGACATTTTCTTTCAAGAGTGAAGGAATTGGAAAAATAAAGCAAGCTTCAGGAAATGATGCCTTTCAGGAGCCTAGAAAGACAATAGTCCCTCGTTGTCTCTGTGTCCCAGGCTCTTGTTCCTGTTCCGTGGGCTGAGAGCCACTTGGAAACTCTGCACAGAGATTGACTGGGCTGTCACCTGTAATGGATTGCTTATTTTTTATTTTAATTGCAAGCAGTCTCTGAAACATTATAGAGCATATAGTGCCAGACACAGCAGAAGTAATTGAATTGAGAGGGCCACATGCAGTCGGCAGTAAAACAGCAAATGTAGGCAGCTCAGAAAAAATGTCATTGATTCAGCATCAGCAGGGCTGGGAGGAGAAGGGGCGGGATTGGGATTATCAACAACAGATCCCACTTAAAAGGCAGCAGCATGACTATAGTGTTTGAAGAAAAGCAGCCAGGGGATGTACTGCTGTAGAAGCTGCAAGTGTCTCAAAGAGGGATGGGGGTATCAGCTCCTCAAGGTGGTTTCGGAGGAACAGCCAAGCCTGAACAATCTGCTCTTCCCCTGGCTCTGCAAGGAACAACACGACTTGTGATTTCCCCCAAAGCAAAAATGGAATGCTTTCACACCATGTTAAAAATAGTAATAATTAACTAAAGGAGGCAGAAAAAGAATCCACGACTGTTTGTTTGAGGAAAAGGATGCAACTGCAGTTCCACTGAATGCAAGGCCAGAGAGCTTGTTTGAGGTGAGCCTGGAGTCATGTTCAGCTTGTTGTCCAGTGCCTCCTCCAAGACAAACCCAAGGTGAAAATGACTTCAAAGCAGTAACATTTCCCTGTCCCTGCACTCCCTAATGGCGACTCACCCTGACTTGTATTAAATGGCATTGACTATTCTGAATGTAATTGGTTACAGCAAAGGTTAATGATTATTTCTACCTTTAAATACTTTATGAAGATGTTTGATGTCTTCTAACAAGGCAGATATTGGAACTTGCTGTTCTTTCCACTGACTTGCACATCATTGATCTTTCCTCTTGAAATGATTATCCCCAGGCAACCTATAAATCTCGCTTACTCTGGCTCAAAAATGCTGGACAATGTAATGAACTATTATGAGGGCAAAGACAGTGGACAGGGTCACCTCTTATGAGCTGGCAGCATGTGTAGTTTGGTGGGGTGCTCAGGCCTGCACAGCTTTACACACATCTCAGGGAGTCAAAGAAACAGGCCCCTGAAGGCAGAATTTGTAATTAAAGAGCATGCATTAGTTCCAAGTGTATCACTCTATGACAGCTTTGCACACTAAATATAATGGGCCTCCCACCAATCTGGGGTGTAACATCCCACCCTGGCATTTAGTTCAAACTCTCTTGCTACAGAAATATCTGCAAGGATAATTCCTTCCCCATCCCTTCACTTGCACTGAGCTCTTACAGGTCTATCAGAGACTGGGAACAGAGAAATTTAAAGACAAAAGTGTCCAGAGCAGCCAAAGTTTTCTTCAAAGCCCCAAGTCACAGTGCACAAGGGCTTGACAATTTTACGTTGAAGAATTCTGATGGTTAAAAGAGTTTGTAAGGCCCTGTGTGAAAATAAACCAAAGACCCTCAGCTGTGAAGTCTCCCTCAGCTTCAGGTTGACACCAAGTGTGAACATGTGGGCACATTTCAGAGCAGGGACAGTCATTGTGACCTTTCGCAGGGGATGCACTGATAGCAAAGAGTTTAGGGACTTGGATGTGTTGGGTTTCTGTGTCCAGTCACTGAATAAATTCTTATGTGGTTTTTAATTTCTTTTGGCAGGTAGAAAAGCTGTTCATCTCCACATATCTGGAGAGAACTTGTCAGCGAGTCACTTTTTACTGCAGTGAACCTTGTTTGCATTTCCTTCTTCTGGGGGGCCTTTTACAAGAGCTCCTGACCAGAACTCATTCACAGCTCCTCAAACTCCACACTTAAACCTGGTCTGCCCTCAAAAGTTTGGACTTTAGTCCAAGGCCTAAGCTCCCTCCATGCTTAAACATCTTCTCTGAGGTTAGAAGATAAAGAGTTGTATTTTACAAGTACCATTGATCAGTGGAAATTATCCATGTTTTTATCTATTTTTCCATTTAGAATTGTTTACAATTACAAAAAGTGATTAAAACAGATAATTGCAGATCCAGTATTATCACTAGATAAAAAGCAGGTTGCAGCCTTTTCCCCTTAATTCCTTCAAAGAGGAAAAAAACACAGCAGAGTTAACACAGAAAGATGTTTGTCCACGCAGTCATTTTTAATGGGTTAAAAAAGAAAAAAACATGGGCAGTTCTTAAACCCCAGAGAGCAAACATAAATAGAAATCTCCCTAGGCAATCCAGGGAAAAGTCTTGATGCACTTTACAAGCTGTAAATGCTGATTTTATTAGCCATTTATGGGCCACTTGGCACAACGCAGCTTTAATATTAAACAATAAAGCTCACAGCACACTTATAAAGGAAAACAAACTCTCTCATTTACTCCTGAATTGCAAGTGTGGCATCTTCTGATCACATGAAATCAGCAGAAATAAGATTATTCCGTTTAGGCTGCGTATTTTTCATGCTTGATGCCCCACACCACGCAAACTGTGCAGTGAAACACAAGAAAACATTGGGATCCACTGGAAACGGTAGCAATGAACTTGGGGCAAGTGTTGAGCAGCCCTGTTCCCACATCAGTATGCACACAGACCTCAAGGAAACTTGTCCTTGTGGTTATGGGTATTTATCATTTATAATCGGATACATCAGGTGTCTCATGTGAGATATGGTCTGACTGTACCAGGGACTGCATGCAAAATGCATGAGTTTGTATGCAAAACAAGAGTAATCTCTTAGTTTGAGCCTAGAGTCAGAATAGGAAAGGGAAGTACTGCTAATCCTCACTATAAATGGAAGACAAGCTCAGGGGATGAAGTGATTTGGCCAATATTACACAGGCACCAGAAAGAGAATGAGCACTAACATCTCACCCTCCCAAAATCTCTGCAAAATGTGCTGTGTCCCAGCAGAGCTGACACAAAGGTCTCCTGGTACCTCTAAAGGAATTCAGTGGTTGGCTGCTGTGGGGAACAGTGACCTGGTCCTGTGTCACCCAAACCATGACTGCCAAGACTTTCTGTGCAAGGAGGAGAATTTATAATCCCACTGCACCAGCATGTGCAGCTTTATCCTTTCACAGGCCCCAATCTGCTCAAGATTGGCTTCAAGAAGGCAAAGAAAGTCGAGCTGTTCCATTTCTCTTTTTCCAGCTGACAGCCACAGTGATGTCCATACAGTTGGCCACTCTTCCAACCTGAACCACGCCTGACTGGTGAAAAAGGCTTTTAAAAAATGTCAGACTGGATGGAGCAAGTCTCCCTGCATCTGCTATTTGCTAGAGATGGCTCAGACAACCAAAACAAAGGGACAGAGATTCCCTTGCAGATGGAAAACCAAGCTCCCAAACAAGCTTAGCCATCACACTGCTATACACAAATATGCACTAGAAATGTCCCAAAACAAGGCCTGGGCCTGGCTTATCCAGATGGAGAGAAAGAGACAAGTAGCGTGCTGAAGATGTGATCTGTGGAGACAGTTGCATGATAGGGACACTCTCCATGGTGTCCTTTAAGCTGACAGAGGGTAGGGTTAGATGAGAGATGAGGAAAACATCCTTCCCTGTGAGGGTGGGGAGGCCCTGGCACAGGTTGCTCGGAGGAGCTGTGACTGCTCCATTACTGGAAGTGTTCAAGGGCAGGTTGGAGCAACATGGAATAGTGGAAGGTGTCCCTGCCCATGGCAGGGGGTGGATCTAGGCGGCCTTTAAGGTCCCTTCTAACCCAAACCATTCTCTGATTTCTGCAAACCAGAACACCCAATGTTCTGTAAACTCATTTGAGATACTTTAACTAAAAATGTTCTAACCACTTACAATACATACAACCTTAATGAGAGAAGACAAGCCCCCACAGTGCTGATCCAAGACTTCACAAACAGGGCTGGGAGGGTGATGCTGTAACACAAACCCCCATCTGAGTCTGGTGAGCTCTGTGAGCAGAGCACATGCACCAACCAGTGCCAAAGCTCAGTCAAGATCAGAGTTTCCTCTATTTACTATTAACTAAATCACATCAATGCTAATTATTATGGAAAACTCAAATGATTTTGTAAGGAAATATTTCTGTAAAAAATTCTGCTAAAATACAAATAGCTCTAGAAGGGAGAACAGGAGCTCATCAAAGCCCCAGCTTCCCTGTGGTGACACTTGCACACTCAACAAGTGCTCAGGTACCACTCTGCAGAAGCTGCAGAAGTGGCAGTCAAGACAGAGGTAATTATAGCACATATTGCTGAATAACTCTGCTGTAAGAAGTGCCTTTTGCCCAGGATGGCTCTAACACCCTCTTACTTTCCACTCAGCTGGCTGCGTCCAGCTTGAGTTTCCCACCTCACAAGGAAAATTGTCTTGGAAGGCTCAGTGCACGTTTACCCCCAGCGCTCTTTAGATACCATCCCTCATCCAAAGCAGACACCTGGCACAAGCCCGTCTGTCACTTACAATCCCTCACCTTAAAGGGAGCAAAGGGATCTGCCCGTGTGCTGCAAATACACCCTCAGAGCATGTCTCCCCAGCCACACAAAATAAACACTCCACATACTCAATTCAACGTGTTCACAGAATCAGAGAATCACAGAATTAATAAGTTTGGAAAAGACCACAGAGATCATCGAGTCCAACCTATCACCTGTTACCTAATCTAACCTGTTCCCTGACCTGTTGTCATCCTGCTACCAACACACCACCCTACCAATAACACACAACCCTAATATCTAGGTCATGCCACCAAGTACATCATCCAACCTTTTCTTAAAGACCTCTAGGGACGGTGACTCCACCACCTCCTTGGGCAGCCCATTCCACTGAGAGATCACCCTCTCTGTGAAAAAGTTCCTCCTAATGTCCAGTCTAAATCTCCCCTGACGCAGTTTAAGACTGTGTCCTCTTGTTCTATCACTTGTAGCCGGAGAGAAGAGACCGGCACCCAGCTGGCTACACCTCCCTTTCAGGTAGTTGTAGAGAGCGATAAGGTCTCCCCTCAGCCTCCTCTTCTCCAGACTGAACAACCCCAGCTGTCTCAGTTGCTCCTCACAGGGCTTGTGTTCCAGCCCCTTCACCATCCTCGTTGCCCTTCTCTGACCATCTCAGTTGTTTCTGCTGGGCCAGCTGAAGGCTCAGTGTCCCTGCCAGTGTGAGCTGGTGGCATCGGGCACAGCGTGTCCTGCTCACACGACGTCACCAACCCACTGCAGAGCTGTGACCACACACCCGGGGGTTTGTGTTGTCCTTAACAGCCACAGAACAGAACTGCTGCCTTGTCAATGGAGTGAACGTGGAAAGCAGCTTGTTTTACACGGATCAAACAATTACTGACACTGTCACAGAAAAGGGCTTTTGGGCTGTGTCTCCTGAAATAGTAATAGAGTGAATGGATTTTTCTTCCCGAGATCTCAAAATTTTTAGTAAATGCTGGTTATTAAAGGGGCCTAGAAAAACATGGGGGGGGCGGTGGGACAGGAGGGGAAATAAGGAGCATGCAATTAAAACAGTGCCATTCCTAAATGTAGCCACAAATCAATGACTAGAGAAAGAGGAAACTTGCTACTTAAAGACAAACTGTTCGTATTTGATTTAGCCTAAGAGCTTAAAACAGCAATTGTCAATGAGACAATAAGGAATATTACCCTTGTAATTATATACAATTTTTAATTACAGTTGACATTTTTGAGACTGGTGCTGAGTATTGTCATCAGGTGGAAAATTGCTGTCATCTCTCTTACCTTAAGGACATGGACACTCAGTGGGAGGGACTCCAAGTGCAAACCAGGCTCCAACCTGCTTTGTCACTGGCCTTGCAGCTTGGAAGGAAACCTTCAGCTGTCTTATTTAGATAACAAACCCTGCTGGATGAGCAACACCTCTCCACTATGTGGCAGGGAATGCTAAAATCTTCCAGCTATTAGCAGAGGGGTCAAGTCTAAGCATGAGGGTGAGAGGCTCCCTTTAGTTCCCTGCAGAGCAGGGCCTTTCCCTCCAGAGACGGTGCAGTTGGGGGCTGGGTGCTGTGCATGGAGAAGGGCAGGTCCTGCCCTGGGAGAAGGGACATGGAGCTGTGCCACAGCCAAGGGAAGGGACATTACAGGGCAGCAGCCCAGCTCTGCCACTCCTACCCTGCCAAAACTGCAGGGGGACATGACCAGGGCTTCCTATTTGCACTCTTTGCATTTTCAGTATTTAATGACAAGTTTTTAGTGAGGAGCAAGTAACATATGCTTTCTAGGGATGATGTTTTCTGGGCACCTGCCTTCCAAGGCAAACACTAGCTTCTGCATGGATTGACAGGCCATTGGCCCATTTTTGCCTCCTGAGGTCAGCTGCTCAATCCAGATGTTCAGAATTGGGCCCTACCAGGACCCTGAATGAGCACTTCCCACTGCTGAGAGCAAACCTCCCACGTCACACAAACCTCACAGAAAATCAAACCGTGAGTTTGGGCAATCAACAACAAAGTTTTGCTAGGGAAGCTGTGGCCTCTCTTCAGAGACAGAGCTGGTGCCAGCTCCCTAATGCTGGGTGATGGCAGTTCTGATGCCCAGCACTCACAAGAGCAAAGGCAGCTGTTCAGGAAGAGGCAGCACAAGACAGTGCCATGTGAAAACACGCCCAGACTGTAGATTTCAGCATCTGAAGTAAAGACTGATTCTGGTCCTCTCCTTTCCTGCTCTGTCTAGCTCCCTGCAAGCTTGGAGTAGCATAATGCCATGAGAAAAGGGATTTCAACTTGGTCTTTTACAAAGACAAAGCTGGAATTTCTATGAGCTGACCAACACAACTATTCATTGAGACATAGGCTGGGAAATACGGAATTTCTTCTCCAAACAGGGTCTGCAAGGGAAATTTCTTATTTAATGGTAGGACGAAGTGAAAGAAAGCAACAGCATCTCCCTTCCCTCTCAAAGCAGCACAAAAGAAGTCAGGGGCTTTGATATTGATAATGGCCTGAAAGAAATGTGTGCTGTCACTGAGCCCATCCTTCTGACCCACGAGACAGCTCAGCTGCCTTTCAGCTCTGTCTCTGGGCAATGTCCCCGAGATTTAACACAAAGTGATTGTCAGTTCATTGTGACTTTGACCCCAAATCCCAGGGCTTAGAGGGAAATCTGCTGAGCTTTGATGTAGAGATTTTGGTAGCATCTATGGCTCCTCATCTCTGAACACACTCATTTGATGTATTGTTGAGTAAAGGTATTTGTTATCTTCTCAGAGAACATGCAAGTAGCTTGGTAAATCTATTTCCTGGCTGCCTTCTAAGACAGATAGTACAAGGGTTGTTTGTGAGGCATCAGTTTATCTGATACAGAGAACAAGGCTGGAGACAAATGTAGGGACCTCCAGACTGTTGGCATTACATATCACTTCAGGTCTCCTCTGGTTCCTTCCGGGTACACTGTGCCAGAAGGCAGGTTCCCTCCATATAAACTATCCTGTAATGCCAATTTTATCTAGCACATGAAGGGGTTGAGGAGACAGCCTCCCCTGGATCAGGAATATGTACTGGCAGTAGCAGGAAAGGCATGTCTCCCTCCATGGCCCACACACTATCAGCACAGGCTGATCCATTCCCCTGTTGGGATGGACTCATTCCTATTGCCACTGCTCCAACACACTCTGATCTAGCCATTACAGGACAAACCTGGTTATTTTTCTGCTAGCAGTCCACTGCAACAGGTTTTTCTCAGTCTTTCCCAGAGTCCCCCTTTGCTGTGTGAGAAAAGAGCCGCGCTTGACTTTCCTTCCGTAACCTCAGGAAGCTGAGCCTCTCTAAAGCTGTTTTGGGACACTGCCATGAGCCTCTTAGGAGTATTAAGGCATCGTGGCTGACAGTGCAGGACACTGCAGCAAGGCTGTACCACCATCAGTGCTAAGTGGAAAGTCCTTCCCACACTGGCCCTGCATTTCTATACGTGCCAGAGAGACTTTGCCAATAACCTTTAATGACTGCACCAAATGCCTTGGGGAAAACAAGGCCCAGGGCCTTTCTCCAGAACAGGGAAGGGCACCAACACTGCTGGCCAGGCCCTGGGGACACCAGCACACCTCCAATGCTGGCCCCTTTTTTGTTGCTGGGGCCTCGACCTAATCCTTTTACACGGGTTTCCCTTTATGTCTTTTCAATTATCCCAGCAACCCTCTAATCTTGTACAATTTATTTTTCTCTGTCCCAGGATTCAATTTACTAAGTTCCCCTTCACCCTTAGCTCCTATTAGCCTGCTTAAGGTTTTACTGGAGTTTTCTTGGTGCTCCCATGAATTTTTAGAAATGCCCCTCTCTTTTCTATTATTTTTGATATTTGTACCACATTGGTATCTCTACCTTGCCTTGCCATGTAAGGACGAGATAAAAGTGAGCATCTAAGAATGATTTATAAATGAGAAGCCCAAGTTATTTCACAAACACTGTTTAACAGGTATGTTTATAGTTACATCCATTACACAAAAGGAAACAGTCCCAAGGAAACCGAGACACCCCTTTATTGCAAAGGCAACTTGCAGCAACTCAGATTTTACATAAAAATGTCCTTCCCCAGGAAATTTTACAGTCACCTGTGTCCACAATTTGCAAATTCCTGTTTGCAGCAGACCAGGGCTGCCTTTCCTGGCATCCCAACACACTCAAACCCATCAGCCTGGCCCTGCCAGGAGATAAGCACCTCTCACAAAGGTACAGAGAGAGTCGAGCGTGTTTAACATCTTGCTGGATCAGTCCTCTAATGTGTTTAAAACAATGGAAGAGGAAAGCATGTGTTCCTTTCAGCACAATCTGTGCCTTGTAATCAAGTCTAAATGCTCACAACCCGCTCGGATCCTAATGAGGAGAATGACATAAATGGTAGAATGTTCTGCTCTTTCTACAGGTTTACAGAAATGAAATTAAACATAGGCTTTCTATTACAAAACAATAGGCAAATTGAAGACCAATTATGCAAACCCATCAGAGAACCTGGTGAACTGTGGAGAATTTTGCATTTCTGAGGCGGAACGGCTTTTTAGATGAAAAAACCCCCTTCTACTCCAAGAAATTGAGAACATCTGTGCCATCAAAGAAAGAATGCAGTGAATAATTGGACAATCATAGACAGGCAGCCATTTGAATATGAAGCCGTTTGTAATGTGGCAGTGGAAGGGAAACTGCAGGATGCCAGCGCTGCCTGGCTGTCACTGCCCGAGCTGTTCCCTTTGTGCCTGTTATGGCACCTTGTGTGCTCACTTCACAGGAGGCTGCGGGGTCGGCAGAGAGGTCTCCAGGGTTATCTCCTTCCATTATTTTGTACATCAGACATATAATGAAAAAGGAGCAGGCAGAGAGGTCCTTGAGCATTTACTTCCTCCAGCATCCGAGTTTAAGTCCACCTTTAACCTCCTCCTGATAGACAGCCCAACCTGCAGCCTCCCCCAGACAGCTGACAGGCAACACGCACCAAATGTTCTCTCCCTGTCAGCTGACAAACTTCTGTGACCCGTTGCCTCAAGCAATATCATCATCCTTGTTTCCAGCAGGCAAATCCCACATGGACACTCCTGAAGGAAAGACACACTGAGCCACCTCACAGCCCTCAGCCCTGCACACTCCTGACCCCTCTGCAGGAGTCACACACAGAAAACCTTCCTTGTTCCAGCTGAAGGCATCAAACCGTGGTCAGACAGCTCTGGAATGTGGGCACAGGGCCTCAGAGACCTGAGCAGCACAAGGCCGTGGCTCATCTCCAACCCCAGCACCCAAAATTGTTTGTCCCCAGGAAGAGGAGACTGAGCTGGGCATATCCTGTTCCCAGGAACTCACACCTCTGCACCAGCCCCACCCTGCTCCTCAGAACGACCCCTCCTGCATCACAAATTGTGCTACCACGTGTTGTGGAATTACAGTGTGAGGGCAAGTGCTTTAGGATATCTTCCAGGACAAAAAAGAGAAAATAAAAGTGATCAACTTAGTTGATTTCATGGCTAGTTGCGCAGATATTCATGTGTTACTTTGCACAGTCAGTCTAATAACCAGCTTTCAGAAGGACAGACAGTGTAATGAATGGGTTGTAAAACATGCTCATAAAAACATTATAGCATGTCTCAGAGCATTTGTTAGCTGTTTGTGATTTACTGGATCCCCTGTTTTACATTTTCTTATAATTTGCACGTTTCCCAAGAAAAATAGGCATTCACTGTGCATGCAATTTATTTTAATTTCCCTCCCCCCCTCACAAGATGGTAAAACTTTTTCAGCCATGCAAGAATAGCAATATTGTAGTCACGAGGTTCATTATACAATAATTAATACATGTTAATATCCTGTAAATATTATGTTATAATGGCTTTAAGTAAATACATACTGTACATTAGCAGTACCTATTAAGTCAGCGCCACTTAAAATGAAATGTGACTAATTAATCTGTTTAAAAAGTCTAATGTCAACTTGGATATTCTTTAAAAATTACAGTACAGTGTTGCAAGCCTGAGTGGTGAGTCAGTCAGCATTTAATTACGGAACTTTGACATTAATGGTTACTTTCCTGGTTTATTTAACTAGATTGGACACATGGGTCAGCATTAAAGGAATGAGAAGGGTAGGATGAAGGTTTCATTGTTATGAGAAGCTAAAATCCTAAATAATACATCTCACTGCCATTACTTTGAGTGGCTGTGAACTTGCCCGTGGATCTTTACAGCAGAATTCCCTTGCAAAGGGGGCCAGACAACCCCAATACGCTGCTCCAAGGGACAATGCAGCCCCAGTAATGCTGCTTTCAGGAGGAATCAGGGGGACTCCACTGTGGCTTTGTCCATTTGCTGCATTATATCACTTTATTAAGGGATGGTGCCTGGCACAGCCACGCAGTAACAGCAACACAGGCTTTGTTCTCTGCTCAGCCAGAGCCTCAGACACTGCCTTTGTCCTGCATAGTGTTTTCCTCCTCTTCATGAAAGACATCCCCTCACAGGAGTACCAGCCTTTTAACAATTTCACTCACTCTCCACTGTCCTAAATACACAAAGGAAAAAAATTCCCCCACTTCCTTCTGCCACAAAGCACAAATGCAAGAGAAGATGACACATGCTGAACGAGGGGCCCAGGAAAGGTCAGCTTTCCTTTCACCTCCACACTCAGAAAGATGAGAGGATAGAAGGCAAAATCTTTTCCAATGCATCTTAGAGGTATTAATTTTCTATAGAAATCTTCATCTTAGGATGCATGTGTCTAAAGGATGCCTCTCACATCAGCCCTGCTCCTTTCCTGGTGAGTATGTGGAGGTGCATCTCTCCAGCTCTATAGATGCCAAAACAATAAATACAATGCAGCTCTGTGAATTGCAACCTCAGCCCTTCCAAAGAGATGGGTGCAGGCATGTGGGACACCCACTAATTCTGAAACAGAGCAAGAGATCAGCTCCAGCTCTCTGAAGTCACAGAATCATAGAATCAGTAAGGTTGGAAAAGACCATGGAGATCATCAAGTCCAACCTATCACCTATTACCTAACCTAACCTGTTCCCTAACCTGTTGTCATCCTGCAACCAACACACCATCCTACTAATAACACAATATCCTATTATCTAGGCCGTGCTGCTCAGTACATCATCCAACCTTTTCTTAAACACCTCTAGGGACGGTGACTCCACCACCTCCTTGGGCAGCCCATTCCACTGAGAGATCACCCTCTCTGTGAAAAAGTTCCTTCTAATGTCCAGTCTAAATCTCCCCTGACGCAGTTTAAGACTGTGTCCTCTTGTTCTATCACTTGTAGCCGGAGAGAAGAGACCAACACCCAGCTGGCTACACCTCCCTTTCAGGTAGATGTAGAGAGCGATAAGGTCTCCCCTCAGCCTCCTCTTCTCCAAACTGAACAACCCCAGCTCTCTCAGTCGCTCCTCATAGGGCTTGTGTTCCAGCCCCTTCACCATCCTTGTCGCCCTTCTCTGGACACGCTCAAGGATCTCAACATCCCTCTTAAACTGAGGAGCCCAGAACTGAACACAGTACTCAAGATGTGCTCTGACCAGCTCCGAGTCCCTTAACATCCATAGACTAAACCAGATTATTGCTCTCCAAAGGTAACTTCAGTGAAGCATAAGTGAGCAAACAGAGTTCCATGGCAAACAAAGGCAGTTTAAGAAGCTTGTTTTCCGTTAATGGAAATTGTTAGACAGTCCTTCTTCCAGCTATTCAGCCACAGTGTCGGGATGGATGCAAGAGGTCTTGGAGTCTCCATTTTCCTGTGGTTAGTTCCTTCATGTTTTACCATCAGACACATCCTGAATAAACTTTCCTTTCAG
Source organism: Pitta sordida (assembly GCA_013390025.1). NCBI lineage: Eukaryota > Metazoa > Chordata > Aves > Passeriformes > Pittidae > Pitta > Pitta sordida. Next base: position 99,448 of record WEKX01024508.1, read on the forward strand.
GGCAGATCTCTAGTCTGTTACCAGAGATAACAGTTCAGGCAAAGCTTTTTAGGGGGAACTACATCCTTCAAGATGATGGCTGGAACCGACGTCCTCCCTGGGAGCTCAGGGAAGCAGAGCCAAGACAGAACTCTGAATGCTGGGAGGCATTTCAACATGATGGGGATAAATGACAAGAACTCAAGAAAGGCTAAAAGTGTGTGTGTAAACAAAGAATTTTGGTCTAAACGCTTTGGTCTGCTAAGCAGTACCAAGTTAGACTAAAGACAAAAAAGCGAAGCTTCAGATGTATTTTCCTTGCCTTCCCCCTGAGCCCAGTAGCCACTGACTGGTCTCTAGTAAATGAGGGCAATGGAAAATTATCCCAACTCATTTCCCTCTGATATAGCTCAAAGTGCCATTTGGACAGCTGGGTATTATCTGGCTGTACTACATTCTGGGCAAACCCTTTCCCTGGGCACTTGCCCATCAAAGGAGATCACTTCAGGCGGGAAGCAGAGCCTCTGGCTTTCTGTCAGCTCTGCAGCAACAAAATGCCTGGGACAGCTCAGACCTGGGTCCTCTGTATCGCAGAAGCCCCTGAAATCCTGCATTTCATCTCATGCTCAGCACTGGCTTTAGAAATAGGGAGAACAGCAGCATTCCATGGTGTGCTACAAGTACATGGATAGATAGAGCCCTGGAAAGGCAGAGGTGGGAGATTTGCATCCCGTGATGGGATCTCCCTTGGCTTTCTTCAAAGGTAAATCACTTAACCACCCTGTGCCTCAGTCTCCCTACTGCTAAATCACTATTCATGTTCAGTTACCTCCTAAGTTGTTGCTGGGCTTATCTAATTTACATTCACAAGAAATCCAGATATAAAGCAGTTGCATAAGTGCATTGTATTGTCTTGTAATCTCTTGATGTTCCCATGTAAAAGAGACATGATGGAGCATAGGAATACCCCGGGTGAGCTCTGAGTCTGCTTTTCACTTCCAAGAGGTCTTTTCTCAGTGACCCTTTCTTTTAGCAGCACATTCACCTTGGCCTCTGGTGAGTGGGAGTGATGTGCAGCATCCCCACTGCCAGCTTCCAGAAGCCATGAAAACCTGCTGTTATGACCAGACAGAAGGAACCAGCACTATTATTTGGATCATTTGCTGGGGTTTGTAACCTAGAATTAATTTTCGACTGGAGTCCAAATGCTGCCTATTTCACACATATCTGGGTAGCAGACAAGAGCCCTTTTAGCAACAGAAGCAAACAGAGCTACAATCAAGCAGCTCAAGGCACAAACCTCTAATAGTTCAGTAATCAGTAATAATCAACCCTTCTCTTTATGTTCAGGGAAATCTAATAGAACCCAGCTACTCTACAGTGAATACATTTTCATTTATAAGACTAAATGCAAGCATACGTTATCTACTTAATTAAAACCTAAATTCTCTAACTAACCATTTGTTGTTTCTCCTGGGTGCACGTTACATACATTACTGGTGTTTTCCTGAAACCTATTGCTAATGGATTAAAATAACTTGATGAAATGTTTCACTTGCTGCACAAAGTTATGAAAGAACACAAAATGCTCTGATTGCTGTGCAAGTAGGGAATTCCTCTCCACAATTATCCCAGGACAGCAGCTCCCATTTCTCTGTGCTAGGAATGCCAGTCCTTCCCCCATGTTCCTCTTGTCTTTGGGGATGGAGAAAATGTGACTCTCCCAAACAACAGTGCAACTGCTCAGCCTGGAAACTAATCTTGTTAGCCTTGGTCAGCAAAGATTTTGGGAACAGTGCCACAGGACAGACCTGAAGGGGTCAATGTCATGGAAGATAAAGTAGGGGACATCATTCACTGTGCAAAGGGTGAGATTTGGGATCCTAAATGTACAACTCCACTGTCAGGTTTGACAGATGTGACACTGACCCTACGGAGACCTGGACCCTCTGAAGCACCAGCTGGGAGACAGGCAAGACATGTCAGCACATCTCTAATGGCACCAGCCATCCATCTTCAGGCAACAGAAATGCTCCCAAGTGGGAGAGGATGGGAGTCCTCTCTGTAAATCTGCCAGACTTTGGGGAGAAAAAGACAGCAGAAATTAGCTACCTTCCATTGTTTAACTAGAAAGGAGGATTCCTATTACATGTTGTCCATGATTGTTTCCCATTCTCGGTCTCAATTCTGTTCTTAAAATCTTTCTAAACAGGGAGGTATGGCCATGCTGAGTAGGCTCAGTCTGTATTTTGTCGGCACACGGCCCCTGTGACCCTCAGTACCCATGTCTGCACTCCCAGGGTCACAAGGGGCTCCTCAGTACTTAAGGACTCAATTTTCCCCAGAAAGTCCAACATAGCCTCTAAGGATTCAAATGTCATTGCTGCACTGGTGGTGTAACATTAATTTCCTTGAATTTTCATGCCTCTTTTTCTCCTCCATCCACCCTCTGAGGGGGCACAGCTACCCCCTTCTCCAACAAAAGGCTGTGCTTGTGTCCAAGAACATCTTCCAAGGGGAAGATGTTTGCCACAGTTTTGCCAGATGTTTGCCAGGTCTTTGCCACTGGTGCTAATCCTGGCTCATTCACTGGCTCTCAGGTTACATTTTCTTGTTTCTGCTTCTCCAATGCAGAGGTGTTAAACACCATCAGCTATTTTGAGTGTCATGAAGAATCTCCTCCACAGGAAAGCAGAGATGGGGAGAAGAGGGGTGGAGGTGAAGCATTATCAAATAGAGACTTATGGCTACTCCTCTTGACTGAAAGGACCCTCCTGACAGCCTCACATCATTACTGCAAATCCCATTATTTAGAGAGATGCCACCAGGAATTCTGCTCTGCTTCCAGCAGGTACAAAGTGAAAGGGCACCTTCTCCAAGCCATTCAGTCTATTCTGCATTATAATTAAAGACAATTTCTATCTTCAATAGTGTTTGATTCAGGTAACTCATTATCCCCAAGAGCCATTTGTGAGACTAAAGTGGGTATGCAAATTAATATCAGCTTAAAAATAATGCTTCTATTTTTTCTCCTTTCCACCTCTTTTTCTAACTTCCATTTTTGAAAGCTTTCTCTGATATCAAGCAGCTGCCAAGAGCAGAGTTCCCAGGGGACAAAGAGGAGTTTATGCCCCATTTATTACATGCTCTTTCATGCTTAATTGCTGCCATCCTGGAACATCAGGCAGCCCCAATACTTCACCTTCAGTCAGAAACACATTGACCCATCTCTCCCGAGCTGCAGCCCCGTGCCAGGGTTTTCTCCATCAGCTGAGAGAGTGGAGTGACTCGTGGTTACAGGCAGGAGCTCCCCTGAACATCTCTGCACACTCCCACTACAACAGGTACAATTGCTCTGGATATCACTGCAACTTAATATGAGCCAGCAGTGTGTCCAAGTGTCTCAGAGGGCCAATGGCATCCTGGCCTGGATCAGGAACAGTGTGGTCAGTCACAGAATCACAGAATCACAGAATCACAGAATCAGTAAGGTTGGAAAAGACCATAGAGATCATCAAGTCCAACCTATCACCTATCACCCGTTACCTGATCTAATCTANACTCGCTGTCTTCTTATTTTATCACGTCATTATGTTCTATATTGTTTTGCAGTCACTGCTTCAGCTGCTGGTTATATATCCACTCTGATGTCACCTCAAATCCAGCACAGCCCAAGGACGCCTGCTATTCTTCACAAAGCAGCAAATACAAGAACTGAAAAGCTTTGCTTCTGTTCCTTGCTTAGACAATAGGTGACCACAGGAGCAGTGTGGAGCTACAGGACTTTGTGGGTTTGGTTGAAAAGGGCAGGAGTGTGTGCACAGGGAGGTTGCATTGATAAAACACAGCTTACCCACAGCTCACATCAAAGAAGGAGTGAGAGTCCTCCATGTTCCCCATCCAACACACACAAAAGGCTGAACAGGTAAAATTGACCAAATAATTATTCCTAAAAACTGAACTAAGCCAGAAATCCAGACCCCAGGGGACAGCTGAAATGCAGAGCCAGTTGCTGCTGCTGGTCCCTGCTGATGTCATAATGAAAAGGCAAAGTTGTTATTTATTGTCCTTTATTCCTGTAGCATTTGATGTCTTTAGTGCCACCTGCACACAGGAGTGTGATGAAATGTTCTTACTTTCATTTCACACACGAGGAAAGAGAGACAGCCTCCAATTCTCAAATGCTACTTGAGTGCCTAATGCCCTTGGAAATCAGCTGTAGTAGAGCTCTGAAATACCTGGGGAAAACGTAAGCCCAAACTTGCCAGTACTGGTCACTGCACACCGACACCTCACCCTGAGCCCCAGGATGTGCCAAGTGAGTGCCCTGGCAGTTGTGTCTGCCCAGGACAGAGCAGGTCTCCAGGGCTGGGCTCCACTGCCATGGTACCATGGGCACAGGTGGATCTTCCCAGAGAGCCAGTGACTCCAGACAAGGATGCCCTGCCAAAAAAACCCTACATTTCAAGCACAGAGAGCACCAGTGTGCTCAGAGTCAGAGCACCAAGGCTTGGACACATGTTCTGGAGCTCCCGTTCTCCATGGCATAGATTCAGCAGGGATCCAAGGGGTTATTCTTGTTTTACAGCAAATCAAAGTGTTTTGAGGGTCTTCTCAGTCCTATGTGGTGATCCCTGGTCTGCTTTTAACTTTTCAGTGGCCTTAAGAAAATTGTTCTTCATCTTTCTTTGTGCCCATCTGGAAAAGTTAGTTGCTGGTGCAAGTCTCAGATTTGACGGATTAACTTGTTACTAACTCCATGTTCGACAAGCCCTGAGTATCTCTTACTAATCAGCAGAAACTTATTAATTGTCATTATGAGTGTTTCTCATGTCCCTTCTGATAAAGCTCTCTGGGAAATACCATCGTTCTCCAGGAGAGAGGCACAGTCCCTTAGAAAAAACAGCAGAAAGAAACAATCAACCCATTTCTTTACAAAAATAACTTCATATCATTATGGGAATTTTCCTCACATTAGATTTCCAGAGGAATTTTCCACTCACTCAATTTCTTAGCTTTTTTCCCCACAGAGAAACTGCCTTTTAAACCCACATTTTCTGGGTAATTGGACTGGAAATGGGTTTTATGTGGCAGGGAATGGAGCTGTCTCCTCCACAATTGCCAGCTCACACTCCAGAGGCTCTTCACTTTGTCCCCTGAACAGGAAGCTGACACCAGTGTTCCCAGTGGGTTGCTGGATGCAAACATCAGTGCTCCTCATTGCTCCATTCCCTCCCAGGACAGAGCTCCAGACAGGATCCCACACAGGATTGATCCTCAGGAAGCTCCTGCAGAGCACAGCAGCTGTTTGGGATGCAGGAAAGCATCTCCCACTCGTGGGGGTCACTCACCCCAGCTGCAGAATATCCCTGTATAAAGCTGAAGTAACAATGTGAGCTCGTGGTTGAAGTCCAACCCTCAAGCCCAAATGAATCCAAACAAGAGGCAGTTCCCTTGTAATGGCATTTTCATGATGCAGGAGGTGATGGTCACCCAAGGAGAGATTTGGATGCCTTGTCCTCTCCCCCTCTGAGCCCTTTTGCCAAGAGCAGGAGCAAGGGGGGAGGGGGGATGGTTCTATTTTATTGGGGATGGGAGGGGAGGTATTTTGTTTGTGATTTTTCTTAAGCCAGGCTGACATTTTGACTTTGACTTTCTTGGAACAGCTACATCTCTTGCTATGCATATTCATGATAACAATCATCCTTGCTGATACATCAGTCACCTTTGGAGCTAAAACAATGCACCACAACAACTTGTGTTAGCAAGGGCTGCCACCTCTACCTGCTGAGGCACCAGAACAAGCAGTTTCAAAGCCAAGAGGGCATTTTTCCATCCTAGGGCTGCAGTTTCCAGTTTGACTCTCCAAAATAAAAAACATAAGCAAGACAATGGCCACACACTTTTCTTTTTGACTTTCTGGTGGAAAAAGAAACTGAAAATTGTGTTGTTGATAAAACAAAGTATTCATTTGGAAGAATACTGTAATTCTTTACCACCTCAACCCCCCCACCCCCCAAGATCTCAAAAATTTATTGATAGGAAAAGCTGATGTTTCACTTCTATTAATTAGTTTCCCTTAAATCCATCTTGGAAATTCACCTACCAAATTCAGACATCAATCTGAATCCACTGATAGGCAAAATTTTCTTCTTTTTTGCATGAAATGATTACTGGAAAAAAAATTACATTTTGATTTGAACTCCAAGTTCTCTGGGCAAAGCAGTAATCCCAGATGTCAAAGAGAGAGAGAACAACCAAAATCTCTATTGCCTTGAGAAGAAGAAAAATTTAACAAGTCTCCAGATGATATCACACATCAAAATGTGTAAGAAATGGATTCCAGAAGAAAAGATTACTCAATTTATCAAATAACTTATAAATTCATATGTCTGGCACGAGCAAGACTCAAGGGAGTCACAGGAATTATAATAAAGGACTATGGCTCCTCCCTGTCCATTTCTGGAATGAAATAAAGGCCAGGCAAAAGTGGCTTGAGATGTCTTTTGGGACAAGATGTGACTCTCCACGATGTATGGAGGGGGACTGGCCAGACTTGGTCCTTAGGACATTTTGGTATGACAATGGCAGCAACTTTGGCCTCTGGAGTTGCTGCCTGGAGCACTTCAGCCCTTGCAGCCTTCCTTGCACCCTCCTGTGCCTATATTCTCTCTCTCTCTGCTAAGTGTATGTCTCCTCCTTAGCCTTCCCTAACCCTTTCTCCACCAAACCTGTACTGTTCCCATTCCCAGTTTGCCCTCCCCCTTACCAATGTCCCTGCTCCAAATGCAAGGACCTTGATGGATGGTTGAGATCTAATCCCATCAGTTCCTTTCCAACAGGCAGAGGTTCCCTCCTCAGGCAGTGCACATAAAACTAAGGACAGCCTTCAGAAACTCCCTGGAATTGTTTCAGGACAGGTTGGATGGGGCTGGTTCAGTGCAAAGGATCTCTGACTATGGCAGGGGAGTGGAAGAAGATGAGTTTTAAGGTCCCTTCCCACCCTTCCCTCTAGTCTGGAATTCTGTGATACTTCACTATAACCTGAGCAATCTGCACATACACCCAAATTAAAAACTGGAGGGAGGGGTGGGATGGCTGGGTGGGGCAGGAGGAGATCCCAGCATGGGCAGGCGTCTGGTCTTGCTGCCTCCAGTCTGTGCAGAGCACTGCTGCTTCAGGGGCTGCCAGGGGTGGGGATTGTCCCCAGAATTCTGGCCATTTCCAAATCACCTGGGAGGGCTGTTTCCAGCCACAGACACACTGTGACTCAATACACAGACATGTCAACAGGGTGTCTGAAGAGACATTTTAGGTGTCAGCTGTCCTCTTTCTTAGCTGAAAGCACACCAGTGCACCCAGAACAGTGATACAATCTCAGGAGCAGAGGGAACACTGCTAGAGGGATTGGATAGAGCCGGGCTGATTCCTGCTCTATTTTCCCAGGAAAAATCTCCAGAACCACAGTGGAAGAGCTACTGAGCTGGCTGCTGGGCTCACTCGGGCTCTCACCAAGGGTCTTCTGGGTCCTCTCCGTCCTGGTTCTGCTCAGTGCTGCCTAAGCCCTGGGAGGCTGCATCCTGCCATGTGATTCCACCCACCATCTAATCCACATGTTCATTCTGTTTAAAGCACAGATCGGGGAACTGCTTATAAAACAATCTTTCTGAATAACCTTGGGTAGGACATTAAATATCACTGAACTCCAGTTCACCTTTGGCAAAGTAGGGAACCCACAGTTTTTTCTGTTCAGACAGTCATCCCCGTGACCCAGACACTGTTCAGACGGGCATACACTGAGTGGAGACCCTCTAAGGAACATTATTCTCCGGGAACATCAAATGGATGTTAAAGTCCATCCAGCCCCTGTTTAACTCAAACCTTTTGTATATTTGCCTGTAGACTCACAGTTTCTGTGGCATCTTTTACAGTCTTCTTAAAAGCAAGGAGAAAGACCATCCTGCCTTGCTAATGCATCCAAGAACACCCATTAAGTTATCCCTGGCTGCAATCTAAACCCGTGTGGACAGGCTGACAGGCCAGTGCTGATTCCTCTGCTGTCTAGAACTCCTGGTCCATCCTCTCCCTGTGAGACCTACTGTAGGAACACCAGTGTTAGTTCTGGTCACCTGGCACTATAACTGGGTCTCTGTGAGTCCGGGCCTGCCTGTCATGGAGTTCTGGCCTGGAGGATCTGCTCATCCACCCATGCTGACCAGCAGAGTGTAAGAGCAACCTCTCCCGGGAACTGGAGGAACTTGAGCCTTCAAGATTGAGTCCTTTGACCTTGGCTGGATCATTGCACTCAATTCTAGAGCAGCCATGGGCACAAGCCCTAGAAACTGGCCAGAACTGGACTGCAGGGTGAACAAGGGAGGAGAAAAATGAAAGCACTTGTCCACAGCAGAAGCTCCAGGCTCCATCAGGCAAGATTTCATTCCACAAGAGTGTTAAATAAAACCAATGTTAAATAACACTCTCGGCTCTTGCTCACACCATACATTTTCATGCTGTTGTACCCAGCAAACGTCATTTCTGTGAGAAGCCATGAGGTGCCTCCAATGGCATTTGGAATTAGTAATGCCCATTTCAGGCTGGACAGATGGGACTCAAGGACCCCTCAAAATGAACTGGGAAAGCTATAGACAGACTAGACGTGTGGGAACTCACACATGTCTCCACTGAATTCCAGAGTTACTCCAGTTTTCACCAGCTGAGAATCTGAATCAGAATTGCATTTTTCTACTCTCAGCTGATAACATTTGAGTGGGATCTTACAAAGGAAAAACAAAGAGCTCAAGTCACTAAAAGCTTGAAACAAACATCCTTTATCCTGTGGGGGAGAAAGCATTTCTGTTCTTCAGCAGTTGGGGTGGCTTAGGAGCACTGGTGGGGAACCAAAGCCCAAAAGTCTAGACAAGGGAAATAAATCTACAGCTTGTCAAGATGGTAAGGAAAAAAAGGTGTGTTTGTTTTCTGAATGAATAAAGTTCAATTTAATCTTTGTTCCACTAGGCTGAAATCCCACAGAGTGTGGTGAATTCTTGCAATGGAAGCACAGGGTATCCTGCAGGCCCCAGAGCTCTACTTTTGCATGAATTAACAAAAACTCAGTGTTCTGTGCAAACCTCATCTGACTGTAAGCTGAGCTTCCTAATTGAGAAGCCACTTCTTTCCTCAATTAGAGAGCCTTCAGAATTCAACTCTTGAGTCTTCATTGTAAAAAACAATATGCCCCATTTCCATCATAAATCTAGTCCAGGTGCCACACTCTCTGCTCTACATTAAACCATGGGCTGTGGTGACGAGGGGCCCCCAGGGAGTGGGATGGTCTTAGAAGAATTGGGTTTCAACACTACCAACACTCAGGGTTTGTCCCAGCTTTCTGCCCACATGCAGCTCTAAATCTTCCCAGTTCTTGTCTTTGATTAACCATGAACACCCAAGTCCTGTGAATTCTCCCACCCCCAGTTTCTCCTTCCCCCAGTTACCATGCACTGGAAGCACAAACATTCATAACTTCAGATGAAGAACCTTTTCACTGAGTCACTTGAATATCCTTATTTTGACCTACCTGTGCCTTGCTCAGGAGGCAGAGTGATGTCATATCCTGCATTCAGCACCTGGACTGTGCCACACGTCCTTCAGAGAGGCAGCACCAGCAACAATAAGCAATAACAAACTGTGATTTCAGGGTTCTGCAGGATCTAAATTCATTTTAGCTGCTCGTGTTGCCAGCAAATGATCCTGTTAGTTTGATTACTCTTTTGAGTTTTAAGGGAAAAATGCACCATCACCTGCAAGCTGAGCAACCTTACATGGATTTGTTCCTTCTCTTCCTACTCATCGCAGCCCCACACTAGAAAAGCAGCCTGGGGTGAAATCAGGAGAGCAGGACTGTAGGGTGAGATATGCAGAGACCAGGAGCTACTGCCCTCCTCTCCCAAGGATGAAAGAAAGCTTTGTAATGTACCTGAGAAAGGGCAGGGGGAAATGACTGGTCCCAGGCCATGTATGAGATGGGAGTACTGGAGGGAAGTGGTTATGAAAGCTGAAAGGTTTGTGTGCTTTAAAAAATTGTGAAACTCATTCCTTTTGTTAAGGTGCTCTCTGAGTGGCATTACTGTGCATTATGCTCTGTAAAGAATGAGATGCTCTTCTGCTGTGCTTCACACTGGCTATTGAGAGATATATTCCAGGCTGCCAAGTCGGTGTGTGAAGCTATTTTAGTTTTCTTCAGAGGAAACCAATGCCTTTTCAACAAATAAAGAAAAAATGGGGAAAAAGAATTCTCTTTTCTTTCTGCCATTGTTGGCATCAATGACAAGAACTTATGGCTCTGACAAGACTGCTCCAGGATGGATCCACAGGTGTTACAGAGAGGATCAGGTCACTGCCTTCAAAGCCTAAATAGCTTATACCAGTTTGGGATTTGGCCCTGTATATTCAAGCCCACTTCAGCTCTCTTCATATTCTCACTAGCTATTAACTCTGCTGAGCCCATACCACTGTTTGCTCTGATTATTTTTTTTGATGTTTCATCTTTCTGACCTCCTTTGGAAGAGCTGATAACAGTTTGCCTATTTGAAAGTCGATCATTTCCTTCACATCAAAGAAGCGAGGTCAAGATCCAGCTGCTCCTGACAGCTTTAAAACAATAGCTTTGGTTGAGGCAAAAAGAGCTCTGAGCTCTTCTTTGGAGGTAGGTGGGAGGAGTGGGTTGAAAATGGGTCCTTACACCTTCTACCCAAAGCAGACAGCCTGCTTTGGCGACAAACTGGGACAGTGTTGATAAAAGATCATGGGGCTGATTACAAAGAGTGCACAAAGCAATGGTGCTGGTTCCCACAGGAACTGAGCCAATATAAACATTTCTTCGGAGACTAAATGCTTTATTTTGCAAGAAAAAAGTCCAACACTTAAAGATCTACATATGACACAAGCATTGTCCCAACACTATATTTTGTTACTTTGATAAGGGTGCAGAAGCAGTCACCTGGGAAGGGCTGGAAGGGCTGAGAGACCATGAGGGGGTGTGTGGAGCCCTACAAATTGCTGTTTTCTGACACAATGAAGATATAGGTTGGCAAAGTGGATTAGATCACATATTAGCATATGATGTGAACAAGTTACACTCTCAGGGATTTGGTCAGTTCCTTCTGCTTTATCGGAAGTATAGAAATACTAAAAAAAACCCCAGGAGAAATATGTGGACCAGGGCAAGAGCATCAGAGTCATGGACGGAACCTATAAACCATCCCATTGGAGAGGGACAGCCCAGCTGCTTTCTCAAACCACTTTACCCAGCAGGACATCGTGTGACTGCTCAGAGTTCCTCAGGAAGCACTCCTGTGACCATCAGTGTGCCAGAACACACACAAGGTGTTGGGCTGCTCTTGTGCACTTCACTTCTCCCCATCAAACCTGTTCCTCCACCTCCCTGGCAGCAGCTGCAGCTCGAGTGGGTTGAGGCATCCTCCTCCTTCCCCACCTGTACCTGCGGGTATCTGCTCAAGGGGCAGAGCTGGCTCCTGCTCCCTCCAGCCTTGGAAATGAGCCTGAAGGCTTCAATAGGGTGTCTGTGGAGAATAAAGCAACAGGGATTTGGGCCCTCAGCATGACAGGTGACAAGCACATCTCTCATCAAGTTGAAGCTTTTTTTCACTGGTCCCACAGCCTCAACTTGAAACGTTGCCTCCTGAGCTGCTCTTGAAAGCCAGCTGTCTACCATTTATATTGTTAATTCATTAAAACCAGTTCTTTATCCTCTCAGGAAATAACGGCAGTCCTGCTTACTGGCAGGCAATAACATTGGAGGGCTGCAATCGCTGACAATATCAATTATTTAGTTTTCTGCCAATTCCTATTAGACTTTTCAGGCTAGAGAATTTACACTGTGTTATTGAATTAAAAAACAGCTAAAAGCTTTAGGGAATCCAAACTAATTAGCTGGCATTTGTAAACCCCTTTGTTCATGGTAATTTGTTTACAAGAGTAGCTCAACCTTTTAATTATGGGCACACTCACAGGCCACATTCTGTACCATTACGGGCAGAGGGTTTTCTTTGGAGCAAGACAGGCAAAGATGAGGAAGCTGATTTTACTTTAATGAGTTGTGATGACCCTGCTTGGCACTGGATGATTTTAAAATCTAAGCGTGTCTATAATTATAACTACGAGAAAACCCCCATTCTAGATGCTTTGAGTGGGCCAGAAATTATCAGCATCCAACAGTGTCAACAACACAAGTCCACAATCCTGCCTCTCACTCCCTCTTCAGTCGTATAGATCTCAGGTCAACACAGCACTTCACCTTCTTCTGAGCTGTTTATTTTAACCCCTTCTGCTTTTGACGTGAAAGGTGAATGGTTTAGGTACCCCAGAACAGGACACACCCTCACTTGCAATGGTGACCTTGCGGCATTTGGCCCTTCCCTCCTTGCAGCAGGTTGTTCTCTCTGGCTGTGCTCTCCTCACAACCCATGGCCCTGCTCCACAAACCACTGCCATGGCAGGGGCACCACCAATGTTTTACAGGTCCTTTCTTTCAGCATGAGTTTAGTTTTGGAAGAAACACTGTGGTTCTGATTGATAGAGGATTTTCAGTCCATTAAACTGGAAGCTGTAGAGAACTGTTTGCTTTCTCTTCTGATGGCTTTACCAGACGGAGCTCTTGGGCAGGACTGTTCCATGGGAACTGGGCAGAAGTGTTTGGGCTGAGCTCCCAGGAGTAGGAGGTTTCCTGTCTGCAATCTGTGATCATCTCTCCTTATGCAGCAATGCATAGACATGTAAATAAATGAAGTAGCCAAAGAATGTTTCCCCACTGTGTCTGGTTTCTTCACTGAAAAGCTGTGCAGGGCTCCTGAGCCGTTACTCAAAATCAACAGTGAAAATCTTGACATTTGCCTTGACATTGAACAGAAATTCTGAAGATGTTCAGTTCTGAGGCAAGGGGAGGAAAATGCAGTGAGATGTCTCTCAGTGAGGGAACATGCAGTAGATTACAGGAAAACTGAAATGAGAAAACTGCAATAAAGTTCCTACTTTATTTTGAACAGTTCCAAGAAACTTGTTGAGACAAAATCTCTACCTTCATTTTTAAAAATGTATCAAGCTTTATTCTGGAGGGAAAAGTGCTAATAAATTGTTTAAAACTGCTCCCTCACCTATAGGTGTGCAGTGTTTTGGGCATCCATCTGATCTCACAGGCAGAATACAGCCAGATGCAGCCTCACCCCATGGGCCCAGTGTGAGTGTAAAGCACTGTGCCCAATAAGCCCCATGGGTGGATGTGGCCCCATGGACACCTCCCCCCTTCAGCAGACCATGGATACCATTGCAGGTGAGGCAGAGACTCCCACAGCACAGGGTAGACATACACCTGGTCTAACCAGAGCACAGCCCAGTCCATCCCAGTCTCTGGCACTGCTTTGCTGGGCCCTTGACCAGGTTACTTTTCCCCTCTGTTGTTCTCTTTTCCAGCCTGAAAACTGTTCCCAGCTCATCCTCTATCCTACCCCCACTCCTGGGAGTGTCCAAGGCCAGGTTAGACGGGGCTTGGAGCAACACGGGATAGAGGAAGGTGTCCCTGCCCATGGCAGGGGGTGGAACGAGGTGAGTTTTAAGTTCCTTTCCAACCCAGACTTTAAGGACTTTAACCTTTGTTTAAGGGTAGCTGAACATTATGTTTAAGCAGAGCAGCTGATTTAATCTCTTTAGGGATTTTGTTATGAGGCTCAAATAGCATCTATAAAAAAGGAGATGGTCACAAGTGTCCCTCAAACACACAGGTCTTTTGGACACATTTAGTTAAAGTATCATTAACTGTGCAGCATGTTTGACAAGAATGTATGACAGCACTGGCCATATGGAAAGCATAAATATTAAATACTGTATATTGCAGCCATTTGCAAGAAACTGCATTAATCCCTTGAAGGTTAATGAGAATTATTCATGTGCATCTGAGGGAGAGAAGTACTCCACTTTAGAAATTGAACAGCTTGACATGCCTGATTTTTCACTTGCCAATAAATATGAAAATGGGAAATGGATGGGCATGTCAGCATTGTGTCTGGATGAGAGACTCATTGAGAAACTTGAAGGTTTGTTTTTCAAATCAATATTTTATCTCATTAATATTTTCAGTTCCAGGAATTAGTGAAGCAATAAGTCTTGCCTGATCACAGACTGTTTGCCACTGTGTAGATATTCTTGTAAGAGGGGAAACAAATGTCAAGGAGTCAAGACAAACCTGGTTTATTTAGTTAAGTCCTGAGAATAAAAAAGGAGGGATCAATAGTAGGACCTGCTTAGAGACTAGGGAAAAGAGAAATTATCCTACAACTGATATTACAGAGACTGCCCCNCAGGGAAAAGAGAAATTATCCTTGATGGGCAAGATCTACAACTGATATTACAGAGACTGCCCCATTCACATGATTGAAACACCCACCAGAAAATATAGATAGATATCTGAACATATAGATAAATATCTGAACAGAGTTCCAGTGACTAATAGATGTGCTTTCTTGCATTGAAATGATTTCAGATGGTTTTTTAAGAACAGCTTAGTTATGGCCTGTTTTTAAATGAACCACCTGCATCAGCAGAGCTACTAAAAACTGGAAATGATAAAATTTCTCTGTCTTTGTTCAGTGAAATCCTCCTGCTGCTTTGCAACGAGCAATTTCTACAGGCAGCTAAAATTTGTGGACAGTCCTCTTTTAATTAAAGTATGGGGGTATCAGGGGAAGTTTTTTGCAATACATCATCCTTCATAATGAAAATGCTTTCCCTTCCTTTTTCTCCCACCCTGTACTTTTTTCATAACACAGTCCCCTTATTTATGCTGCACATTTTGTCAAATTCCAGTCATTATACTGCAAAGTTCATGGGAACTAGAAAATTTATCTCCAAGCTCACTCCAGAGCCTGCTGCTCTCTACTCCCAGCCATGAGCATCCTCCTGTTGCAAACTGGGACAATTGGCTGTCTCAGCAAAGAGAAAACAAACCACACCTTTCAGAACCTCCAGGTCAGCTTCCAGAGCAGATTTTCAATTGGTATGAACTACAGGAGGTCCCCCAGCTCAAGGAAGCAGCGAGGATGGACTGACCGGCACCAGCAGAAGATTTAGCTCTGCATGTTCTCCCCTCAGTGCCAAGTGCATGTGCTTCAAGCTCATCGCTGCTCAGCCTGAAACAGGTATTCAAACAAATAGTTGGAGAAGACAGGGAATCCCAAAGGCCCCATCTCTTCAGAAGCACCTTGGCTGTATGAGGAGGGAGGATGGACCCCTGCAGTGACACTTTGCCTGATCTCAGTCTGTGCCTTCACCCCACGGTGGTGCTTTGGACTTGGCAGCTCTCACTGAGCCTGCAGCAAAGGCAGGGCTGGGGCAGGGAGAGCAGAGGGGGTGGAGGCCAGTAGGGCTGGAGCCTCTTGAGGGGCTGAGAAAAGGGGCTGATGGTCCCCTAGAAATTGGGTGAGGGGAATGAGAGGGAGGATGAGCTGATGGAGCAAGCACAGTGCCCTCTCTCTGCATGAAGAGCACTGGCAGACAGGTCAGTGCATCACATCATATGGGCTTTTCCTTCTCAGATGTCTTGACTTCCAGTCCTGGTGCTTCATAATTGGCTTGTGTGAATAACAGCCCAGAGTGCCAGCAGAGAGACACTCCCCTGCAGCACAATCCAAGTCCTGGGAAGCTTCTGGGAGATACCCTGTGCTACAGGGAACATCCTGCCTTGTTTTCTGTGCCAGAGCAGCCCTGTGCTGGTGAGCAGTGATGTGTGTGGGACCAGGAGCAATCACACCATCAACTCCTGGTCCCACAGAAACCTCACTGAGTCGTGTGGGATTCACACACAAACTCAGTGTTGTGGTTATCATCAGCTGCACTTCAGAGGAATTAATGCACTTGATTCCTCTTGCACAGAGCCCAAGGTCAGCTGAGGCGGAGGGTTTTGTATGAGATATGTTTATAAACAGCTTCTAAAGGGTTAGGGAAAGGGTGTTTGGATAAGTAGTTCACCAATTTACACAGATGTTTATGAGACCAGGCTGCTTGTGAAAACTACCAATGGGCACATAACCATGAGATACAACACGTATCAGTCACCTCTGTAGCATTTATAACAACAACACTGATGTGAAACTCGTTAGAAAGTCAGTTAATCCATGAGACTGAGACTCACTGACCCCAAAAGAGTCTGCAGAGGAGCAATCAGGCAGGAGGTCTCTTCCCTGTCTGAGGAGTAGCTTCTCTTTCAAGAGTGTCTCATTGCCCAGGAAATGGCAACCTCTGAACTCCAGCAGCAGAGCTTTGCTCTGTTTTCATTGTTAGACCCAGCACACAGGCACAGTCAGACCGTAGACAGGAATACACAGCTGCTGGTTCTGGACTATGTTTTCCTTCTGAGTCATTTTCCCACCTCCTTTAAATAACCCCAGAAGCCTTCACAGAGATTTACAGCAGCATAGTGCTCAGGAGTGTGTCTGTCTCTGGGCTTTTCCTTCTGCTCTTCAATATCTATTCTGAGCTGGCTCCACTGGAGGAGAGAATGTGCTCAAGGCCAGTCAGTGGAACATTTTAAGGCTCTGAGGATGATTCACAACTGATATAAAGCACAGCAGGTCCACAGCTTTGGTGAAGCCACACGCAGTTATGCCAGTGATGGGACTTCAGCTTGCAAAGTTGGATTGCTTTCCCAAAAAACACAAAGCACACCTTGGCTGGCCCATTTCCAAGTCATGGCATGGCTTGGCTTAGTCCTATTTTGGACTCTGGCCACATATATCTAAAATATAAATCCATATTATCCATTGATACTGTGTATTTGACAGTACTAACTAAATATCTTAAATGAATATCCTACAAATACTCACTTGTTTGAATCTATACCATAGCTGAGGGCTGTTCCCTTCAGAGCAAAGGAAAACATAACATTGAATATTGTAGATGATTTAAAAAAAAACAAAAACAGTGGGTGTGAAGCTCTACATCTAGTCATTGAAATGTTGTCTGGGTGCATCATTGCCTCTGCCAGCTGCCAGCACTGCCATGTGCCCCAGGCTGCATTCAGCCAGGTTCTCCCCAGAGATGGAAAAATATCATCCAAGCAGTAGGTTACAAAGTCAAAAGGGTGACTAGCCCACTTTTCCCTTTGTGCAGCTGTGGACTGGGATATTGATGTTCCTAACAGCAAGTTAAAGTACAGTCACACACCAGGGCTGTGAAGGCGCTGCCTGTGAGACACACGAGCTCTTGTTGCATCCTGCCTTACACTGTGGTTTGGTGCTCTGTGAAGCCAAAAGACAAGACTTTCTTTGCCTGAATTTCCTCTGGAAACCCACAGATAGGCAGAAAAATCCCCCACAGAAATGGAAGTAAATCCCCTTCCTCTGCTTTGCTGCACAAGATTTCTTTGACAGGTTCACAAGGTAAACCTGAGCAGCAAGGTCAGGGCAAACTTTGGGACTATGGGAATTTGCCAGAGTTGTTTAATGTATCTGTCGTGAGAATAACCTGCCCAGGAGGTGACATTCCTCACCTCAGAGCTGCTGTGTCCTGTTTGGCAGAAAGGGAGAAAACAGGGCTGGACCTTCCCTGGGAAGGTGGCAGCAAATCCCCTCAGTCTGTACCCCACATTTCCCAAACAATCACAGCTCTCTTCTCACTCTGGGGAGAGCAGAACAACAAGAACTCGTGTGGATGAAATTCAGGAAAGCACAGCTCTGCTCTTTTCCAGGAGACATTCTGTGTGCTGCCCACAGCCAGAGCAACCGGCCTGTTTACACAAGCAAAGCAATTCTTTAGGGCAAATTAGCTTTTTCTTAATGAAGACTTGCTATTTTCAGTAAGTCAGCACTTTTGGTGGGGAAATTTAATAAACTTTGTTCTTCTTCCTCTCATTGCGATAAGCAAATTTAATTTTACTTATATTATTAATAGTACTAAGCATCTCTTGCAAATTTACAATAGGCAATCTGAATCAGTTTGTTCAGTATGAAAATCCTCTTTTCTGATACAATATTTGGGTAAATGGAAAATACGCAGTCTCTCATAAGTGGATGTTAAGACAGAGTGAAGACACAACCAGAAGTAACACCAACCCTCAGGAGGGGGCCAATAAGAGCTCACTCCTTTCTGCTATTGCTGATATTTCCCTTGCCTCCAAAAAGGTAACCACTGAATAGAAAAGGCTGCTGTCTTGAATTCACAAATGTAATTTTCAAGCACTGGTGCCCTGCCTCTGTCCAAGCTGGGGTGGGTCCTCTCAAAACCCCCAAGTTCCCTGCTCCCACAGCCTGGGCTTTGACTGCAACACCCTTCCCTTCCCTTCCCTTCCCTTCCCTTCCCTTCCCTTCCAAAACCAATGCATTTGGGGTTAGACCACAGTGTTTTGTGCTTTTGCACACTCCAAGACATTCAGGAAGACATGGGACTCTGCAAGACGGGAGCAGAACATCATCCACACAAGTACCAGTACCAGAAGCATCCAGACAATCCACAAATGATACTTGTTCCCTACCCACATTCCCAGCATGGATTTTTCCTCAGCAAGAGCTTTCTGGGCCATCACACCCATGTTTCATCAGTGGCTGCATTGCCCAGGCTGGCAGCCATAACAGGCTGAAGGTGTGTTAATGAAAGAGACCATTCACCTTATGCAAAGGGGGAACCAGGGAGATAAATTCCAAAGCTTTCTGGGCCATTACTATAGTCTGCAGGGTTTAATCAGGTCTATGGAGAATTAAAAGAGATATAGGAAATAGTCTAAATTTGGCTGTCTCCTGTGGAGAACATGCCTGTGGATGCCTTCCAGCCTGGCCCCACTGCCTGGCTCTTAAGATTCTGCATAACTCTTATAAATGAGCAATTTTATCCCCCTTTTGACAATGCTTCAGTATAATGGCTTGATCAGTGGATAATCTCCTTTTACAGAATAACAATATTTACAGAGCCTAAAGAAGTGATTTTCTCCCTCCCTTGCTGACCTAACTATCCCCTGGAGTTTCAGAAATAACCAAAGGCTTTTCAGTCACTCTGTCTGTATGAAAAATGGACAGTCTGAATGTATCATTCCTTCCCTCTTCAGAGAGACTTTTCAACATAACACCCTTCATTTCTTCTAGACATTCCCTTTGCTCTAAACGCTCCTGACACAGACGTTGTTCTCCTGTACCAGTCATGCATTACTGGCTCATTTGGTCCAAACATGATAAATCAATTTCCATCCAATTAGGCTACGCCTGAAGAATTAATTAGCTACACTTTAGACTGTAGTATTTTGTATGTTCCTAAATGCAATTAGAAAACTTTAATTTAATCTTACATGCCCAATATGATCGGCTGCTACATAAGACAATCCAGTTGCAGCTTGTTCAGCATGCAATTGTAGTTGTAATTGATTAAAATTGTTTTTGCAAGTGTGTCTTGATGTCATGGATAACTTGATTTGCTTTGGGTCTTACTCCAGCAGGCACACAGGCACATCAGAAACTTTCTCTGCATGAGCAGTTCATCAAACCGTGCCGGATTTATGAGCAGAGATAGGCAGGGACAGGCTCTGCTGCCCAAAGCAGTCATTTTCTCCTCAAAGAGTGATTAGAGATGTGAAGGCAAGAGGGTAAAAACGTTGATGGATTTTCAAAACAATAAAGATGCTTAGACTGACATCCACAGAGGCAAGAGCAGGGAGAATCCTTCCTCCTTGGTCTCAAAACCCAGTGGAAGTGCAGGGCTTGGAGCCCAGTGATCTTAGGCCAGGTCTGCTCCCAGCTGAGAGCTCCAGTTTGCAATTCCCTCTGCTTGTAGTAACAGCAGCTTAGGGGGACCAGTCCTCAAAACACAGCCTGGGTGCTCTGTGAGGTCAGAGGGGATCCCGTCAGTCCATGGGCTTGACCCCACAATGGTGCCCAAGGAACATGAGCTTTCAAGTGATGCATACAGCAGAGGATCATGCTCCCATCAGCCTGTCCCAGCTGGGCTCTGCCAGAGGAGGGGACCCCAATTGCAGCTCTGGCTCCAGGCAGGGCTGCTGTCGACTCTGGGGACAAATCCAAATGATCACTGCAACCCCTGCCAAGGGCAGAAATGGTCCTCAACATTCCTGTCACCTCAGCCTTGCTAATTCTGGTGCCTCAAGTTAAGTCATGGAAGTCCCACTCCACCACCTATCAACACATCTTGAGAAAACAGGTTCTAATTTCACCAGAGTCTTGGCCATCTAAGTGTGTCCATAAACCCACCTAGGCCTCTGTCCTAAAGCCTTACCCAATTCTGGTCCCAGGCCACCAGACACTGTTACAAGTGGACCTAACTTAAGAGCTATCAGTTTCTGAAAAGATCTAGGAACATATTTCCCTCATGGAAAATATTTAGAAAAAAAAAAAAGGCTATTTCTTGGAAACATTTCAACTGCAAAACATCTGCTTAGCTCAGCCAAAAATGACTCCAGTGTTCCTTATTTTCAGAAACAGGCTACAATGTGAAGGTTGACTGTAACCGGACATGACAGAATCCCAACGCCTTCAATTTGACTTACCCACTTCTGAGAAGTGTTTATATTTGAAATCACGGTGAGTTAACATGAGTTAAAGGCACATGCTCTCACCTCCCAATATGTCAGTAATGGATTGTTCCCTGGGTAATACCAGGGCTTGTCAGAAATATATAACAGAGATACTGTGATTTTTCACAGCATGTAGTTCTCACTGAGTCGGAAGGTAAGAGAATATCAGAGAGGCAGGAAAAAAAGCAGAAGATACAAGATGGAACTATTTTGTCTCATGCAAGATCCAATGCCTATGTTTGTTTCTGATTTATTTCCTCTGATTCGTTAATAACAGAAGCTAGAAGGGAAGTTCCATTTTATTTGCAGTTGATGAAGTTTTAGGCAGCACAATGAGATATAAAATGACTTAATGGATGCCTGTGCTTGGGAAGGCAGGTTGGTATGATTTGGGAAAGAGGGAGAAAACATCATCCAAACCTCAAAATGACTGAGAAGTTGGAAAACATAAATGCCACCTTCCTATCAACTACCACACTGCATATCGACAAAGAGAAATACAGATGCTAAAATGGCAATGATTTTCTGTCCGAAGTTCTTTCTGCAAATGAAAGTTAGCAAGCATTTTAACCCTCATTTATCCTTTTCTGAATTGTCTGAAACAGGCAGTCAGGCAGTGTGAAGAGCCAAAACAGAAAGGTTCTTTCAAAGACATTAGTATTGACATTAAACAGGCAACACTTTCACCCAGGCCCTGGTGAAGACCACGCTGACACTTTTAGCTGGTCCTGTCAAAACTGAAGAATAACGTACAGCCAGGAGTATGAAGGTGCCTGCAGTTCTTTTCTCAACCCAGTACATGTAATTTCTACTCCAACAATATCCAGAAGTACTAAATAAATCTGTTTTTCTCAGGGCTTGGGGCTTATCTCTGTAGAAACCTCCCTCATCCTGCAGTCTGTCTTGATTTAACCCTCCTGCCACTTCAGCAAACTGTTGCCCTAGGCAACATGAACAACCTTTAGCTGGTTGTATCAGGCTGGGGGTAATTAACTTCAGCCTGTAGGTCCAGTCTCCTGTGACTGACGGAAACAGCCCTGTCCAACAAACCCTTCCAGAAACAGCAGCATTTTTGTGAGATCGGGTAAGTGCACATCCCACACTCCTGTGGTACAGAGGCTGCTGCAGTACTTACTTCCTTCAGTAGCCTGTGGTTTCCAGTTTATTGATGGCCAATCTATTGCTATTTGTTCTCTTCAAAGGCGCTTTGCTATCACAGCAGACCTCCCTTCCTCCCCGTGGGCTGAGAAAGAGCAACCATATCTCTGCTCATCAGGCTGCCAGGGCTTCCTTTGTTTGACAGAAGCTCTTCATCTTCTTGATCACCCCTAGCAGCCCATCTCCAAAGCTGTTCCAGCTCTTCCATCCCTCCACAGCTGTCTGACCAAGATGACTCTTGCGAGCCAGAGTATCTACTACATGTAGAGCCACATCACATCTCTTTCTTTCTTTCCATATCATCAACCTCATGTCCTTCATATGTCTTTATGTCGGAAGGAATGATATGAAGTTATGTCAGGGCAGGGGCAGGTTGGATCTCAGGACAAGGTTGTTCTTCTTTCCCCAGAGGGTTGTTGGGCTGTGCCCAGGCTCCCCAGGGCAGTGGGCACAGCCCCAAGGCTGCCAGAGCTGCAGGAGGGTTTGGACAACACTCTCAGGGACAGGGTGGGATTGTTGGGGTGTCTGTGCAGGGTGAGGAGCTGGATGGGATGATCCCTGTGGGACCCTTCCAACTCAAGATATTCTAATTCTGTGATTCTATGATTTTATGAAAACATTCTTGAAATGATTTTGCTTCCACTTTAGTGTCAAACTGACAAGATGCAGCAATTCCTTGCAGTGACCATTGCAGGCTGCCCGCAACACACAAAGCAGAAGTTTGGGCCCTGCTGTCCCACTCATGTGCACAAGACCTGAATCAGGGCAGCTCTGGGTGTGTCTGTTCCCACTGCAACCAGGAGTCCTGGGTGCAGAATAAGTTAGTCCTGAAGAGTTTTTTTATAACAGCTCTTTATTCTGTCACATGGTTGTCCTGGTTTGGACACTGTTGGGGGTTACCTTCCAANGGTCCATGCTGCTCCTGCTTAACAAAACTTATGCTCTGGATGTTCTATTTCTGGGAAATTACACCATTTCAGTTTCTATTTAAATGGATTTCACAGGTCAAAAAGAGACAATAGATTAGGCCAGTTCTTCCACATACAGACGGTATGCCAGGAAAAACATAGGGAAAACCCAGGCATAGTATTGCAGGAGTTTTTAAAGACTCTTTCCAGCAAAGTGTGTAAGGGTGTGTGTAATGTTGAGCCCTGCACAGGGGTAATTTACTAAAAAATCTTGTTTGAATTTGCAGAGGTGAGCCCATCCAACTGTGCCAGGGCTGAGGTCAGGCCACATTCCTGGTGCTGACACATAGGGAATTAGCAGCATGTTTCACAGAATTTAAACCACCTTTTTTCTGTTTCTTTTTAATATATCAGGTGTTAATATATCAGGTGCTTCAAATTGTACCTCTAAAATATTCATTTCCCTGAATACTATATTTCCAGTCATATTATTTAAATGTATCAGGAAAGCTTCAGCTAAATCTTTTAATCCCATTTGATCTCCAAACAGAGCTGCAACATGACAGGTTGGATTAATGCATCTGGCATTTGTGAAATTATAAACCTCACACAGCAAACAGACAGCAACTGCTGCTGCTCCTTCCCTTCTGCTTTTGTAACACCAGGCTAAACTAAAACAAACCCTTCCCCTACATCTACGTTTGATTGAAAGGTAGACATGCACGAAAGGGTAAAGTATCCTAAGTGATGGACTCAGTGGGATATTGAATTTATGTCTACGCTTTGATGCTTCTGGGTTTCGTTTTCCGCTCCTGAGTAGAATTAATTCTGTTCCCCACAGGAGTCAATTTGGTATTCAACATACCCTCCCACCCCCCATTTCATAGTTTTAAATCCAACTTTTGGGAAAAGGCAAGGGTCAAGGAGAGACAGAAGGAATGAAAGGTGCAGAGGGGACCTTCTACAGCACAAATGCTGTTAAGACCCTTTTTAATACACTAAGCCCAGTTTTGTCTGTCTTGGTTTCAAAAAGAGATGGGAGCTCTTTTCAAGGGGCCCCTGAATCCTCATTTCCAATTCCACATTCTCCCTGACAGCCCTTTACCTTGTGTTCTTGACAGTTGCACAACTGAGAGCATTACTTTTCCCCTTATACTCCACAGCGAGAGCCTAAACCACGGCAACCAGCTCCCCACAAGCCTGATCCAGCACCCCCAAATCCAACCCTTGGCTCTGACCCCACACTCTTGGGCTGGCCTTGGGGGAGTGGGTGAGCTCTCCCAGAGACCCTTGAGCCAACAAACACTGTCCTGACTTCCAGAGACTCATCAGCATTCAGAGCAGCTGCCTCCACACTGTGGAGGACACTTCAAAGAGTGTAAAAGCACGAGTATATATGGAACAAAGCAATAAAAGGGAACAAAATGGATGGTCACAGGTAGAGAGGGAGAAAAGGCCAATGCTACAAACAAAAGGCTTTGTCTGGAAGTTTGCTGCCTGACATCCTGTGCCCTGGTTGCATCCTGATGTTGCTCCAGATTTTTCAGTGGTTGGAATGCTAAGCCCATGGTCAGCTCCACAATAGAAATATCCAGGTTTCCAGGCACAGCAAACCCATTCCTCATCCAGGAGTTACAGCAAAGTTACCTTCACTTACAAGTAACTATTCCAGTGGTGTGTGCACGGGGTGTGACAGGATGTTTCACACATGTCCATTTCCTCGCCACCAGAATCCACCAGACCAAATCCACCCCCAGACACCTGAAGCACCCAGGGCTCAAACCAGAAAGGTGCTGAACCCCTTGGCCCCAGCACAGTGTCCTTGCCCAACCCCACATTAATAGATCCATGGCAGAGATGTTCCTCACCATTCACAAAGGGCCCCAAACCTCAAATCTGGGCCAAGCTCTCATCTCCTGGGAGGACCAGCTGCCAGTTCAAAAGTTCAGAAGTGAAGTTTGAAAAATAAGGACCCCAATATTTATCTTGGCTAAGTTTGCAGACAGATTGACACAGAACCTCTGACCTGCACCAGGTTCAAACTGTGCCTTTCCTTTGAAATTTACTGTTCTGTTGAAATTCCCTCAGCAAAGCCCTCCTTTGGAGGAGGATAAATCCCCTCTGAGCAGCAGTGCAGAAACCCCAGGGAGAAGCAGCAGGTCCGTGTGGGACCCACATCACTCAGACAGTGACTCACTGATCCTTCCTTCCCCAGGGGGAGGCATCGATGGCCATGGCAGTCAGGGATGTTCATATTTGGCCCAAATTTGCTTAATCCAAGGCCACAGGTGGTTTTGAAGCAGCCCTACCTACAGCCTGCAATGTGCAAACCACTCTCTACTGTTTTGGCACTAACAGTGTCAAAGAGCATTAATTAAAACAAAATGCTTATAAACTAGGCTGGATTCATCAACAATAAGTGAGGAGATATTTTTCTTTCCTTTTTTTTTTTTTTAAGGATTTTAATGAATAAACAGCAATTCCTATTCATTATTTATCTACTTCTGAATTTTAATGAATAGTTCCCAGCACTCATTAACAAATCTCTGTATTTATGGAAAACTGGCACTTCATAAATATCAAATTGTGCTATTTTATGTGCTGCTTTTATATAAATATAGAAATTCTGTAATTATCACTCAAACTGATCATTAAAATTCAAACGCAGATAAATAAGCCCGAGCTTCCTGCCTGATTATTCAGATAAAACATCCTTTTCTTTTCTTTTCTTTTCTTTTCTTTTCTTTTCTTTTCTTTTCTTTTCTTTT